>JAVCKU010000042.1:8126687-8139875 GCA_032273985.1 Hypsolebias coamazonicus | reverse complement strand
TTTTTGAATGTCCAGAGGACCAGACTTAGCTTTTTTAGATTTTTCTACCTGGATTATTGAGCATGCATCAGGGTAACCTAGATCCTTGTTACTGTTTCTTTTAATACTTTTTATTTTTTATTTTTTTGGATGTAACTGGGACCTTGAGTACACAATTTCCTTCCACCTCATGTACCACATGTGATGCAAATGACAAAGAAACTTGAACCTTGATTTCAGTCCTACTTTACATAAATGAGCATTTTGTATTCAGGATTTTGTTTTATTTTTATTGCAGTTTAACTACTTCTGCACACTTTTCCCCCATTTATCCATCAAAACATTCTGCTTTTTCAAAATATGTGTGCTTATTTTTAGTTTTTGTAGCGTTTTTACTCTGTGTAAATGTATGTGTAAATTTAAAATAAAATTAAAATAAAATTCCCCCAAAATATTTTGAGATCATTCAATTCAGTTTCAGCTACTGTCCAGCTGCTTTCCTCTTTTAGCTAGTCTTTTGCTTATTTTAGGTGGCATTTATTAGTTTGACTGTTTTTTGTTTTCTTTTGGCGCTTTTAGCAAACCATTTAGCTGCTTTATGCTACTTTAGCTTCTAACAACTATTGTGCTCTCTGCTATGAGGCAGCCTTTTGCTATTTTTATGTTTAGCCTTGTGTTTTATTTCTTTTAGCTAGTTATTTGCTTCTTTTAGCTCGTGTTTTGTTTGTTATTTTAATTAGCATTCCCTACTTTTACTTTTAAGCAAATGATTTGATCATTTTTAGCTCGTGTTTTGCTGTTTTTGGCTTTAAGTTAGCATTTACTGGTTATAGATCAGTTTCTTTTGTTTTTTACGAGAAGCAGTTTCATCTTTTTCAACATTCATTCTACATTTTCACAGGATTTATCGTTTCTCAAGTGATCTTTTAAAACCAGGACAATAATCCAAATGTTTTGCATTTCATTTATAAAAATAAAACCTGCATGTCTTGTAGAATATGAACTATTTATTATCTCAGTGTGTCAGCATTGGCATGAAATACTAAAGCTGTGTAACGAAATGTCATCATTTTTATTAATTTTTTTTTATTGTTACCTTCCCTATGCTGCGGGGTACTCATGCATTCTCTTAATGAAATTATCAATACCAATGACAGTTTTTATTCAATTTAATTTACAGCTCATTATGAAATCTGATTTCAAAATGTAACGTTGTTATCCACGACTTGCAGGGAAATATTAGGAAACGGCTTCTTTTGTAACGTTTGTGTTCTTTTCAGATGCAAAGACTGAGTTTCTTAAATCAAACTGTTTTTATTTAGTTGAATCTGTTTTGAGGCAACTCATTGTGCACTATACATTTGATCATGAAGGAAAAACTCTCCACAGACCTCCGAGCTGATGTTGCACACCTTCGAGTCAGCAGAAGTGATGCCCGGTCAGGACAAAGGCAGACGTCTCAGCACGTTTATAGCTTTTCAGAGACAGACGTTGTTGTTGTTGTGAGTCTTGTTGAGAAACTCGTACGCTCAGAATGGTTTTACTTCCCTTTCACCCACTTTTTGTCCCGTACTTTTTTGGATTCTTTCCCTTCAGAATAAAATGCAGCGGTTTAGTTGAAAGTGGGGTCAAGTGTTGAATGTAGTGCAGGCAGTTTAACAACTGACACCGGTGTTTTACCAAGTCTGGACACGAGGCGAGTCCTGGAACAGAAACAACTCACGGGTAAACTGTGTATTTAAAGAACTGTGTTTAAAACACTATTCAAAATGATTGTGCATTAGATTTTGATTTGTTAATTAAGGTTGTGTGTTATAACTGTGATATACAAAGTATTTTTGATCAATTAATTTCATTTTGCCCTCGCTTCGTTGGGTAAAGCCCAAAATTGAATCCCAAAGAACCAACCAGCAGCTGATGGGAGTAAATCTCTTGTTCAAGGAGAACTTCTCATCACTGGTGTTGTGTTTGAAGGACAGCATTTCTGTGTCTCTAAATAACGAGTCATCCTTCACCTGCTAACAGGAATAAAGCATTCATCACCTCTACTGTTCATCCACATAGTTTAAAAGTCATTTTCTGCCCCACCTCACAGGCAGCTCATGCTGTGAGCCAGACAAATATTCATCTTATTTATCTTCCTGTGCCTTCTAGAGACACCGGGGCGGGGAGAGGACGGTCAGCCCGACTCGTCCTTCTCGGACTCATCGCTGTTCGCTCACTGGGGTCAGGAGCTCAGTCCAGACAACCGGAGAGTGGCCCTCAAAATGTTCCAGTACTATGGATATAACGCCTACCTCAGTGATCGTCTCTCGTTAAAGCGTCCCATTCCTGACCTCAGGCCTGACGGGTAAGACAGAACACGTTCAAACACACGAGTGGTTTACAACAATGGACTCACCTGTGTTTGCGTAAAATAATGTGCTGCTGCCTTTAAAAGCAAGTTGTGGTTTATTTGTGGCAGAAACAAATAAATTTTGTTTTTATTTCTTATTTATTGCAACTTTTTTACATGATCAGCATCAGCCAGGGCTGAATAACAGGCAGCTGAAAGTTATGTGTTAAAACCACACTTTGTGTCAGTCAAACATTTCATGACAGGAGTGCTTTTTATGGCACCACACCAGCAAACCCCAAAATAAGTAGAATTTTTTTTTTAATTTTTTTTTTTTAGAAATATTTTTGCAAAATTAGAAAGAAAATAAATAGTTAGGCATTCTTTTTTGTTATAAATTGGAGTGAAGGCTTAAAAGTTTTAATTATTTCTTTCTTTCATTTTTTCTGTTTTTTTTTTTCCTTTTTTTCTATTTTCTTTTCCCCCCTTTTGTCCTGTTTTTCCTTCTTTTTCCCTTTTTCTTTTTTCCTTTTTTAATTTATTTTAAAAAGTGTTAATTCTTGTACTTGCTGGCACTATATAAATAAACTGAATTGTTTCTAATATTATAAAACACACTGGTGTAAGAGTTGGACCAGATTCTTCAAACATTGTAGTTTTGCTTCATACAATCTGGAAGGTTGTAATGTTCACCAGTGATGAACTTTTATAATTATAAAGCAATTAAAATAAACAAAAATGAGCTTTATATGTCAGCCGCTAGTTTTCCTGATTACTAAAGATCAACACCACTTCAATTCAGCCACTGAAAACTATATCAGCTGAACCCTGGATACTTTGTTCGGCTGCTCCCTTCTTCAGGCGTCACCACAGTAAACTAACTCGCACAAAGACTTGGGAATTGTTTTTATGCCAGACATCCTTCCTGACTCAACCACAGACCATCGTGCTACCACAGCCCTCTGAGTGGAGCAGAGAGCTTCCGTCTAGGGCGCCCGGAGGAGCAGATGGAGGGAGTTAGAGTTTTGCTCAGGGGCTCAGAGTGGGGCAAATGATGGTGGAAGCAGATGTTTCACCTTTTCCAACCACATTTTGATATTTTCAGCATGAGGAGTTGAACCAGCAACCTTCCAACCACAAGCCCACCATATATATAGATGACAAATGGTTTATTAAATTTTACTCTTCAGCGCTGAATTTTTTTAAGGCATAGCTCAACATTTTTCAGGTATTTCTTTTCCTGTTAAACTTCAGTTATTTAAAACGTTACATATTTTGGATTGTATTATTTTTTTGTAAAAAAAAAAAAAAAAAAAGAAAAAAGTTTACTCCGTAATTCAAGCACAGTTTTGAAAGAAGTTACTTTCTGACATGCTTGTCAGAAAGGATAGTGTATGAAAAGGAAAACAAAGCAACGAAGGGTCATGTTATGCCGAGCCGTAATGGAAAATACTGTTAGAAGTCCTGCCTCTCTAACAGGGCCGTTAACTGGGTGTAAAATACATCACTGGTCTTTTGTTCAGTCCCTGGTTCCTGCAGTGGAAAAAGATGTTGTTATTGAAAATAACCTCCAGAATTCAATTGTCCTCGGAAAAAAGAGCACGTTTCTGTAGCCTTTGAGCATGTCCCACACATAAAGCACAGCATTCATACAAAGTGGAAGCTGTTGACATTACACCACTGGCTCTGATCCAGGTTTCCACCTCAGCATACAGATGTGTCCACATGACCAAACCTACAGAAGGAAAATCCTCATGTGAAAGTTTACAAAGCTCACAAGTGTTTAGGGTGTTTCCTCCTCTGCACTAAACTCCCTATAGACCTTTTATTCCCACTAATAGTGGCCCTCGAACCTCACATGAAACTGTTGCAAAGGCTACATTTAACATTTCAGCTTCACATCTCCAGTAACAGAGCCATAGCATTTGTTAAATACTTAAGTGGAGGATAGAAATTAGATAAATGTGTCTTTGAAGGGAACCAGATCTTCATCATTTGTTGACTTCATAGAGCCGTTCAATTTTGAACAAGTGATGTCATCACGTACAGCTACAGTGTATGTCAGGGCCACATGGCACATCAGGACCATACCATGTGTTTTGTCAAGTACACTTTTATTTATTATAGCGCCATTCAAATGATCCAGATTGTTCATGAACGTTGCATCTCTAGTGGAGGACAGAAGACGAGGATTATGGACAGCAATGTGATAAATAGCCTGGATTGGGAAAATGTAGATGTCACAATTACAAATCAGTTCACTCTGTACAGTTAATCAACATTTATTTATAGAGCCCTTTACAATAGCCAAAAGGTGCACAAAGCACTTCACAGTACAAAAGTTAAAGCAAACAATACAAACAATTTTAAAATTCCAGAGTGCCACTAGGCAGTAAAAGTCTACCTGAATAAAAAGTTTTTAAGATTAGGGTTTAAAAGGCCCAGGTCAGTGTTGTAGTGCAAGTCCTGAGGTAGAACGTTCCACAATCTGGTAGCAGCAATCAAAAACCTCTGGTCACTTCAACGTTTGCATTTGGACTTTGAGACAAATAGTAAAGTTATTAGATGAACTTAAGGTCCTTTCATACTTACAGAAAGCTACTAAATTAGCTAAATAATGTGGGGCAAGACAGTTAAGAGCATTAAAAGTGAACAGTAAAGTTTTAAAATCAATTTGATTTTAAAACAGCTTAACTTTTGGTTAGAAAATGTAAATATATAAAGCTGTATTTGACTACAGAGGCTAGATGTTTTTCAAACTTGAAATCCTTGTCAAAAGTGACCACCAAGTTTTTAAGTCTAAACTTGGATAACAAAGCACGAAAGTTACAAGGATCATCATTACCAAAAAAAAAAAAAAACATACAGTCTTTCTTTCATTTAAAAACTGAATATTTTGAGTAAGCCACTGTTTAATCTTGGCAATACAATCAAGAATAGAAGTGTAAAAATTACTACTTCTAGGCTTCATGGGCAAATACTATATCTGTGAGTCGTCTGCATAACAGTGAAAAGAAAAGAGGTGCCTATCTATAACTGATCAAAGTGGCAACAAATGGAGAAGAGGAGAGGACTAAGAATAGAGCCTTGCAGTACACCAGAAAAATCTGTACAGGAAGATGGGTTATCCATCATGACAGAACGTTTATTGCTCAAGTAGGAGTTGAACCATTTGAGTGCTAGATGAAATGCTTACAGCAAAAAATGATTATTGTTGTAATTATTAAGGATGTTAAATACCATTGTCTCTGCAGTTTAAACCATGTTGGGAGAAATTATTTATACAATACGCTGTTTACATCAGGCTTATCATTTTTATTTTCCATTTTCTGACCTCTATTTGTAGCATAAAATTTTGTACTAACTGTTAAATGTTCAAGCATTTGCTGGTTATAAACTAAAGCACTGAATGATCATTTCATCCAAAAATCGAGAATTAAAAACTTTATTTTTTTTTATTAGCCAAATGTCTTAAGAGGACTTTTTCTATCTCCACAGGTGCAGAAACGTTTCTTATCCCCTGAACCTTCCTCAAGTGAGCATTGTGTTCATTTTTGTGAATGAAGCCTTGTCTGTCATCCTGCGGTCCATAAACTCTGCCATCAACAGGACACCTTCCCACCTTCTTAAAGAGATAATCCTGGTAGACGACAACAGCAATAACAGTAAGAAGCATCATTTTAACAACAACTTACAGCTGACACCCAAACCCTTCCCTCAAATTGTTATTTTCCTGTTGTAGCTGAGCTTAAAATCCAGGCATGGCAGGCTTTCAAAGCTTTGGCTTTATCGGCATGTTGAGAGCAATGTGCATTGGTCTGTGGCGGTAGAGATCTTCTGAATTCTTCAATACTTTTCTATAAGCTGCTATGAGATAACTGAGTGTTTATACTCAATTACCCAACCAGCCCATATTTCCAAAGCCAAGGGGAACAGCATCTGATAAGAAGCACACTTATCAGTGCATCCACTGGGCTGTGGGTTTACATTGGGTGATAGCAGAAAGTCACAGCTTCTTCTTGCTTCTTTTTTATTGGTTTGGGGAACTTGATACAGCCCACAATAAACAAGGCTAATAGTTGTTCCAAATGCATGGCTAAGAGATCATTTAACAGACATTATTTGTATATTATTCAAGTTATACACTAGAAGAATCCATAAGTTTAAGCCAGCATTTTTACAATGATATTTTAGACTCAAGCGACAGGGGTTTCAGTTTTTATAGCGCAAATTACAATAGAAAAATAATATCAGATAATCGAGTTATTTTTGAAATAATACATCATTTTATTTTAATACTATAACATTATTCGGAATTGAAGATATTCAACACACATTTTATATGTGGTGCTTCACATGAACCCCCTTAAGTTACACTCTTGAATGATCGGTGGCAAGAGGCATCATATTTTCTGGTCCTATCGCAAAAAACATGTTGTGAAAGAGATTTGTCCAACTTTTACACAGAGACAGACATGTGTTTAACTTTTATACAGAAACTGGTACATACAGTATCTCTGCTGCTGGTTTCTTCTTTTGAACTCTCACAGGTCTTGAGCTGTCTAATGATGACAATGGTGCGGTTGTGACTAAAAAAAGAGGAGTTAAAATGTTTGAAAAGCATTACCAAGTTCAAATACTGAAAATATTGCTCGCTGAGAAATGAATAACAGTTAGTTTTTTTTTGGATTATAGCAACAAGATAATGTGCTTCTTTGCTTTTTTTTCTTTACATACCTTTTTTTGATCAGTGGAAACATAAAGTTGTTGAACAACTGAGCTTGTTACCGTATTCCATCTTCTGACTAGGTCTTGATTAGCCAGTTTGATAACTAGTCATTTACTGGGGAAAATACCCCATGCACTCACTGATCAATCAGCTGTTTAATGAAGCAAGTCTTCCAGAGCAAACTGCTGTTCTGAGAGCGTTGACACTTCCGGCAAACAGAATGGAAGGAATTATCTGAGAAAGCGCGTTCATGTGCTGGCGTTTCATTCAACCTTTACTTCTACAGGGTAATCCCATTGAGCCTCGGGAACTCATTTACAAGAGAGACCTGGTTTTAACAAAGAGTGATGACAACAGTGGACAATCATAAAAAAGCATACAAATTGAGAAGAACAAATAAAAAAAAGTGGTATTTAAAAAATGAAACAAAAACAGCTAGGTTATAAAATGATGTAGAAAAACTAAAAAACAGTAACATGTCTATGTTGGGTTTTGCCAAGAACTTAGACGTTTGAAGCCACTTAGAGAGGTCAAGGATGAAAGCTTCAGATCTTTACCCTTTGGATTAGACTGTAGCTGCTTTAGTTGCATTCTTGCTTATTAATGAACAGTTGACAAATGTTTAGTCCTGGATTTTTTTTATTTTTTTTTTTTTTTGGTCACTAGTATAAAGAACAATTCAGCAGTTAAAGTGGCCAGTTGTTCTCATTCAGCTGTTGACCCTCACACGTCTGCAACTGCTTTAGAGAGAGGAACCCACTGGCTGCATGTTCAGAAATGCTTTTTCTTTTTCCCTCACCTGCAAAAGTTTGTAATGTAAACTCACTGGAGATGTTCAACGAAAACTATTTCCAAAGTTTATAGAAAAGAAAGATAGAAGCACCCCAGTAGTCTTGTGGAGAAATTGGTGATATCTGCTGCTCGACCGATGGCCCCCAGGCTCTTTTAATGTTAATTAGGGTTCGTGCTCACTGGATTGAGTCAGTAGATGAATAACACTAATTAGCTGCAAAGCCAGGAAACTTAGCCTGAGGCACGTAACAGACCGGCAAGGTGATGAGGTGTTTTGCATCTGTCTTGTCTGCTTTTTTTCTGCTTAATTCTTACATCGGCATGCACTGAATCTATGGTAAACAGTGCCAGGTCGGAAAGATATAGTCCATATGTCCTGGTAATAAACTTGATTATCTCGTAGTTGACTGATGTATGAGATAGGTTGACTTCGATTTGTCATTCAACAAACATACATCTGAAAACAAAGGTGGAGTTAGTCGTTTACAGTGTGTGTCTGTTTGTTAAAAGCAAAACGCACAATAAAAAGTAAAGGCAACTGCACCATATTCCTTACTATTTTTATGATTTTAATCAACTATGCTGCATGTAACAAGGACTTACATTATTAACATGGGAAAGACTGCTTGCCAAAGTTAGTAGAGCAAAATGTGGCGTGCCCTGCAGGCTGCTGAATTCAACTGTAAATCAGTGAGAGATTTATTTATTTATTGTTAATTTAACATCCCAGAATAAATAAGATCCTTCTCCCTCAGGCTAACATTGACAAGAAAATGTGTCCAAAACTGGATATCAAAAAACATAAGCAAAAAAATCCAGTTCACATTTCTTTTGCACATACACATGATCACATTGCGATTAAACATTCATAATTTATATGATGGTTTAGAGCTGAAGTCTTTGTCTTGAGCTCCTTCAGAGACCCAAGTCACGCTTTGACATTTTGCTGATGGCATTTCACCCTGTTTGCTTAAACACTCCGTCACTCTGTGTCTGATAACCTGCTCTCATGACCATGGCTGTGAGTCTCTTCTTTGCTAAATGTCATTAGCCTGATGACCCACGATGCTGCTGAGATTGTTGAAGGGGTCACCGTCCACAGCTACCCCTTCAGGCACCAGCAGTTTTATATTACATCTGTCATTGTTGCCGCTCAACGTTGAGAGGCATTAGCATGCAGGAGAATATGTAGCCATCAAGAGAAAGAAAGGCAAATTGACCCTGCTGATTCCTCCTTAATTGGATAACGTCCCAAGCTGTGGCTTGAGGAAAGCTTGTCAGTGTGGGGGCTGGATTTAAAGGGGGAACCCATGTATTAGACAAGCTGTCCAAAAGACTTAAACTTCTCTCCTTTAACAAATTCTGTTTAAAAAATGGTGGTGTGCTGTTATCTTTAAAGAAAAGAGGGTTATATTTTAAAGCATGAAGATATGAAGCAGCGTCGCTGTAGGACTGGTAACTGTCAGAAACTGCTCGAGTTAAAAGATTTTATCATCAGGATGTTGCAGCCTAAGTGTTAACTTTCAAACTATCATTTACTGAAATAAAACCAGCACTCTTGAAACAATACTTGCATTATTCTTTGATTTAGTTTATAATGAACATGCTTAAATTTACAATAGCATAATATTTTAATTACAAGATTTAATTAATTGAAAACTAAAATTACAAATTAGATTTTTTTTAATGAAACTAAGTGGTTTAGACTGTTTGCTACTTTAAAGCAACATCACTACATCGTAGTGTGGCTGTTTTGTGGTTTGTTGACACAAGAGTGTCAGCAAGAAACAGCTTCACAAGTGTCTCTTATTTTATTTTATCTTACTGTCAAAAGTATTGAAAATAAAAATAAAGCCGGAGATGGCAGATCTACTAATGATCAAGGAGCTTAAATAAACTGGATGATTGGTGATTGAGAACAGGTGTGTTCATGAGCAGATGAGCAACAGGTGTGTTGCAGAGTATTCAGGGGAACTGGTCTGCTAACAATCACTTGGAACATGAAAATATAAAACCGTGACAAGTCTGGTAACAGAGAACACACTGAAAACAAAGAAATCTAAAAAGACAAAATGAAAAATGTTCAGACACGACTGACACAAGATGTAAACAGGAAATGACAACGTGCTGCATTGTGGATTGTTGTTAGTCAGGTCAGACGTTTCATCTCAGAGCTCGTGTTTCCCTGGTCAACTCGTGGTTCTGGAATAAGATCTAAACAATTTCTTCTTTGTTGAATCGAACAGCAGTTAAAATTTAATTCATAGCTCATGCACTGTTTAGTGTGGGATGTATTTTCTCATACATTTATGTTTATTCTCAAATTTTTCTTATCATAAACTTTCAGCTTGCATTTTTTTAATACTAAATGCATTGTTGCGTCACTGTCTTTAGGCTTATATTTTATTATTTTTGCTGCATAGTTGCTACATTAAAGTTATCAATAAATGAGTCTAATGGGTCTAAAAAGCACATTTTTGTGGGAGAAAATTTTCCAAATCTAGAATAAATTTCTCATTTACTGTATTTTGATTTATCTGCTGACATAAATTTAAACTCTAAAGACAGATGATGTTTTAATTATTGATAAATCACGTGATTAAAGGAGTCATTGTGTGTGCATTATCTTGGGATGCACAGTTTGTCTGCAGATGGTGGAGGTCTTCATCTGCACCGAGTCTCACACTGCAGCCCAGAACAAATGAAGTCAACACTGTCTCCAGTGTAAACCTTTCATGTACTGTGATTTATTTTTTTTACTTTCTGAGCTCACCGTAGGATTTTTCCTGAAAAGAAAACAAGGAGAGTGTGGTACTGTATATAAAATATACTCTGCTTTGAAAACTGTCAGGGAAAAAAATCTATAAACTGCAGAAAAAATATAATTTCTTATTGTTTACAATAAGATGTTATAATATAGCAAAATATTCAGTATTCTTTATTATATATATATATATTCCGTGTATTTATTCATTCATACCCATTTATTCCCCACAGACTCATGTTCGGGCTGCTGTTTAATATACAGTACCATGTTATTTACATTATTAGTGTTTAGCATATATCTTAGATCTTTTAGTGTACTGTCTGGCGTTTGTTTAGCATATTAGTTCCTTATACTTTTTTATACTTTATATTCTTGCTATTTTTCTTGTAACTGGGACCCTGAGTACACAATTCCGTTCCACCTCATATACGACATGTGATGAGAATGACAATAAAGAACCTTGAAAATTATATTTATTTACAAATCATGAGCTAAAATAAATCAAACACAAAGTAAAGTTCAGCTGAAATTGAATTGAATGAGCTCAAATTGTTTTGCGAGAATTATTTTTATTATTATTATTATTATTATTATTTTACCTAATTGAATGAATAAACTTTATTTTAAAAAAGGAACAATGTACAACTCAAACATAAATGTCACCATTTGATGTGCTCTACCAGATTATAGCAAAAGCTAATTTGCATCTGCATTCCCTTGACAAGTTTACAAAAAAAGAAAAAGGAACAATGGATATACAATGCAATAATAAAATAAAATTGAAAATATAACACCAAAAAATGCTTACAAATCACAAACACAAACACACGAACAAACTCATTGGCACACATTGAAAATTAAAAACGCTACAAACATTAAAAGTCAGCACACGTATCCAACACAAGCTTAAGTGTTTTGATGCATTAATGACAAAAAAAAGGCAAAAAATTATATTTATTTGTTTGGGATTATTTTTATTTAGTTTGTAAATTTTTGAGAGGATTTTACAATAATTTGCTCTCCCTCCAGCGCTGCATGTCTCTGTGAGAGGAAGCATCATTGTGTGGGTTCATTCAGCACCTCAGGTGTTCACAATAGTTCCAGCAACCAGCTGGAAACCTAGTATGAATGTGTTGGAGGGTTTTCTAATGAAAGCTGGAGGGTGCACAAAGCTGGGCGATATCAGTAAAAAGCAGCGAAGCCGAACGTCAAGCTGGAACTTCAGCAGCGTTGTTTTTGAGCCAGAGCCACGGTCTGATTGCTGAGGAAGCGCCAGGATCTGCTGGATGCTTCTTTAACAGCGATTATTCAGCGATAGCCTTGTGCTGCGAGAACCTGCCAAGCCATGCAGAGGAAACTTCACAACAAATGTGAGACCTGTGACCACGCCGATTTGCCATCTGCTGTGCAAGCAGTAACACCTGAAGGGTGACAGATGATGGTTTTATTTGAACACCATGCAAAGGACATTTGGTGATGGAAGCTCTGACAGAACTGCTTTGATTGGACTCACATGAACGTGCCATGAAGTTATGAAGCTGTGTAGGATTAATAACATCAGTCTTTGATCAAAGAAAATGATCAGTTTGCTACAATGAGCACAACACTGCTGCAAATATATCTTAAATTGGGTTAAAATGCACGTTAGAGTTGATCATTTGCATGTAACGCATGCTGCTTTCTGTAAAAACAATATCCATATGATGTCGTTTGACACGAGGTCTCAAGGCAGGAAGAGTTGAGCTAAATGGTCTGTTCATTTTTCCACTCCCCATTAGTTTTGCTCATTATCTTCTGAAAAACATTCTTGCGAGATTTATCTTATGTTAGAGTTATTCCAGGAAAAAAGTGATGTTTGGAAACCGGCTTTGTGTTTGGGCCAGCGCCGCTCCGTCCAAACATGCTTCCAGCAGAGCTTCAGCAGATATCAGTCCTGAAAGATTGATGAGGACTTGCCATCAGCCATTTCTGGAGTAATGAACTGTGCGTTACTGTGATTTGTTACGAGGCATAACGCCGCATTATTCTTCCTTTCAATTTGCAACACATTAGGGTGTCTTAATTATTAATGAAATGAGTTGTTGAATGGTTTGCAGCAGTTCATGTGAGTCACTCCAGGTTTCTTTCAGCTGAAATTATAAACTCAAAGTGAAAGAATTAGGACGCTAACGTTTGGGCCTAATGTTTGCAAACTTGATTTAGCACGAGAATTTTGTAATTTGATGACAAATTTACACCCAAGCTGCTGGTTTACAGCAGTAAGTCTGAGGTCCACTCTCCTCTGAACAACCATGCAGAATACCACAGAGTCTAATGTTGCAAAGAGTTCACATTCACAAAATTCTTCTCCAAAGTCGCTTTCTGAGAGCAACAGCTCTTCAAGAGGAGCAGCATTCTTGGAGAAACACTCAAAACTCATATCTCTGAGTTACATCCAAGAAAAGTTGTGACTTATGCCACAAGTTTAGCTGTCCGTTACTACAACAACAAGGACAAATCTGTTTTACATTCACATTTAGCATTTCTTCCACCTCTAGTATTTTTATGCAGCACGGTGGCACAACTGGTAGAGCTGCTGCCTCTCAG
>JAVCKU010000042.1:8115194-8126414 GCA_032273985.1 Hypsolebias coamazonicus | reverse complement strand
TCATCAGTCAGAGAAGTTCCAGCACACTGTTCCCCCACCAAACCGTAAAAAACTCAAGTGGACCAACCAGTTAGAGAACATTACATTATATCTTTTTACAAACATCATATCCATGTCTGCCCAGTCTTTAGATCTCTTGTCTGAATTTTTTTCTACTAGATTCATTAATTCTTCTCTTATCTGTTCCATTTAGAAAAAAAAATCCACACAACCTTTAATTAAATGGTTCACATTTTTATCTACTTTAGTATTTTAGCTGCAAGGCTAGTTCCAACATTGACAAAATAATGATTAAAGTCATTTAAAATTTATTTTTCATCATAGATTTCCTCATTGTACTTCACAAAATACTGAGAAATACCTGTTTTAACCTTGTGTTTATTCAGAACACTATTCATTACTCTCCATGTTGTTTTCATATCACCATTACTCTTATGTAGTAAATCACTATAATATTTCCTCTTTTGTTTTCTTATAATCCCTACTAATTTGTTTTTATATTTCTTGTATTTATCTTATGTCTCTAGTGTGGTGGTTTTCAAAAAAACGTGAATACAGATAGTTCTTTTTTTTTTACATGCATTTCGCAATCCTTTCGTCGTCCGTGGTTAGTTAACAATATCTTCCCTTGAGTAATTTTTTGGCATACAGTTTTTTTTATACAGAGCTTCCAAAATATTCATAAACTTATATGATTTATTAACATCATCAACATACACATCTTCCAATTTTGTTTATCTAAGTCTTCTTTTAATTTATCTAAAGCTTTTTGGATGTATTTTTTTTTCTTTCTTGTAATTTTTTCTATATTATTTTGATCTTTGTTATAGATTGTGAAAATTGGTAGGTGATCACTTATATCAGTCGTTACCTATCACATCTCCGTTTATTATATTTGAAAAAATATTATCAATTATTGTAGAACTATGTGTTGTAATTCTTGTTGGATTAGAAATCAACAGGTAAAGATTTAAGCTATACATTGAATTTATGAGTGTACTGATGTTATTAGAATCTGTTTTATTCCCTAGATCATTGTTAAAGATTCCACACAATTTTTTATTTATTTATTGCAACTCTTTTTCAAGAGCTCTATGATTTTATCAGTAAATAATTATATATTTGAGCCTGGTGATCGATACACACAACGTATGATGTTTTTATCTTTCTTATTTATTATTTCTATTGTTGTCATTTCCATTATACAGTATTTTATTTATTTATTCATTCATTTTATGATAAAAAAAACACAAAACAATTTAGCATACAGACCAGACACCTTTACCAACTCATTTACATACAAATTAAACAACTTTGGTCCCAAAACCGATCCTTGAGGAACTCCGCATGTAATAGTGCTGTGATCAGATTTTACATCATCCATCTGAACAAACTGTGTTCTTTCCCTCAAGTAACTATATACCCATTTCAGCGCTAATCCTCTAATACCATACCTATGTAACTTAGCAAGGAGTATAGAGTGATCAACAGTATCAAATGCTTTCTTTGAATCAACAAACACACCAACACAGTATTGTTTTTGATCAACAGCAGTTGTTGCTTTTTCAATTAATTCCATGAGAGCCATAGATGTGGAATTCTTTGCTTTGAACCCATATTGACTGTTGGTTAAAATATTATGCTTTTCAACAAAATTGTCCAATCTAATAACAAGTAGTTTTTCCAATATTTTTGAAAACTGTGGTAACAAGGATATCGGTCTGTAATTATTGAATAAACATTTATCACCACTTTTGAAAAGAGGAACCACCTTCGCCACTTTCATTCGATCTGGAAATACTCCTGTTGTAAAGGACAAATTACATATATATGTAAATGGCTCAATTAAATGACCTATTATATCCTTTACAAATGTCATAACCATATCCATTTAATCCTTAGATTGTTTTTGTCTGCAAATTTATTAACTATGTTCATTATTTCTTCATTATTAGTTCCATTAAGGAACATACTCTTTACTGCAATCTTCAATTAAATATTTCACTTTTTTTTAATCTGCTTTTGGTATTTTAGCTGCAAGGTTAGTTCCAACCTTCACAAAATATTGATTAAATCTATTAACAATTTCATTTTTAATCATCAAATTTTAACTTAGAGTCAAGGAAATTTTGCACCACATCATAACTTGAAATATATCATATTGTGGTGGTAATCCAATCAGATTATCAAAATAAAATTTTTGACCATCTGCTCACACTGGATTAGTTTCTCTTTAACATTAATAAATCTGCACAGAAAACACGACTATCAGTAGATATTTTAACTATGTGTGAGTTTGGTTTGTGGTAAAACATTTGTTCAGAACAGCCATCTCAGTTTCTCAGACATTTAGTTTAACACAATTGCAATACCAATGTCTTTAGCAGTAACATCTGAGTAATGGTGTTGTACAGTAATTCTTACTGGACTGTAGGTGAATAAAAATCACTTATTGCCTCATGTTTTGATGAAATATTAACAGTTTTACCATCAATTATCCAGCTGTTTTTTTTTCTGCTCGTTATACTGGGTTGAATTTTATTTTGTTTATTTCTCTAGCACAATCGAGAGCTTGTGAAGCCCAATACAAACAGTGAAAATGTTTTCTTTTCCTCCATACTATAGGGCCGAACCTATTCTGCAGAGAATTAAGGAGGACAGAACTCGCATAATATCCCCGTCCTTCGACAACATCAAATATGACACGTTTGAGATTGAAGAGTATCCACTGTCTGCTCAGGGCTTTGACTGGGAGCTGTGGTGCCGCTACCTTAATCCCCCCAAGTCCTGGTGGCACACAAGCAACAAAAGTGCACCTATTCAGTAAGTAAACTTTGATTTATTAGGCCATGCAACGTTAACGTCAGACAAATGACAGCCCAGTAAAAAGGCATCCCTGCAGCTGTTTGAACGAGTAATGTTTTGCACGGTCAAATATTTTTCATTGTCCTCACTGTCACCAGAGCAACAGAAAAACATAACTGTTTGTCATCTTCAATCTTCCAGGAGCCCAGCTCTGATTGGCTGCTTCGTGGTGGACAGGCTGTACTTTGAGGAGATCGGTCTGCTGGATGAAGGCATGGAGGTGTACGGCGGAGAAAATGTCGAACTGGGCATTAGGGTGAGTAATGGTGTCATGCCTCTGGCCGTGGACTCTAATGTTCAGTCAGGTCGTATATGAGCAGCTTTACATGATAATGATACTTCAGAATCAGAATAAGCTTTATTGTCATTGCACAGTGAAGTACAGTGAAACTGTATTCCATACAGTCGTCTGAAAGATGGGCAGAGTGTACGTGGCTGCATCTCCTAGGAGCGTGGCCCTTCTTCTTTAGATGAGAAGAGGGGAAGGACCATGAGGATAGTGGGTATTAAACAACAAAAGATCTCTTCACATCTTCTTCTTGTCATGACACAATTTAAGACATTCAAAATATTTACCAGCAAGCACACTATGTATTTGATGACAAGACGGTGAGATTTGTCCATGAAACACTCCCAGATAGTTCCATAGTCCTGACAAGATGTTAAAGTGTCAGCCGGTACAGCTCTGATAAGTGTTCACAGAAGTTCTCGCCAGATTCAAATAAGCCACAGTTGATTTTGTGCAGGCAGACTGTTTTTCTCGTCAGCCTTGAGTTCTGCTGGGACTCTCCATATTCCAAAATGGCCAGATTGGTGGGCTTTCTGGTGATCCGTGCTCATTAGCCTTCTCCAAGGTCAACCCTTACATGTTGGCAACTTCCAGAAGCGGCAAGCGGCCTACGATTCTCATAAATCGCTTACAGCTTATGACTGAGCTTGCAAATCAGTTGAGTCTGAGAGCTTGAAGCACAAATTAATCCTTCACATAAGGTAGGCAACGTTGCCATGGACAAAATTGCTGCTGACGTCTTCCTTAATTGCTGATAACATAGGTATCCACCAAAAAGCCAAAAAGTAGAAATCCTCTTATAAATCCAATGATGTCTAGACATCCTCCAGAGACAACACAGACAGGCACATCAGTTTCCAGTCCCCCCCACAGATCCATGACATACCCAGCCGTGTGCATCTATTGGGGGCATGAAGGTTCTCCAGGACCTCGTCGCTTGGTTGAAAAATGTTATCAATTGAAAGTCCAGCTGACCAAATCCACAACAGGAATTTAAGGTTCAGAAGTTGTTTAACTAGAAGCTCTGATACACAGGATGGAGAGCAAAAGCAGGAGGAGGACAGGAGAGAGGGAAATGGCATCCGTCTTCCTCGAGGGCGAGATGAGGAAACAAGTGTTCTTAAGAGGAAGTTTTTAAGTGTTTAACTTTTTACATAAGGCTCTAACTTCACTGGAGGAGAATCATGTAACTTCAGCATCGTGCTGTGTTTATTCTTTGGGTGTGTATTAAGTACAGTATAAGATGTTGTTGCTGCGTGTTGAGGACTCGGCTACAACAGTTTGACAAGTTGCCTAATTTTCAGTGTCACAATCATCTTTTTAATCGATTTTCTCCCGTAACTGAACCAGATAAAACCGTAGCACTCTGCTCCAATGTGTTACTCAGTTCCAACCCGTTAAAAGGTGTTCAGTAATTTATACACCAAGTCACAAAACACCTTAGAGACCTTGTACGCTTGCTTCAGTATTTTCCTTTATTTTATGTGAGAGAGAAGCTGGTGAGGAAATCCCGCTGTGCTCTGATTTGTCAGCTCAGTGACCTGATAAGAGACCCCCCACCGGTCAAAATTAGCTGAGTGCACATCCAGCCATCCACAGTTTAAAGCCTAAGATGCACCAGCAACGCCTCAACAACATGAAATTCAGGCCGATGTTTTTAAATGTGTGAAAATGGTGCAAAAACAGGAAGAGAATCCCTGTGAATATAAACATAATTTTGTAGACATGACAACTGATTTATGCTGTACAAGCTCACGTTATTGCACAACCAATACATTTTTCTTTGTGTTATAAAATGTGTGGTTCACATCTGAAAAACTTGTTTTTCTTCATGAATGCGGACAGTCGGCGTGGATGGTCAATAATCAGACTTATTCCTGCGCGTCTCGAGAACCACAGAGTGGAAAGTATTAAAATCTGACGGGCTAAAGGGAAGAACTTGACATAGATACATTTTTAAACGGTGTCCCAGAATCAACCAGATTTATTATTGGTCTGTGTTTGGATGATGGAACAGAACCAGGTTTGTGTTTGGAACTAATTAATGTCTCTAAATTTGATACATGTTGGACCAAGTACTGATACATTTCTCAGCTGTCACCAGAACTGATCTGCTGCATGAACAGTTTGAACTATCTGGTTTTTCACCTGCTCTTCTGGACCTCTTACAATATTCTCATCCACATTCACTTGTTTTTTTTTTTTTTTTGTTACAAAATCTGATTAAACAACTGAACCACTGTACAGATGTGTATAAATGTATGTATATGGATGGAACAATTGAAGTAGAATCTTCCTGTAACACACCAAACTTGTGGTCTCTGCAGAGAACCTTCTGACAACAACAACAACACTGCCAAACTTTAAATCATATGTTAAAATAATAATAGATTAATTAATGCCAATGCGTCAATTTTTACTAAAACAAGTGAGCACAGCTGCAGACCTCTTCAAATCTAGTTTTGGCAAGAACAAATGATCAGACCTAGGGGAGTGGTGTGCAGAGGTTGGAGAACGTGGACTGGAGATTGAAAGGTTGCCAGTTCGACTCCCCAGACCAACATCAAAATGTTGGTGGTAAAGGTGAAACACCCACACCTGCCTCCACCCTGGGCCCTTGAGCAAGGCCCTTAACCCCCACCACCAGCTCCCGAACAGGTCTCTCTTGAAAATGAGTCCTTATGACTCAAAACGCAGTAAATAAAATAAAAGTCTTTATTAAACGTGAACTCATCTTCTTGAACTCTCAAGTCAGTGATACTTTTAGCATGGCACAAAATGAAAATGTTGAAGTTATGAAAAGCAGAAAGATGCTGTTGTCCCTGATTTATTGTTTTATACTCTTATTTTAACTGCATTTTTACTGTAGTCCATTGTTATTATTGTTCTTGTTGTCTGTACTTTATATGTTCAGTCTGGAACAGGTCTGTCTTGTAAATGAGTTTTTGTGGCTTAATGAGACTAGATTGTATAAATAAAGGTTGGATGAATGAATGAAAAAAATCATTTTCACTGTACAGTAATGATTTGTACACCAACAGCTGTGTCTGTAGCAGAAACTAACTTTTGTCCAGTTCAACATTATGACAAGCAGATGAGTCAGATGGAGACGTACCGGTACTCTCCTTAGGAATTGATAATGAAAGCACACAAACAGATCGATCATTAGAGGAGCTAACAGCCTGTTCAGTAACAGTAAGACATGAAGATCAGCTATTCATCAGCTACTCACCCACTAGAACAGGGGTCTGCAACCTGCGGCTCTGGAGCCACGTGTGGCTCTTTGATCCCTCTGCAGCGGCTCTTTCAAACTTTGACCAAAACTGAATTTGTTGTTATACAAACAAGAAAAACCGACTAGTTTCAGCAGTTTTATGTCATTTAATTTGCAAATATGTGGCTATTGGAACAAGTACAAGGAGTAAAACCTTAACTTTATCTTTATTTCTATACTGAATTCATTTTTCCATAATTAAAAAAAAAAAAAAAACTTGGTATAGTTCATAGTTTTTATTAATTAACAAACTCTCTCTTTAAAAGAATCCATTGTTTTCATTTGTCTTAAATTGTAAAAATAAAAATTATTAATTTTATTTCATAATGTCACCCCTAGTGGCCACAAAAGTCCCTTCCAACAAACCTAAAGTGGCCCATGGGCCACCAGTTGATAACCACAGTTGTAGCATGTTTTGGCTCTGAACACTTAATTTAGTGAACAAAGGTGTAAAATGGCTCTTTTGATTGTAAAGGTTGCAGACCCCTGCACTAGAAAGTATCATGAGAAGTACATTTTAAGAAGTTTATTAAAAATAAATAAAACTCTAAATGTAGATGTATCTATTTAAACTTATGACAAGAAAGTGACTTTGTTTCCCCATTTCTTTCCAGAATTTTATTTTATTTTTTTATTTTTTTGGCTCCTCAGCTCAACGGCTGGTCCCGGGGATGTCTAATACCCAGTAGGCCTGCAGCTACACTTTAGTTCAAATGTAAACCAAGGGCTTGAAGCAGAACTTTGGCAATCTCAACGCTCTTTGATGTCCTCACGTGAAAATCAAACACTTTGAAACACGTTTATTTCAAACCACTGCGTGACCTTTTATTTGCTTTAATAAAGTCGTTGGGGCGTTCTGAAACCGTGTTGCCCACTCCTGATTTAGTTCAGAGTTTTGTCGAAGTTATATCTATAGTTAACTTTCATCACGTCACAGTTTCTGCTCTGTTGTTCACCAACATCTGCTGCAGCTCAGAAACACTGAACTGAAAGTTTCGACACAGAAGAACTCTGTCATTCATGTCTGTATTTAAAAAAAATCCCACAGAGCAGCAGGCTCTGTCTGTCTGTGGCATATTGGCCGTGACCCCCCCTCCACCACCACCACCACCTGCCAGCACACAGACAGGTTGCTGACGTATCCTCAGAGATGCACTTAAACCAGGCCAGCTGCTTCAGGCCCTGGCTGTGACTTTAAACACCATCAGTGGTAAAAGGATGAAATAAATTCCTGATTCTGTTCATGTTTGGAAGGAAAGTGCCGTGTGTTGTCGTCATCGTGTGTCCCCACACGATGAAATTAGTTCTCTGCATTTAACCCATTGCACCTGGGCTACAGGTGGAGCAGTGGGCAGTTATGTAATCACCTGGGGAGAAATTAGAGACTGGGTGTTTTGCTCAGAGGCACCACGACATGTGGCGGGGAGTCGAACCGCGACTTTCTGGTCCCAGATCTGCTGCCCTACCTCTACCCCGTCAGCCCCATACGTAAAGACATGTTTAGTCTCAGTGTTCTTAAAAAATGTTAATCAGGTAAATTGCCTTCTCTTCAAAATATACCAGATACCACAGATTGCTTTTTTTAATATATATTTTTCTTTTTATTTTTACTGTTTTTGGACAAGAGAAAACCCACAACCTGCTTAAAATACCACCATTTTTTCATTTTATTTATTCATTTTACCCTTTATTTATCCAGGTAGTCTCATTGAGTCACGAGAACTCATTTTCAAGAGAGACCCGTTAGGGAGCAGACGGTGGGGGTTAAGGGCCTTGCTCAGGGGCCCAGGGTGGGGTGAATGAGGGTGGAGGCAGGTGTGGGTGTTTCACCTTTTTCCACCAACATTTTATGATGTTGTCGGTACCGAGGCTTGATCCGACGATCTTCTGATCACAGGCCCACTGTCTCTAACCACTGCGCCACCACTCTCCCACAAATTGGCATTAAAGCTTCAAAAACCACATTTACAACTGTTTTACAAACAATAAGTTAAACTAAACTTAAGTTCTTTAAAAATGTGTTTGTGTGAACTATAGCTCTTCTCAGTCTCAGAGTACATTACTGAAATTCATTTATTCGCTAGTTTATAGATCTTAATGCAGTGGCTGAGGTTGTTCATTTTATTTATTTTATTTATTTATTTTGTATTTGTGCTGAACTCTATGAGAAACATTTTAAACTTCATGCAATTGCAGTTGTTTTTGGTGAACAGCAAACCAGACCAAGAAGAAGTCAAGTGCAGTTTTTCTGCAGTGGTGTCTTTTTATAATGGGTGGGGGGTCCCTGCCCCTCAATTCTGCTCCACAGAGGTAAAACTGTGGCACTGGAGCTGAAAACCATCAACAATAAAATAAAAACATTTGTCCAAAAGACCAGTCGGCATTAAAAGATATCAGTTCAAAAAATAAAAACATTTCTGACACCAGCAGATGATTTTTATGAGCTCTGTTGTATTTTTGTTACTCTAACAGTAAAGTTTTTGGTTTGTATTTCAAAGTAAACTGTTCTATTTTATATAGAATTTAAATGTTAATTTTTTTTTTTTTTTTTTGGCATTAGCTCCCATCATTCTGACTCCATGAACACAGAGTGTGCTGCATGACGGCTAACAAGCACTTTCACAAGACATCGACCAGATCAAAATTTCAAGAGGGTTTGTTTTTTCAGGCTCTAAGTTGTGCACGCCTGCTCATTCCAAATGGTATCAGTGGAAGACTTTATGCGCTTCGTTACACCGGCATCAGCTTGTGGTCAATTTGCATCGCTCTGCACAGACACAGCTGTGATGCTACGATCAGGGAGGGAGGTGGTTGGCTGTCCATCTATAATTCAAAAAGCTAAAAACAGGTTTGCTGGGTGGACTTCTAGTCTCACGAGTGTCTCTCCAACCTACTTTGCAACAGTTTATCCAAGGTTATGATGTGTAAAGTCATGGTACTCTGAAAATGATCAAACTACATTAAACTAGGTGGGCAGAGGCAAAATTACTGCACAAGTGGAATGAACCAGAAGCAATTACAAACTTTTACATTTTACGTTTATGATTTACAAAAGCATTTCCTCTGAGAAAAGACATGATGGTGTTTTAATTCCACTTAGCCTCCATCCATCCATCAATTATCTTTACCCACTTCTTCCTTTTCTAGTCGTGGGGCTCACCTGTGCCCATATCCAGCAGTCACTGTGTGAGAGACGGGGGACACCCTGGACAGGTCTCCAGTCCGTCACAGGGACACAGAGACAAATGAGACAACCATTCACTCTCTCTCTCACCTATAGGGACAATTTAGTTACCAATCAGTCTAACATTCATGTTTTTGGAGGAAACCGGCGAAAACCCACGCAGCATGGAGGGAACATGCAAACTCCACCCAGAAAGACCCCCCAGCCAGGATTTGAACCAGCGACCTACTCGCAACTGAGCCACCGTGCTGCCTTCTACTTGGCTAAAGCAATAAATCTAAAACATAAATCCGGTAGCTATGACCTGATGATAATTTAGCTTTGCTTTTTAAAGCTCACCTCTGCAAGAAAGTCTTTGCCATTTTCTGTAAAAAAAAAAAAAAAAAAAAAAAAGAATGTCCACTGGCTGCACTAGAAGTCCAGTATTAATGGCCACTTCTCCAAAAGGAATAAACACCCAGTGAGTCTCAGATCGATCCAGTGAATGCAGGGAAGTTATGATGATAGTTTCCTGCAATAATAAGCTGAAATTGAATCCTGGTACGTGTGATCAGTGTCCAGGATGAATCGGATTGCAGAGTTAGACTCCCAATTTAAATTTGTCCTGTTGGGGTTTCACATAACAGTGCGTTCACTTGTGCTCTGAGATAAATGTGCTGCGAGCCGGACACGCAGGTTTCTCTGTGGTGGTTCATCAAGTCAGACGATGGAGAGCACACAGCAAATTACCACAAGAACGCCAAAACAGAATTACCATTCAAGTGATTTCCCAAAACAACTGTAAATTCTTGAGATTGCACTTCTGAAGCCAATATGGGACAATGCATCAAAAGAAACAAAGATATTACTCCACCGGCAAGGATGTGGTGAAGAGCGAGGCTCATCGAGGACTATGAAAAACAATTACACAGCAGGCTGCGGGCACATTATTTATAGTAGTGGCAATAAAACACCATTACAGTCAGCGTAATTATTTACCCGGCCAATTTCTGCCAAATTTTCAGCACCCAATTGGTTTTCAGTGTGAGCAAAGTGGTATCTGTTGGATAGTTTCAAATGTAAAGTGCGCAATAAATTCAACGTTTCATTATCTCTGATATTTACATTTTCAGTGATACTTATTTTTAATTTACATACATAATCAATGTTTGTAGTGATTAATCACATGACTCTGTGTGGGGAACTGCAATTATTGCTAATCATTTAAACAGAAGATGTTTGATTGTGTAATGGTTTTTAAAGTATTAAAACTATTATTCTGTTATTCAGGCCTTCTTTAGCTTCTGACATTGAATTTTTTCATTCATTCAACCTTTATTTAGGCAGGTTAATCCCATTAAGCCTCGAGGACTCGTTTACAAGAGAGACCTGGTTTCAACAAAGAATGATGACAACAGTAACAGTAGATTTTCTTTGGACAATCAACAATCATAAGAGAGAAATACAGATTTTTTTTAACAAGTCAAAGTAGCAAAACAGACAGATTATAAGGCAGATGTAGAAAATCAAAAACAGGAACATGTCAGCATTAGTTTTTGCCAGGATTCCAACAGATTCTTAAAGCCATTTAGAGAAGTCAAGGTCGAGAGCTTCAGATCTTTTTGTAAG
>JAVCKU010000042.1:8079825-8090144 GCA_032273985.1 Hypsolebias coamazonicus | reverse complement strand
TGGAGTCCTCCCTCTCCCCTGTTGACTCTTTGAGGCCATCATGGCCAAAGTGGTTCAAAATATCCTGATTCATGCTCAATAATCCAGGGAGGACTCCAGAAACCACCGAGCACCAGCAAACTGGTTGACCCACTATGTGAAGGTGCTACTTATGAGAATGAGTTTGTTGCAGCTCCTCGTGCTGAAGAAGTCCTTTGGATGGAAGACGAAACATTTCAACAAAAAGAAACCCTCCAGAGGACCTGAGTCAGCTTTGTTGGCTTTGTCTTCAGTCTTTGTTGCATCAATGCTACGTCCACATGATTTATTCAAATGGTCAAACTGCAGCAGAAGTGAAACGTGGCTCTAAACGCTGCTGCACCGTGTTCACAGGTATCAGTCAGTGCTACATGTTTTTTTTTTATGTTCTCAGCACTTGAAATGTTTAGATGTGAGCTGTTGGCAGAACAATGAGCTACCTGCGGCTTTACTGATCATCAGACAGACGTAGACATCTCCAGAGCCAGTAGGGAGCTGGAATTATTCCCAGCTGTGTATTTTTCTGATGCTCCGTGTGTGTTTGCATAATCCTCCCCTCATACAAACTAGCATCCCTGCAGCTCCCTACGGTGCACTTTGTACCTCGCCATCAGGCAGACCTTTGTCATGGCGAGCACGAATAACCCTCTGGGCTCTGAAAGACTGAGTCATGTTTGTGAAGCGTAAAACTGCCATGAGCATTTTTATTAAAACAAAGTGACTTTAAGCAGATTCAGATGATGTTTTACATCAAACTCCTTCATGCGTCAGGTTTTTTATTATTTTTTTTTATTTGCTTTATTCTCCATGCAGTGATAATCAGCACAAAGGTTGTCCGTGGGATGAGATGGTTACTGGGGGCGTAAACAGCTTTCTTCTAACTTTTGTAGATGTTGTTGGCACGTCCAAACTCAGTCTTGAATATATTTTCTTACCAAATCAAGCGAAGCTGCGAGCAGTGCTCAGTGCTCGCATTCTGATTCCTCCTCACCGGCCTCCACATGAGGCGCTGCAGGGATTAGGACAGCTGACGGATGAACTATCACT
The DNA here is from genome assembly GCA_032273985.1 of Hypsolebias coamazonicus. NCBI lineage: Eukaryota > Metazoa > Chordata > Actinopteri > Cyprinodontiformes > Rivulidae > Hypsolebias > Hypsolebias coamazonicus. Next base: position 8,089,079 of record JAVCKU010000042.1, on the reverse strand, counting down.
CTGATGATAGATTATCTGCAAACTAGACACCACCCATAACCACTAACAATCTGTTATCAATATTCTGTTTTAAGACAACACTTTTATGAACTCATTCTTTACCAGTAAATTGGCCTCACTGATAAATGAGTGTGACAAACACTTAAATGAACACTGTCACCGTATTGATTCAGCCTCTAAAAAAAATATATTTTTTATGTTTGTTTCTTTATCTCAGTTAAAAAACTCCCTGAAGAGCGAACTGTGTTTGGATCAGGGACCGGACAACGACAACGTCCCCATCCTGTATCTCTGTCACGGGATGACACCACAGGTTAGACGCTTATTAAATCTGTCTCTGTGTTGCTGCTGCATTTCACCTCTATATTTTATTTTCTTTGTGGGCTTAACCTAATTTTAGTTTTTTTTTTCTATACTCACAAAAATAACCCTTCTTTGATGTTAAGTAGTTTTACCTAAATAATCCAATCTACTTCTCTTCACCACTGTAAAGATGAAAACTGAAAATACTTTAAACTAAAACAGCATGTCATAATCTTTGTTGTCTTCATGTCAGTTATTTTAATTGTCCGTGCGCAAATGTGCCTTTCTCACCAAGATAACTTGTGAAATACTCTTTTAAAATTTACAACAGATTAACTTTTACTGTCAACTTGATTCAGGAGGCTGCCACAGTCAACTGACGGTAAAAATACAAATGAGAGGCTAAAAGTCAATTCTGCAGATGATAAGCTCAGGTTTGGTGTGGTAGTAGCTGAGACTGAATCCCAACATGCATTCTGAGGGCTAACACATTGTTCAAGACTTTTATTTAAAAATAATTTCTGAACTATTGAGCACACCTGAATATAAGCCGCACCCACTCAATTTAAAAAGAAAAAAAAAATGTATACATATTTAGGCCGCCCTTGTCTATAAGCCGCTGGTGTCTACGTTGTAACATGAGAAAGATTTTTTTTAAATATGTATTTTAAATGTTTAATTTTTAGAACAGTATCTGTAAGATGGCAGGTTAAAAAAAATACATTAGCCCTGTTCAGTAATTTCATTTGTCAGATTTATTTTATTTTATTTTATTTACACAGGGAGTCTCAATGAGCCATGAGGAAACTCCCCCACTCAAAAGAGGCGTGTACTGGGCAGCGATGTGAGCGCCCGGGTGTGAAGAGGCTAAATGTTTTGGCGGCATGAAGCTCGTTAGACCGTCAAAACAAAAACAAAAATCCATACATTGGCCGCAGCATTGTATAAGCCGCTGTGTTCAAAGCATTTGAAAAAAGTAGCGGCTTATAGTCCAGAAATTACGGTACCTACTTAGAGTCAACTCTGTTAGCAAAATATTTTATGAAACACTGAACTGAACATTGAAGCTTTCAGGAAATAATCACTGGATAGACGTCTAAAAGTCGCTACTTTTCAAAGCCAAATCACTTCAAGCTGGCCGCATCTGACATTAAGATTTAGTTTGGTTTTAGCTGAGCATCTTTTCTAACATCCTCCAAGTGCAAAGGCTTTGTTTAAAACATTAGCATTGGCATCAACCCAGGGAGTCTGTTAGCAAAATATCCCAAACCATTGGATGAAATTTATTGAAACTTGAAAAGAACAAATCCATTGTTAACTTTGTCATTTTCACAGATATTGACCTAAATTTTTTATTGTACTCTATTAATCCCCAATGGGGAAATTATTTGCATAATTCACAACTCATTCTCTAAGCAAACCACAATGTGATTTCTCATTACAAATAATAATATTTTTAAGGTTTGCCCAAAAAGGCTTCATTACTGTCGTTTCTCAACATCAAATAATTTTAGTCTAAAACTGACATGAAAGGCACCGGGCGAGATGCATTCCTTTGGAAAATTGTCAAAAGTTGTACATTCCTAAAACGGAGCAGAAGATAGTTGAAGATGACCATTGTTTACAACACTCCAAAGTTCATGCTCATTAATCCAGGTAAAACTCCAACAATGTTCAGTCAGGACATCTGGACATTTTTTTTTTTTTTATTATTATTATTTTTATTTTGCTGAGAAGTGGCCTTAAGGTGTAAATGAACAACATTTGAAACAACAGAATTACATTAAGCCAAAGAGGAAGTGGCCAGGATCACATTTGAAAAGAAAAACAGAATTTAATTTGACAAAGGGAAGTATATTTGAAACAACTGAATTATAATAAGCCAAACCAGAAGTGGTATGTGCACTGTACATTGCTCTGTTTTATGTTGTTAATAAAGTAAATAATAAAAATAATAATAATAATAAAACACAAAGCCCACCACTTTAGCTTCGGCCATTTCTGCTTTGGCTTAATGTAATTCCGTTTTTTTTGTTTGTTTTTTTTTTTCAAATGTTGTTCAGTTACACCTTAGGGCCACCGAACTATCTGCAACTTGTACTAATTCTCATTTCTCAGTGTCTTAAACTCCCTGAACTTCTCAGTCAGTGTCGTTTTCAACTGAAGTAACCAAGAGTTTAAGTGTCTTCAAATGTTTGCGCAGCGTGATAATCATTTATTCTCTCCTGCCTCTTCCAGCTCTTATTGATCGCTCCATCCCATCGTGTCGGAGCCGATTGCTTTCAGAGACGGTTGTTGTGACAGAGATCTCCAATTGTTTCTCTTAACTTAAATGACTCTGCTTGATGCGTTTCACATTCATTACACCTGGATCGATCACAACAAGTCTGTAAAAAACTAAAAGGTGATACGAAGGAGTCACTTTTTAATTATTAATTTTTAAGTACGCATTTCCCACAATTCATGCAAAGTTCATGCCCTGTTGATAAGTAAATAATTTTCAAATGCTCAGAATATAGTTATGTGCAATAATGCAAACATATGAGTTAGTAAAGTTAGAACCCTCCTCTACAGGAAAGTGTTGCCCTGTTCCATCGTTGTGATTTAGTCTTGCATATATGAGAGGAATTAGTCCGTGTGTTGACATGAATCAAACGTTTTTAAAAAAAAAATTGCTATGCAAATGTTAGCTGTCAGTCAAAATGTCAGCTGCTTTTCTTTGATCTAAATTAGGGGAAGCTATAGATTTGGTGCTTGGGGTGTTGTAAACGAAGCAAAGACAAATAAAAAAGAAGAATATTTCCAAGTTTCCAACATGCTGTCAGCAAACACGCAGAATAACACCTCAGCACCGACGATCAAAAAACAGACTGACAATACGGCAACAACAAAAATCATCATCACACACGCTCTGGCAGCTTGAGCGGCTCCAAAAGTGAGCAGCTTTAAACCAAATGAAACAAAAAATAATAATAATCAGGAGGTCGAGATAAAACAGATTGTTTAAAAATACTGTACATATAATTATATCTGGTGCCAAGGAAGTGGGAGGCAGTTTGGGCAGAGATCTACAGTTAAGATGAGTCTAAACAAGTATCCAATACATATTAGCAGAAAAAAATAATGTTTTCTATACAGTATTTTATTTTTGATCATTTTAATCAAGGACATTTTTAGTGATGCTACAGGCGACAGAAGATAAATTTACAACCACAAATTTACTTTAACATAATTTTTATATTTATGCCATTTTTATGAAACTCATTTGAATTTTGCAAACAAATCATATTTAGGTTTTTTTTTGGTAAATTTTCAAACCTGCACTAGCAAAAGGAACAGTTTAATATTTTTACTTTTATAGAAGTACCGATAAGCAATGGAGAAAACATAAGATTAAAGGTTACTTTTTTTATGTGGGATTGTATGTAAAAGTTATGAGCAAATATTATTTTACCTGTTGTAGATGGCTCTTTGAATATTCTCACTTTGGAGTAACAGCGTTTCATTCTGATCATCTTGATGAGCTAACAGCTCGTCTGAGCTGGACCAAGAATAAAGTGGAATGTTGCCATTTTAAAATAACTCCTGTAAAAAAAAAAAATGTTAGCAGCATCAGCTAACATTAACATATAAACCTGAATGTCACATTACACAAATATTTACATCAAGTTTTCTGATTTTTGTGACCACAAATGGCAGCAGCTGTGACAGGAATCTCATATTTCAGCCAGAAAAATTGCAATCAAAGATCTGACAGTGAAATAAATGTTTATTTAAAAAAATTGTTTGTTTGTTTGTTTGTTTTGCATGAAACAATTTTCAAACTTTTGCAGTGGGAGTTGTTTAAGATGATAGTTTATTTGGTCTTGACCCTGCTGGAACTGTTAGCTTATCAGTCAGAACTAAACTATTCTTCAAACTGAGGCCAGTCAAAGAGCGTTCTACAACAGGTAAGATGTTGATCGTTCTTAACCCTTCCACATATTCTCACTTCAAAAGATCTGAACTAACCCTTTAAGTAAAACTTCATAATTCATTCAGTCAGTTTTTCTGAAATTAAATGAAACACAGAACAAAGAATGCAAATATTTTATTATTATTATTATTATTATTATTATTATTATTATTATTATTATTATTATTATTATTATTATTATTTTTATTTAATTCCAAGCTGGTTGAGGTGTAGGTGTGGAGCTAATTGAACTTTTTTTTTTTTTTTTTTTTTTTTTGCACATGATAATTAAAGTGCAGTTGTTGTTGTGGGCGTTGTGCCCTCATAGCAGGTCATCAGAAAATCTTTCAGGTCATAAAATGATGAGTGGGAGAGAAAATAAGAAAAGAAAGAACATTGAAATAAATTAATTGTTTTTTCTGCTTTTTTTATTACATATTGTTGTTGTAATTATTTGTAATATCTCATTTTTAGACATTCAGTAAATTACTTTCTGGTTCTGTAAGAGTCACAAATGAGCAACTTTATTTTATTCAGTACATGGTAAATAATGTAGCTCCACACTGTTTTTCCACTCTTTATTGTTAATTGTTTTTTGGCACTACACCAAACTAAGCTCAACTGTGTGCCAGTTAACACATTACATGCTTCTTCTTTGATTTTGAGAATATTTTGTTGATTTTTCTTTGTTTTCTCAAAGCAAACAACTGTCCCTTGAAAGAAAAACAGCTGAGAATTATTTTACCAGAGAGCGCAAGCACAATTATGTAGGTTTTCTTCCCAAGCCTGAATTAATAATGAGCTTATTTGCATTGCCTGGTCGTCATTTGTTATATATTCACACAAGAAAGTGATATAAGTATGCACTTTTAGCCTGTATGAAAATCAGCAGCATAGATTTATTTTTTTAATTCTTAAAGAAAGCCCAAAGGCCTGCCTCATGCACTGCACAGTTGAGCACCTGTGAGGACATGCACAGCTCTGGGTGACTGATCAGCTAAATGTCAGCAGCAGCCGCCTGAGCCAACAGCGCAGCATCACACACTTGTTTATTTTAGGATGTTGTTTCTTTCAGAACGTGTACTACACCAGTACGCAGCAGTTCCACGTCGGGCTCCTCAGTCCCACCGTCGATGACGACGACAACAAGTGCCTGGTGGACGTGAACGGCAGGCCACGCCTCATCGAGTGTAGCTACGCTGCAGCCAAACACCTGAAGCTCCACTGGCTCTTTACTCAGGTGACACAAATAACACAACAAATAAACAGGATGTTGGTGTGCAGCCTCCTTTCAAGTCCATTTATAGTCTGCATCTTATTTTATAATGTTTTATTTTAGTTCCCTTCAAAAGGTCATTCTCACATTATGCCCAACAACTTAAATGTTTTGATCTTAGATAATTTTATATAGTTTATTTTGCTGTCGGTGCAGCTCTAATCCAAGACTTTTTATTGTCACATTTGTAGAAAATCTAATGTGTCACAAAGGACCAGTCACTCTTTACATCAAACATCTCACCTTTAATGTGATCTTGCTCATCTGCTGTCATCTGGTCACACTGCTGTGGTGTGGTGGGGTGCGGGAGAGACGAACCGGAGAAACAGTAAAGGGAATTTGTGAAGTGGTGCTGCAGTAATTTCCCCCTGGGATTAATAAAATGTCTGTCTGTCTGTCTGTCTGTCTGTCTGTCTGTCTGTCTGTCTGTCTGTCTGTCTGTCTGTCTGTCTCTGTCTGTCTGTCTGTCTGTCTGTCTCTGTCTGTCTCTGTCTGTCTGTCTGTCTGTCTGTCTGTCTCTGTCTGTCTGTCTTTCTTTCTGTCTTTTGTTCTTACATTCTTACGATATTTCTAAAGTTCTTCCTTACATTATTTTTTCTTTCTTTCTTCCTTTCTGTGTGTTTTTTTTTTTTCTCTTTTCTGTCTGGTTCGTTCTGTCTGTTTATCTGTCGTTTGTTCGTTTTTATGCTCTTTCTTTCTTTCTTTATTTATTTATTTATTTAAATAAAGAATTTAAATGTACTACCACAGATGGTCAACATGTGTTGTCTTATTTCCAAACCTAAACTAGTCTGATTCTTGGTTCTAAAATGGTTTTTGCTCTTCTCCTCCTGTAGGAGACCATTAAAGTGGTGCAGCCGGTTATCTTGGGTCAGGTGATCCGGTACTTTGAGAATTACGACCCAGATAATAAAATCGCTTTTTACGAGACGCTGGGTTACGCAGCCGGGATGTCCTTCTGCGCCATCTGCCTGGCGGTGCTCCATCACCTCTACTTCTACCACGTTCAGAGGGCGGGCATGAAGATCAGAGTGGCCATGTGTCACATGATCTACAAGAAGGTCAGCATGTCGCAGACAACAGAAGCAATTTGAAAATTAAACTCACTGAAGAAGCAACATTTTTATTTTATTTTATTTCAGGCGCTGTGTCTGAGCAGTTCAGCCATGGGAAAGACCACCACAGGTCAGATAGTCAACCTACTTTCCAATGACGTCAACAGGTTTGATGAGGTACGAGAAAATGAGATTTGGGGGAAATATTTACCGTATGCTGCAGGATCAGACTAGGACTGAAAACCTGAAGTTAACTTGAACGATGGTGGCTTTCTATAAAGAAGTCCTTATGTGGACCCAAGAATAAAAAAAGCGACAATTAGGAATCACTTTTAAAAAACGATTTCTAATAATCTAAGACTTGTTCGCGTTAAGTGTGAAGCCTAAACTTCTATCTGAACACTGTGTGTTGGAGAAGTTTATGTTGGGGCTTCTGTTGGATGAAATAAAAATCTACCACCTGAAAATAAGTCACACTGAGGACACAAGAAGATTTTATCTGGTTTACTATCATATTTTTTGCTGTAGAAGTCGCCATTTTTGCATAAATTAGCATGCTCTGCAACTTATACAGCGAAGTGACGTATTTGGTTTCCCCCCATATTTATAACCAAATTTTTAGCTGAGATCTGATGATTTCATTAATTCTGACATGGAAAATATCGAACACTACCATTTTCAGCCACTAGAGGGCCCTCGACAAATATGGCAAGCCAAGTGTCTCATTAATAGGTGAAAGTGTCTATTAAGGCTTGCCATACCAAGCCCCCTTCGTCTGGCTCTGGAACGCCTGCCGCAAACATCAAATCAGCTTCATTTCGCTTCACCGTCCAACTGAAATGCACCTGATTTGACCTTTAAAGTGCATTTATTAAGGAAAAGTTCAACTGAGACACATTTGCTATAATGTCGAACAAACAAACGCAAGGGTTAATCTTGTTAAAGTCCTCCCGTGCACACTCCCGCAGCCGCCATTTGGCAGCACATAATATTTTGGCGCAACACCGGCCCACATTTCCAGGTTGTCAACGGTGACGTGTAACAAACGCGGCGCGTCAGCGGTGACGCATAATAGATGCGACTCATACGGCGAAGCGACGCGTTTATGTTTTTCCCCACTTTATTTGACATAGTTGGACTGATGCGACGTTTACGGCAGCAAGTACGGTGCTTGCAAGGGGCAACGTTCACACACAGGCTTGGTCGCGAGGTCTGCCACGTACAGTATGTCACAGCTCATGTCACGTCAAGGTGCCTCCCTCCCATTTTTCTTAAAGAGACACGCTGCTCGCTCCCTCACTATCCATCCTTTGGTTCAAACAAGCTTATACTGCCACCCAATGGTCAAAAATGTTACTACACACGAAATTAACCAACATTTCTTCTTAAATTTAACAATAATTACTAATTATTGTCAAATTTCAAACAATATTATCGTTTATCGCAATAATCTCTGAGGCAATTATTCGCCCAGCAAAATTTGTTATCGTGACAGGCCTATTTACAAGTGATGGTAGGATGGAGCAGGAAGATGGATTGACGGATCGGGGCCTCATCCTAAGCAATGAGGGAGTTGCTTCAGTCATTCGTGGTGAAGAAAGGCTCGTGTTTGTTTACGTTCCAGCCCACACACGTCGTCGTCATGTTTGGATCATGACTCATGGGATGATATTTGGAAGCACTGGACTTGTTTAAAAGTACATTTCTGCTGCTTGTGTCCCAAGTCTGTTCATGACAAAACTGCGTTAAGTCTCTTTCCTGTATTTCGTTAAGGCCCATTTACATCCTGAGCACTAAATACTGCTCCTCTGGAATGTTAAGTTTCATTTTAATAAGCGGGGGGGCAGTTTGCTGAGCTCCTGCAGAGCCCTGAGTTTAATGGCTGCTGATGTTGTCACAGCTTAACTTGTCTTCACAGGTTTCTGATGAGTTCTCGCTGTTGGAGAGGTCTGCTCGGGTTATGATTCCGGTTTTCTCCTGCTCATTTCTCGTCTTTAGGTCACGATTTTCCTGCACTTCCTGTGGGTGGGACCCCTTCAGGCAGCTGCCGTTGTGGGCCTGCTGTGGGAGGAGATCGGTCCTTCCTGCCTGGCGGGAATGGTGGTGCTCTTGTTCCTGATGCCCACACAAACCATGTTTGGGCGTCTCTTCTCCAAGTTCAGGTAAAACACACCAAGAAGCTGAAACCACTGTCTTAGACCTCGTTATTTTTGTATTCTGATGCAGTTTTTCCCGTTTTCGTACACAACTCACAGTGCTGCGATTATATTAAGCTCTGAGCTCATTGGATTACTTGCACTTGTTTCCTTGTTTCTTTGAGCTTCTTACCTGTTTGTATTAAAAAAAACAAAACCTCTGTGTCAAAGACCCTAAAGCTAAAAAGGCATTTATTGTATTTTTAACTGCACACAGGTGTCGTGGTGCACAGTGAAATGAGATGTTCATTCAGGAACATGCTGACGAGACAAAAAAAACAAACAAACAGATTTTAACAGAGAGACGAGCTTAAAGGTCATTTGCATTCAGTCCATTTCAGTTTATTTCTATAGCGCCAAGTCCCAACAGAGGGAAACTATAGATACATTCACGTACAGGTAGTCCTCGGGTTACGACGGTCTCGTCTTACGACGTTTCGTAGTTACGACGGCATCTCCCTTATTCACGT
>JAVCKU010000042.1:8025218-8041945 GCA_032273985.1 Hypsolebias coamazonicus | reverse complement strand
TGTATGTGAATGCTCCTGTAAAGTGCCCTGAGACAACTTTGTTGTGATTTGGCGCTATATAAATAAACTGAATTGAAATTGAATTGATTAATTAGCATGACTTAATTGGTAAACAAAATAATCGGAAGTACCTTATTAACAACCATTTATCTTGTTTCCATTTTCTTTCTGTATTTTTTAGTGAAACATTTCTTCCCTGCAGTAAATAAACTCATTTAAGCGAATAAAGAAGCTTTTATTAGCAGAGCGACATGGACAGGGAGTGTCTCAGGGCTCCAACGTAACTTTCACGTGTTTGTTTTTCCATCTGCAGCTCTGACCAGTTCAGGTCCGACACATAAGTGTAACAGAATATGACGGAGGGGGTTGAGTCAGGGGAGAACAAAAGGCAGGAAAATCTCTGGTTTTGTGCTTTACAGTCACATGCTTTATTCCAGCAGTAGTCAACAAGTTGGATTTATGTAGTATTAATAATATAACTAACCCTACCCCCTCAACCCCCTGTGCCATTTCTCAAATACAAAACATTTGAAAATGAAAATGTTCAAGCACACAAATGCTCTGTATCAATAACCGAGGCAGAAACTCTGAACTCTTTCAGGCTGCCTTTTGTCTCCCCCTCTCCTCCCCCTCTGGGTGTGTCTGAGAGGCTCACCTATTTCTAACTGTTGGTTTCTCTGCAGCAGCACACCTTTGAGACACCTGCTGCCTGGGTCCAAAAACAGAAACCCTCACCTGCAACGTCCTGCCATTGCATGAGGACGAGAACATGGGCGCTGGACAATGAGAAACATTTACTAAATTTAACACTGAGGCAGAATTTTAAACACCAAAAAGGGTGAAGAACTAAAAAAGGTACAAGAACTTAACATGCAGTTAATGAGCAGCTGTTTTAATAGTCCGCTGCCTGAGGCAAAAAGATTATTTATGTTTTGTTATGTATGTCTGTTAGTAAAATAGCTCATGAACCACTGGATGGATTTTAACGAAACTCATGCATCATTACCTGGAAAAACATCTACAAATAAAGTTTAGAGTCAACAGCTTTCAAGATGGCTGCCAAAGCTAAGCAACTGTAGGAAACACAAACGTGGCTATAAATCCATTTTACTACTACTTATCTAAAACTTGATGTGGAAGTAGATGAGAGTACAGTAATCCCCAAATCAGATTTTCTCCTGTCATGATCCAGCAGAATGGCCCACCCATCTATAAAGATCAAGGTCTGTAATAAATTAACATATGTTCACATGTGACCAATTCACTGCAGCTGTGAGAGATGCAGAAGCCGATATGTCACACCACATAGCTCAGAAACTTTTAAATAAAAAGTTATTTGAAGGAAGTAGAACATTCACATTATTGGGGGTAGTTATGAAAAAAGTCCAATTTATGGACTTTCTTGTTGCTGCAATTACTTGAACATTAAAACCTGAATGATTGATAATAATACTGGCAAATTCTAAGATGTCTCAACACACCTAAAACAAAAAATATTTACTTTTTTGTTATACCATAAGATTGTGGCAATGTTCTATGAGGAGCGAGGAAAGCTGCACTTTGTAACTAAATCAAAGTTATAAAACCATTAATTTTTAGTGGTTTTAAATATACCATTTATATTATTATGCTTCAAATACATTTCATGATGTTATTAAATTCAAATATACATCTGAATCTTTTAAGTTTGAATTATTCCTGTGTGATATAAGGTTTGACAAAAACAGTTATAACTGTCCATTTTTCATCATAAGATTGGAGTTTGAAACTCTCATGAATAGCGGCGGGCGATATGCATTCCTTCCTTTTTCTGACATTGTGCAAGCTAAAAATCAGCAACTCTCCCTCGGAAGACAAACTAGTCATAAGGTTTTATTACACGGAATATGAAACATGTCATGAAAAATCCTGCAGCGAGCACCTAATTACAGAAGTTTAGCTAAATTAAACTCTTGACATGTGAACGATCTTAGCAGGTGATCAGATGAAACAGGTAGAAACACAATCAGCAGGCTGTGGGTTTAACTCCGCAGCGAGATAAAAATCACCAGCTGGCGTCTATCAGTCCCGTGAGACCTTCACATACATCATCTGCACATTTCATCCATACATTACCACCGTCAAGAGTCTTCCACCAACCACTGCGGCCTCCTGAACCTTGCCCTTACCCCGTTACCGTGGCGATGTGGGGGGAGCCACATGAGGCCTGCACCTGAGGGCTAATTGCTGCGTCTCCACGGCAGCAAAGGTAAACAATGTGCCGACAGAGTAATGCACCGCCATGGTGATAAACTCCGAGCGGCTCTCAGGAGTCGGAAAAGTTCACCAGAACGATTTGATGGGAGGAAATCTGACGAAGCAGGAGGAAGAGGAGCAGACAGAGCTGACCACAACAGACACAAGTCTGATTTAAAAGACATTAATTGGGTATAAATACTAGTTTATTAACAGATTGTCTCTTTTTAATGCCATCAGTGTGTCAACTGTGCAGAAAGTTAGAGCATGTTTTTATTGTTTAAACGCCACCAAAGCAGAGAATAAAACTTCTTCAATCTTATCTTAATCTAAATAAACAAGACGGAAGTCATTTTATTTTAACAATTAGACTTTAAATCAATGAAGTTACACATTATCTTAAATACAATCCCAACTAGTTCTAATGTAGTTTTGGGGGTTTTTATTTTTTATTCTTCATACACTTGACGCTTTATTATTTTTTTAAACATTCTATTTTTGACAGCTCTTTAGAACATGTAAAAACAAATCAGGTATATAAAAAAAAGTTTATTCCCTTTGGCTTTTTATGAAGCAGTGGACAAATGGTACACATCTGGAATGACTCCATCAAAGCAGAAAAGTATTTACAAGTTTTAGAACATAGGGTATCACTCAGCTGACTTTAGCCAACACAAACAAAATGGCTACATTTTTGTGAATTTCATAGATACTAAGCTAGCACTGGGTGTAGTCGTAGCTGCTACACCATACATAACACACACTGACCAATGTTGGACCAAAACATGTACAACTCATAACATAAAATGATCTTTGTGTAGCTCTTTAACCAACTGCGCATGACTTTAGTGCATCTTGTTTGTTTCTGAGGCGTTTAACAAGAGCAAATGGACTTTTTGCAGTCAGCAGGTATTTAATTGTTCATGCTGTCCCTCCTCCACTAACAGAAAACAATCCCATCATTGAGAAGAAAAACATTGATGCCAATAATAAAAAAAAAAAAATCTGCATTCCTGCGCTCCATTCACCCTGCAGCGCTCCACCCATAAGAACTTTTCAGCACCCGCCATCATGCTCGACTTATCCTGACCTGAATTCTGATTTACTGTCCTCTTGAAGTTGCATCTAATCTACGGCGCCCTTCTGCTGGCTTCCCATCTCATCTGTTCTGATTCTGCTGAGCTTTTCCAAACCGTCTCCATTGTCCATTCATTTAATGAGAAACTTGTTTGTGGCCCCACCCGTTGGACAAAACGCCCACTGTCCAGCCAAAATCACCACTGTCCAGCCTCGTTATCCTGCACATCAGGCCGCAGCGGCACCCTTTGACCCCGGCTTCGTTTACACTTAAAAGTCTGTGATGCAGAGAAAGAAAAAGTAAGAGAAATGGGCCGAGTGGAACAAAAATGACAGGAATGAGTCATAAATGTTTAAACTAAAGATTTTACATCAGATGAAGTAGTTGGAGGCAGAGCGGGATTCTTTTAAGATAAAATAAAGAGTCCAGAGCAGAAAGCAAATAAAGGTGCTGCTGTACACAATACTGATTAACAGCACAGTTAACTTAGATTTAAAGTTTTATGCAGCAATAGCTGAACATTTTTAATGAAACTACACAGACCAGCCCATCTTTTAGCTTCTGGTGAACCCTAATAATAAAAACATTCATTTTTAATGTTGCCCTTGAAAACCTTTAATTTGATGAAGAAGCACAAGCTGCTTCTGGTTTCATTAAATGAATGATGCTCTTATAGTGAAACGTCTTAACGGATAACTTTCACAAATCTAGCAAACTAGAAAACGTTACGAGATGTTGGAACTCCTGCTTTAAGGCGTTCCATCGTTTAGTGTAAAATGAATGGGTAGCGATTGATCATGGACTTCCTGAAGAGGTGTCCCATTTTGTAGGGAATGGGAACCACTTGTGGCTTTGGGTTAAGGGTTAAATACCTCCCGAATACCTCTCTAATCGTGTAGCCATAAAGTCCAAACTGGACAAAGTCTCGGTTCTGTTGTCTCCAACTAGTTTCCCACATCGGTTCTGTCAGCAGGTTTTACTGACCACTTTAATTTGTTGTCAGTGTAAACGGCCCCTCTGTTGGGCTGGAAGACGCTCCCAACTGCACAAACATCCTTTAACTGCAGAGAACCAGTAAGGAGCCTCTACTTTTTCTGTTAAACAAACAAACAAACAAACAAACACACACACACACACACACACACTGAGACTTAAGGTCAGACGTCTGCTTCCAAACCCAAACGACGCAATCTACAACTCAGGAGGGGAACCATTTGTTTCCAACACACTGTATTAACAAACAAAAGGAACTCTGCTGGAAGATACTTGATACTCAGATACTCTGAGTATCTGTGTTTATGTTCGTGGTGACCGGTTTACAGCACAGTTAGCATTATTACGGTAGTTAAAAACTTCGGCTTCTGATGGAAGGACGACGTTTGGACATCAAAGATGTTTTATTTGTGCGAGTGTTTGACGTTTTCTTGGACATTTTCTTTGCGCTCTACTTTCACATACTTTTAAGATAAATTATGAGCATTTTTAAACTAGATGATTATGAGATTATTAGGTCCTTCTACCAGTGTCATTTTTGGAGGAGATTAGGTGTTTGTGTATGAAAATACAAGTCCTCTGTTTAATGCAGCAGTTTGTACAGAAGCAGAGGAATGCCTCTTTCATACGGTGGCCGATGGGTGCAAACGCGCTGCAAAAGGACAAACGCGCTGCAAAAGGACAAACGCACTGCACCCGTCGGCCACCGTACTTTCAGCTCGGCACCGGTTAATCCTTCTTTTACGACACGTCTCTTATCGACAGTGGAACAAACACTCAGCACGTTGGTTTTAATCATCTACCAAAAGATTTATAAATCAAAGTGCAGAGGGCAAACGTAACGCCCGATCTGAACAAGAACACGAGCTGACCCAGTCTTACCGAGGAGCAAGACGTAAATTCAAAAAATTACTTCAAATCCTGCTTCACAAAGATCGTTTCAGACATTTTAATTCATGGCTAAGGACGTTTCCAAGCAAAAAACACAAATGTCTAACATGAAATGATAAAAATGTTCTTTTCACCTGTTTGAAGTAAAACAGCTCTAACGCCAACTACTTTTTAACAATGAAAAACGAGTGTTATAGATAAACCTCGAGACAAAATGCACACTGGGAAATATTGTGAGAACCATAAGCTCTCAAAATGCATGTTGGAGAGGACACTCAGCGACTACCACACCAAGTTTAGAGCAATATCTGTAAAACTGAATTAATTATAGCCGTTTTGTTTGTTTTTAAAAGTCGGTTGCCTGGGGCCACCCTCTTGATTTAGGTTAGCGTCGAGCATTAATCAGTTTTAGAGGCAGGTCTGACGATCATTTCCTGAACGTTTCATTAAAATCTGTCCAGCAGCTCAGGAGATATTTTGCTGAAAACAGACACACAGACAGGGCAAAAACACTATCGCCCATCGTCGCCTTTTAGTGGCAGGTGATTAAAAAAGGTAAAAACTGAGTGGAAACTGAGTGGAAAGCAAATAGAGTGGACTTCTTGTATTTTTTGTTGTTGTTTTGTTTTGTTTTTTTTTATTCCACCAGCAAATAAACTTATTTTGGGCTGAAAAGCTGTCGCATCATGAAAAACAACAAAACTGTAAAACACTGTAAAATTTACTAAAACACAACAATTAACCACAAGAAATAACCGATTTGCTGACGTTTTGACGACAGAGCGAATAAATCCTGCTGGTTTATTTAGCAGATTTACAGCAGTTATCTGTTCTGGACTAGAACATGGACGATTCAGGCTCTCCGAGCGCAGAATATTTAATAAATCTGAAGAACACCATGTTCCTTCGTTGTCTGATAAAGACATGTCGTCACAGAAATTACAGCACAGTCAAATGTAAATAATTAATAGGTCAACTACCAAGTTCGTCGAGCTTTGCGTTGATAGTTTTAGACAAAGGAAGGCAACAATGTTTTTGTACATGTCTGTTAGCAAAATATTTACTGAACCACAGGACAGATTTTAGTGGAATTAGATGAAAAACCCTGGATGTACTCCTACAATTGATTAATCATGACTAAAGATAGCTGTCGCAAGAATGACTCCGTAAATTAGACAAATATTGAACTAAATTTTGTCATGGTAGTAGCTGACGGTCATCATCAAAACACAGCGGTAAGACGGTTTCAATTTAAAACTCTGGCATGAAAGGAGGCGGGTGATACGCATTCCTCCAAGCAACGCCAGATCTTTATTTTGATGTTTTCTGACACAGCACTCTTATCACCATTTGTTAAACTCAACGAGCTCAAGATGAAGCCACGACAGGCCTGAGAGCGGGAGGGAGAGCATGTAAATGCGGAGTCTGTGAGCAAAGACATTTATGCAAACTCTGTGTGCGCTCGTAGAGGAAGGAAAAACTAACGAAACGAGGGGAAAAGCTCTGCAACAGAAGTCCTGTCCGGCCTGTGATCTCCTCTGTCGGGACAAGACAAACCAGTTTTCTTCTCGGTCGTGATCTTTTTTAGCTCGCAGACCTCGTGAATCATTCACCAACGCTCTGCGGCCTCCCACACCCAGCCAGGTCTGCCGGGTCACCTGAGAGCCCCTCCCTGCTCTGCTCATCCCCTCCTCTGCAGAAATGACAACTGCCAGAGCTGTCACTCCACAGCTCCTCGTGCCCTCCTCTTTAATCAATACAGCAGGAGGAGGAGAAGGAGGAGGAAGAGGAGGGACTTTCTGCTTCTTTCTGGAGGCAGAAAACGCCCAGTAAAGTCAAGAGGGTCTCAACACCGAGCCTCCAGGTCCAGCCCGCTGAAATCAAACACGACTTATTGAACAACTGCAGCTGAAAACCCAGAACGAGGGGCAGAATTCACCAAATTTATCCTGAAGGGATTCTCTCCGAGCGCCCAGTGACGCCACCAAAACCTCCTGGAAACGTCCAAACAACTCATCGGTTTCAGCACCGCGATCAGACCTCGATGGGAATAAATGCTGCAAAACATTTTTATTTGCCTGCTTGGATAAAAATAAACAAATAAATAAATAAAAACATAAGAATAAACTACTGAAATTTGTGTTTAATGTATGTTGAGATGTACGTTTCTGAGAAAATGCAGCATGAAGGCAGAGCTACGTAAAAAAAAAAAAAAAAACTATTAGAACGCTAGCAAAAGTTAAAAAGACCAAGACAGTTCACAAAAGCTGAAGGGAGCAAAAATGATAGATAAACGTAGCAGAAGGCTAAATAAAAAGCTAAAAGTAGCAAAAGCCAAGCTAAAAGCTAAATGTAGCAGAAGTGCACAAAAACCGAAATGGAAAAACACTATAGCTAAAAGCAGCAAAAGGTTAGCTCAAAGCTAAATGTAACAAAGGTTCTACATAAACTGGAAGGAGCTAAAATGTAAGTAAAAAGCAGCAAATGATGAGCTAACGTAAAAGAAGTGCTAGCTAATAGGTAGCAAAAAAGGCCAGCTAAAACAAAAAAAAGTTGGCTAGAATATGAAAGTAGCAAAAGACGAACTAAAAGCTAAATGTAGCAGAAGAGTGCACAGAAACCAAAATAGAAAAACATTAGCTAAAAGCAGCTAAACGTTAGCTCAAAGCTAAATATAACAGATTCCACATAAACTGAAAGTAGCTAAAACGCAAGTAAAAAGCAGCAAAAGATGAGCTAAAATAAAAAAGAGCTAGCTAACGAGTAAAAAAAAAAAGCCAGCTAAAACGAATAAATGTAGGCTAGATTCTATCTAAAAGTAGCAAACGAAAAGCTAAATGTAGCAGAATGCACAGAAACCAAAATGAATAAATAAAAATATTAGCATGTAGCAAAAGGTTAGCTCAAAGCTAAATGTAACCCAGGTTCCACATAAACTGGACCTATTTAAAATGCAAGTAAAAAGCAGCTAAAGATTAGCTAAAGTAAAAGAAAAGCTCTGAAAAGGCCAAAAAAAAAAAAAAAAAAGGGAGAAAACTGTATCAAAATGTTGGCTAGATGCTAAGAGTAGCAAAAGACTAGCTAAAAGCTAAAAGCAGCATGATGCAGATTTCATAGAACAAGAATTGGAGTTTGTAAAATAAAGTTTAAAGAATGAACAGTTTCAAGAAAGGTTCAAATAAACTCATTTTAATGACCATTAACTCTGAATACTAAAGCAGAGATTGTTTCCTGTCTGCTCACAAATTCAACCAGGAGGAGTTGGCGGGGTTTACCTGCACCTCGGTGCCGCTGTCCCTGTCCAGCTCCCCGATGTAGTACTGCTCCATCCACCGCCGGGCGTTCTCCGAGTGCCGGTGGGGGGGTCCCTCCATCTCCCCACTCACGTCCTTGCCGGCGCGGCTTCGTATCAGCGCCTCCCCGCCCGGGTGCATCCGCAGGAAGGCGGTCACGTCATACACCCTGGTCCCCAGCAGCACCCAGCAGGAGTCCGGGGTGCAGTGGCGGGCCACCTCCCTCTCGGTGAAGAACCGGGGGGACGTGGACGGAGACATCTTAAAAGAGTGGGGGTGGAGGGGTAATGTGTGGTGGATCCACCCGAACAGAAGCCTGAACGCGGAGCGGGGAGCACAGACACCTCCTCCGAGGAAGAAACTCCTGTTTGGACCGAACTTCGGACACCAATTGACTTTACAACAGAGAGGACAAGGAGCAGAGGGGCGGGGTCCTAGAGGCGTTCACAAGCCTGGAAAAAAAGTCCTAAAAATAAGAATATTACACTGAAAACTGCTGGCGAGAGCTTAAAGAAACAAAACTTCTAACTATTAAACCTCGTTCGGATCCAGCAATATAATAAGAGCTAAATCTTTTGCTATTATTTGCGCTTTTTATTATTTTTTTTTACTTCAAAACGCATTTGTACGAGATATGATAATGTCTGGGCTTTACACTGTCCCTAAACGCAGCACGTCATCCCGCTGCACCTGTTGCTCTGAAAAGTCTGAGCGAAGGTACTGACGGAAAGTCCAAGGAAAACTAACGCTTTTGAATTAAATTAATCACAGAATAAATGTCAGAATGTTAAGCTTTAACTACTCACAGCAACGATTAAATGTGGGCGTCAACTGAACGTTTAAAGCGTCGTGGTCTATAATCACTTCATGACAATCAAATACCTTCCACCAGACTAAAATGGGGGATTTAACGTCTTAAACGGTTATTCGAAATGACCTTTTCTAATGATAATGATACTCTAAACAAGAAAATGCACATTTTGTTTACATATTTGGCAACTAAACAGCTGCAACGCGTTGATGAAGGCTAATATGTTGTCTAAATTCGATTTTGAAAAGTTAATTCCGAGGGAAACTTGCCATCTTTTTCATGAGCGTTTTTTGACGTTATCTTCGCCGAACAGACGCGGCTAAAGCTGCTTTCAAATCCTGTCGGAAATACTACCTTTCTTTTAAACAAGTCAAAATATTGACCAACATATCGCTTTGGTTTATTATAAAGACTCTAATTATAAAGCTATACAATCTACACTCTTAATAAATAACTGTATTGAGGCGTAATAAATTACATTAGAATCGCAAGTTTGGCAAATCGGAGAAATTACGCGTGCTCCTGAAGGCACCACTAGTTGCATCCGTTGTTTAAGACTGCCCTCTAACGGTGATGCGAGGTAATGTGCCGTAAAATACCCAAATTCATATAATATGACAAACTGGAACAAATAAAGCAAACTTTCACAGTTCAAACATTATTAGTTAACAGAATTGTTGTCACTTAAGTAATTGGCTATAAATTTAATTTTAAAAACCTTATTTTAACTAGAGAATTTGGATTATTTTTAAATACACCATGAAGGATGCTGAGCGCTGAATGACTTCACAGAAATTTGCTAAAGAAGCTAAAACAGTTTAAGGCTAAAAGAAAAAATAAAACAAAACGAGCAACACATGAAATAAATACTAAAAATAGCAGAAGGTTAGATTAAAATAGTAAAACACTACCTTAAACTAAAGTTTTTAGAGCAGTAGCTAATAGATTTAAAAAGGATAGCTAAAACAAAATACTATAGTATCAAAATACTATTGAAAAGCTAAATGTAGCAAAGTAGCAGCAAACTGTTAAAAGCAGCAATGGTAGATAAATGCAAAATGTTACAAAAGGCAAGCTAAAAGTGTCAAAAAGTTATAGAGAAGCTAACGTTAGCAAAAAGCAAGTTAAATTTTAAAGTATCCAAAGGTCAGATAACAGCAAAAAGTAGCACAATGGCAACTAAAACTAGCATGCTAAAAGTAGCAAAGGCCTAACTGAGAACTAACAAATGGTAGCTAAAATGAGAGAGAAAAAAAAAAAAAAGCTCATAGCTTGAAGCTAAACAGTCCCTGAAAGCTAAAATGACAGCTAAACAAGTAATAGAAGTTCAAAATAGAAGGAGCATGCCGAAGCAGATTTTAAAGAGAGGAGATGTCAGCGTATTTCTATGGGGGAAATCTTTGCCAAAAAAGCTCAATTATCTGAAAAGTAAAAAAAAAGTTACAAAAATCAAAAACCATAGCAGCATTGGTCAGTGTACCTTTTGATGTTTAAATGACTAAAATGATATAAAGTGTGCAGAATTCAAATGAAAAACAAAACAGGAAAACAATGTGTTCATTTACTCACCTTGCTACAAATTCAGGTTAAATATAGTTCAAAATAAAAGCAATCAGTGAATTATTTCAAGATTTAGAAATTAAATTTTTACAGGAAGGAGTTTTATTTGATATATTTTTATTATTGTTGTGGACAAGAAGTGGATTTATGTCCAATAAAAAAATAACAAAACTTAAAACACTTTTTGTCCACAATAAATGCAAATTTTATGCTTATGAAATATAAAATGCTTGTAAAATATTTGTCTTTCTCTTAATAAAAGCTGAACTGAAATGATGTGGAAACCTGTGGACATTATTTCATGATGAGTCAGATGTTATAAGCTTAAAAAAAGTGAATTTAAAATGATTATAAGAAGAATAAAACATAAACTGGACAAAAAGCACAACAATATAAAGTTTTAAAATGTGGACACCCCCAGTAAACATAGTGGTGATTATAAAACCGTGCCTTAAAGTAAATACAAAATACTTCCTGAGCTGAGGTAAAAATAAATAGATAAATAAATTCAGCAGGGGGCAGCGAAGCAACAAAGTGTAAATATTCTCTGATTCAGCTCAGATTTCCTCTAAAACTGCACATTGAGGGCTTTAAATATAATTTTATTGTTGCTCCTCCAAACTTCGGCTAAAAATAATAATCTGACCAGATTTTGTGACACATCAGAACATTCTTATTAATCATAAATCTCAAACGTCACTTTCCTCAGAACAAAATGACGTCACCTTTAATTCATCTGTGTGTTCTGGACTTTGGACTGCAGATCCAGGGACATTCTTTTTGTCTAAAACACAGTTCTCTCTGGGACAAACCAAGTTTTCCGAGAGCTACAGTCATCATTTATCCATCAACAGTCTGACTGACTAACAACAACAGTGTGAGAGTTTCTCCTGACAAGAATTGTTCATCAGATATGAAGGTCAAATCTGCAGCTGGAAGCTCGAAACACATGAATGACAAAAATGACATCATTTGTCCCAAGAAGTGAGACATCTGAAGACAAGAGGACGTCTCTTCTGCACGTATGAACTGTTTTTTTGTTTTTTTAATTAAAAAGGAAGTGGAATTATAGATAACTCCAAAATGTACCCAGTCAAACCACATAATGAAACAACAGACACTTAAATCATCAGGGATGTACAACTGGTTTACACTGGGAGTCTAAAGTGACTGCCGCAGCTATACTTCAAAGAATTAAAAAAGGTTATAAGTTAGTGAATTTTAGAGGTATGCATTTAAAATTCAGTGTGGTTGTAGCTGAGACTGAACCCCAGCACATATTCTGAGCAATAACTGATTACACATGATCTGAAGCTTCACCTTTGTCTGTCTTTTAGCAAAATGTTTAATAAACAGTTGAAGTGATTTTATCAAATCTTTCAGGAAATAATATTGAGGTGTTACACGTCGTTAACCTTTGGAATCAGTTCAGTTCAATATCAGCTATTCCAACAGAATAATGGGTATGACTCACTCAGTTTCACAAATACTGTACCGAGCTCAAATTTGATGTGGTAGTAGTTGAGGGTCACTCATAACACATATTTGACAGCATGATATTTTGTATCATGTTTTTTTTTTTTTGAGGTTTGACCAGAACATCAGCAACGCTGATATTTTTCATCGTCACAACATCAAACACTCGAAGTGAACAAAAATACTTTCTACCGTATTTTTCAGACTATAAGGCGCAGCGGATTATGGGGCGCATTAAGCAAAATAAATTCATTTTGACAGATTTTTGAGCGCCGTTTACCACATAAAATCGGTTCGAGGTCAGTAAACACAACCAGAATTAATACATAAGATGCACCGGATTATAAGGCTCACTGTTAATTTTTTTTTTTTTTTAAATTAAAGAATTTTAAATGCGCCTTATAGTAAAAAAATACGTTAGTTTATTTGCTCTGTAATGGTCCCATTTTGACTCTTCTAGAGCGTTCAGCTGAAGTCATTTCGTGAGCAGGTCGACCCGTCACATCCTGTTCCAGTCACCAAAGGTTGTCCAATTTACTTTGATGCTCAAGGTATGGAATCACCTCTGATATACAGGTATATTTAACATTTCTGGAATTATATGGAGACAAACTAAGATTCTGGAGGCTCAAAGAGGTTATTCAAAGGGTTCTCATCCAGCCCACGGGCCGCTTGTTCAACAGACCTGCCCTGTTTAACCTTCAAACTGCGACTTCCCTGTGATAAGGCAGCACATTATCAGCGGTCATAAACATGCAGTTACATTTGTCTCTGTTAGCTCGGCGCCCACTCACAGATAGCATGAACACACGGATGTGTCAGAGTTACTCATAGTTAATCAAAGATAATTCTGAAACTCTGTGACGCAGGAACTTTACTCCCTGTGATGTTTAGAGCTGTTTTTTGTTGTTAAGTGTTGCCTTTATTTCTAATTGTGCATGAAATTCTCAGAAGAAAATCACCAGATGAACATTTATTGTAAGAATCATTGCGGTCAAAGATGGCTGCCACAGCCTATTAGGAAACAAAACACAAAAAATGAGGCCTTACCTCTTCGGTTTTATAGATACAGAGCTAGAATTTGGGATGGTGGTAGCTGAGCATTGTCTCCAATATAAACTTTCAAGTTTGACAGCTTTGCTTTAAACCTTGGCATTAACTACTGTTAGCAAAATATCTCAGGATTCACTGGGCAAATTTTAATTAATCTTTCAATTCAATTCAGTTTATAAAGCGTCAAATCTCAACAAAGATGTGTAAGGCACTTTAAATAAAAGACAATTAGTAAAGTTCTCTAAGGAAGCCAGCAGACACGTTGAATCTTCACTTCGTTGCAGTCTCCCATCCTGAGCAAGCACAGTGGCAACAGTGGAAAGGAAAAACTCACTTTCAAAAGGAAGAAACCTCCAGCAGAACCAGGCTCAGGACAGGCAGCCATCTGCTTTAACCGACTGGGTTTGAAAGGACAGGAAGGAGAGACAAACAAACACAGAATGGCATGTCCATCTTTCAGGAGATAACCATTTGATGTACATCTGAAACTGATTAACAGCAGGAGTCAATACAATTCAGGACGGCCGCCACAACCAACTCACCTTAGAAAACACAAAAACAATTATAATTCAGTCATTTTTCCTGAAAATGAGCTGAAACTGAGTGTGGTAGTCATGACATTCTAATAATCACTACAGGTAATTACTTAATCCACTAATTCAATTACACTCTAAATGGCTTTAAGAATCTGTTGGAATCCTGGCAAAAACCAATGCAGACATGATCCTGTTTTTGATTTTCCACATCTGCTTTATAATCGTTGTTTTGCTACATTGACATCTTTGTTTTAACTTGTAAAAAAAAATAAAAAAAAATCTGTATTTCTCTCTTATGTTTGTCTATTGTTGATTGTCCAAGGAAAATCTACTGTTGCTGTTGTCATCATCCTTAGTTTGTAGCCAGTTCTCTCTTGTAAATGAGTCCTCGAGGCTCAGTGAGATTAACCTGCCTAAATAAAGGTTGAATGAATGAAAAAACTGCAGTCACAGGTAATCTTTAACACCCGACACCAAACTGCTCAACGTCACATTTCAACAAGCGTCAGAGTTCCTGTTAGCATGCTGCTCACATGTTAAATCACTTTGTAGAAGAGCAACAAGAGTCAGTAATGAATTAGTTTTAGAATATGACATTCATGTGTAAATTAAAAGTAAATGTTATCTGAAACTAACTGAAAATACAAAATGGATGTCATGCAGACATTTTTCACAGCAGAACTTTTTGCCTCGCAGCAGAAAAGGTTTAGCTGAGGCAAATTTGAGCTAATAATTGCAAAGTTCCAGTCCTTGTAAACTTTGACAATGACTGAGACTGTACAATACAAGAAACTGCTAACTAGCCCTCTGTCTATTGAAATGCAGTCATTTTTTATCAACGCTAATTACTCCTGCACCTCTGCTGATATGACAACCACAATATGTCTGCTGGAAAGAAAGGTCTGTTGTAATCCAGGGAAAAGACACTATTACAGAAATTAATTATACCTGTGCTCCACAGGATAATGTATTTGAAACATTTCACGTCTCTCTGTTGTTCACTGACGGTTTGAGGCAGCTTTGGCTCAAGTGGAAAAGCACTCGCTTCCTTCTCAGAACGTTGGTGTTTCAATCCAGTTTTCCTCATTCAACATGCCAAAGTGTCCTTGGGCAAAACAATAAACACTTATGTTTATTTGTGTGGGAGAAAATACTGCACAGATTTGTCTGGGAGTGGCTTAATGTAGTTTGAGCAACAACTCTTGAATTGTGCCTCATTAAAACAGCATACCGTAATTAAAATTTAATGACAATGCCATTTTTAAAACATTGGGGTTTTTTTCTTCAAGTTTTCAGCTAATAGCTTTTTGAAAATCATTTTACTGGGGCGAGAAACCCTATTTTCTGCCTGTCAAACTGTATTATCTTTGGTATTTTTATAGACTGAACTAAAGAAATGGGAACAAATTGTGTTTATGTTGCAGGCAGCTGGTAACAAAGTGCCTCAAGCTCCAATTTAAAAAAGGTTCTTTGCTATGAGGTTATGTGTCGACACAACGCTAGGTTCTCCCTTGGGTTTAGGAGTTGTTTAGTGCCAGGATCATAGGTCAAACCCAAGTGGATTAACAAATAATAAAACTGGAAATGATTGGACAGAAAATATGCAAAAAGCAGTAAAAAATCTACCAAAAAAAAAAACTGCTCAGGGTGCACCCACCTCTGGTCCACTGACAGCTGGGATGAGCCGCAGCTTCCTGCATCTCTGCATGGAAAAGCAGATGGAGAAAATGAAGAGGCAGGTGGCTATTTTGTAATACTCATTAAGAACTTTGTATACTATGTATTTATGTGTATGTGTGTTTACAAGATTTGTTTCCTCAGTCAGAAAACCTCAGGAAGAACTCTACCACCATCTACTGGTACAGACATGATCAGAAACTGCAGCAAAAAGTTTCATCTGTTCTGCTCATTCATTTACAGTCTTACAATTTTTTTCAGTTTAGGAATAAATAAATACAAATCTAAGTTTACTCTTGTGTTTCTGAGAACTTGAATTAACTTCTGCAAGTCTTTCCCAGTGGTTTCTACTCCTCTCTTTAATTAAATTAATTTAGTCATTTTGTTTGTACTAACATGTTTTTGAAATTTCCCTCTTCAGCTTTCAAAGAATAAAGGATGCTTCTGTTTCAGGAATAATTTGTTACAAGCTGTAACTTGTAAAAGTTTTGAACTGACTTCATTTTGGGGGGGGGGATTCTTTTATTTAGCTCAGAATCTGTTAGATTTACACATGTGGAAAAGGCTCTGCTCAGGAATTTGCCTGTATTTGGTTCCATCCATTGTTTCATTTATCTATATTAGGTGTTAAATCAGTGCTGACACAAAGCCCTTCTATAGGATAAGACTCCTGCTACATGCTTTGGAAGACAAAGTGCTTCGCTGAGTGGGAGCAGGTCACAGCTCCCACTCAGCGAAGCACGTTGTCTTCCAAAAGAGTTATGTTTATCTTCATTTCATCAAAATTTATTGCCTTTTCAGAAACTCCAGACTTATCCTCCTGCTTTTCCTCCCACGAGCCGGTTGTGTTTTATCACGTTTTGAACCTACTTTAATCCCTCTGACAAGAAGTCGAGTAATGCCTCTATTTGTCATGACTTTGTCTATTTCATGCGCTCTTTATGTCTCTATATGTTTCCCGCAACATATTTACGCCTTCAGTGCTCATTATGTTACACTCTGAATATATTTATGACTGTCTCTGGGATCAGTGGCAGTGTGGCGTTTTGGCAGTGTGGGGTTATCAATGGCAGTGTGGGGTTATCAATGGCAGTGTGGGGTTATCAATAGCAGTTTGGGGTTAT
>JAVCKU010000042.1:7934627-7944747 GCA_032273985.1 Hypsolebias coamazonicus | reverse complement strand
AGTGTGCATGTGTTTGTGAATCTGCTGAAATGAACTGCAATGTGGAAAATATGGAGTTGGCCATTCATCATTTCCACAGTTACTTTGGAGGGAAAGGATCATGATTCATTCATTTGGACTTGGAGTAAAGGCCTTTGGAAAGTGGAGGACGATGTTAATGGACCACTCAGCCACACCGCAGACCCACTTCACTAAAGTCTCCTTACTTTATCTCATCTCTTAACTTCGCTCAGACACCTCACGGCTCTTGGAAAAGGCTCGAGCAAACTATTCACCACACTGCAGAGACAGTGATGCGAGAGGGAAAGGAAGAAGCTCACTTGTTCCCAAACAAGCACTTGACTGTTTCGATAAAGGTGTGTCTCCTCGTTTCATCTCTCCCCGATGACCAGGCCCTGGAGAGGGAGAAAGAAGGAAACCATAGAAAGAGCTCTCACTCGTGGCAACGAAGCTCCTCACAGCTGTTCTAACGCACGTTTTACATGTTCAGAAAACACGTGACTCGATCAGAGGTCGCTTCAGGCGTTGATGAGCATAAAACAAGTACAGATGATAAATGTGGTCCTTAATACGCAGCTTTAAACAAAAGAAGCATTCAAGATGTAGCAAAGCACTTTTTTTTTGTTGATCATCATTGTTTTAGATGAACACTGTCAGACTCATGCACTCACCTGCTCTGTGGTCTCTGCAGTCTGGGACAAGCTGCTGAAAGTCTCTCACAGAAACACTCCAGTCATGCTGCTCCAGCTGAGACAAAAGTGCAGGATATCTTATCCGCTTCGCTGCTGCGTGCATGACGACTCCATCCTTAACTCTGTCATGACCACAGCTCAGCAACACAACTTTCTTCAAAACTTGTATATCCTGATCATTTCAGAGGGTTCTTTCACTTGGCCGTGACTGATGGTCAGTTTTAAGATGAACAACATATTATCTTACTTATTTCTTAGAAATTCTCTAAAGAAAAAAAAATTTGATCTGAACATCATTTTAAGATTTTCCAAACTCCTCTAAAAATGCATTTAATAAGTGAATTTACCATGTTTCGTCCACGTGATTAGGCCTGTCACGATAACCAATGTTGCTGGATGATTAATTGTCTCAGAAATTATTGCGATAAACGATAATATTGTTTGAAATTTGACGTTGTTTAGTAATTACTGTCAAATTTAAGAAGAAATGTTGGTTAACTTGTTTTGAGTGTGGTATATTTTTTGACCACTGGATGGCAGTATAGGACTGTTTGAACCGAAAGATGGATAGTGAGGGAGCGAGCAGCATGTCTCTTTAAGAAAAATGGGAGGGAGGCCCCTTGACGTGACATGAGCTGGTTCTCAAAATGGCGGACGCTCGGTGTGGTTTGAGCTCTTTAGCATTTGTCACACAAATTTTTAAATAAAATACGAGTAAACAAGTTCTCAGCTTCTTGTTGAAGAGAAAAACAACTTTTTAGACAAAGGCACGAAGGCACTGTGAATTTTGGAGCTTTGACAAGACGGAGGTTTTTCCTGACATTGGCCTGTTAGCTTAGCTCGTAGTTTTTAACGATCCAAAAACGCAATTTTGGACAATTAAAACAAATTTTAAAGCGAAATGAAGGCACTGGAGTTGAGCCTTTTGTCATCCAGTGTCTTCAGAAGAAAGAGAGACACAAAGAAACGATAAAGCCGTTAAATGAAAATGAGGTTGATAATTTTAATTTATCATGCGATTAATTGATTTATTGTTTATCGCGACAGGCCTAAATGTGATCCCCTGAACATGTTGATAATGATCCAAAACTTCATTTCATGGGTTTCATCTTAACGTGATGCATTTTTACACACAGTTATTCAGTTTTTGCTCCAAATCCTCGTGGTTACCATAGTTACCAAGTGCAACAGTGTTTTTCACACATCACTTGTAAACTGAACATGTTTTTTAATGTGTGAGGACAAAATTGCCACACATGCAGTTCTTGTGTTTTTCCTGCAAAAGTCACTTTATAAGTTTAAGTGTGGTAACATTTCTCCACCGGGACGCAGATTGTTACAATCTCACACGTTTACTCGTGCAGTTGTGTGAAGAAACCCTGAGCGCTCAAATCAGACTCAGGTGAAAGTAGATACATTTGAGTAACTTTAGTCAAACAAACTAAGCTGCTGCAAATTTAGAAATTCTGAAATACACAATGAGGTGTTTTGCAATGCAAGAGCAAAGACTAGTTATGACGTATGAAGCCAAAGGCTGAGCTGAGCTGCTCCTCCATAGACTGAAGGAGGCAATGAGCTGCAGGCGCCTGCTAGGAGGAGGAGCAGAAAGATCAGCTGAATCAAAACAGACAAGCAGAACACAGAACATGAAATAAAAAATAAAGACGTTACAGCACAGTGTTGTGGTGCAGTAACTGTGTTGTACAACTTCTTACGTCACCTCAGCAGACCCAGATCTAACAGCGTGGCTTTGAGCAGCAGGCGGCCCACAGATTTAGCCTCACACTGGTTGAGATTAGGAGGCTAATCCTCTCAGATGAGCTTTTAAAGATGACTTTACTCATCTTAGTCCGGGACTATCACAGTTGGTTGACAACAGTTTTGTCGCTCCTTTCTTCTGTCGTGATTGAACTGTTCAGTGAGCAGAGCAGCACACCATGTAAGTATGTGAGTATGTTCATGTCCACATTCCACATTCATTAAGTCCATTGACATATTTTACTTTGGCAATTAGGTGTTTGCAGTCATTCTATATTAATTATGTCAACTTCCAGCTAGAAAAGGTTTGTTGTAAAACAGGTGGTATGTGAGTCGTGCAATACAAAGCCTTACCAAACACTGAGCCCTGTAATGTACAGTTTTGTTTTTTACTCGTTGACCCAGACTGGTCGGTTCATTGATGCTGTCAGAACATCAGTGACGTCACAGGCTGATTGGCTTACTGAAGGAGTGACATCGTCACATAATTAGAAAGCTCAGAGAGTTCCTCCATTCATCTTGTTCTCAGAGTGAGTTTAATTTAGTGAATGACGGTTTCCATTTTCTCTAGCCTTTATCCAGAAGCTAAATAACCACTAAAGATAAAGAAATACAATTTATTCTGACACTAGATGGCAGAATTGCTTTTCTGTTGTTAACTGTGGAGTATAGCCACTAGAAAAGCTGAAGAATTTCCAGTTAAAAGTGCCCATTGATACATGACATATCATCAGGCACGTGCCATTGATGCATTAAATGCTTCTGTAACAATCTTATCAGTGCAGCGCTTTGCTCTGATACTGTTTTATAAATTCTACAACATGTTTTTAATACAATGCCAACTGCTGTACAAAGCTTGTTGCTCGTTTATTCAAATATAAGCATCAGAGAAATGTGGAAATATTCATTATGCTTAAAAAATCCAAATAAATTGACTATTATATTGAACTAACCAGTGTACTTTGGTTTCTACGCACTACAAAAACTCCACCACTGGATAGACACTATAAGGAAGGTGAATAAATGTTCTCCTGGCTTATCTTAACACAGTAAACAAAAAAAGACTGAACCCTCCAAGTGATGCTGCAAGTTAACATCCAGGTATGAAAACGACAACATTTGAAACAAGAAGGGATGCGAGCAGATGTCTGATGTTTCCGTGTTGGTCTCTTACACACATATCCATAAAACTCCAACATCTGTGGACTCTGCAGCACAACAGCAAACCAGTTTTGTCCAATAATAAACTGAACAAGTACTGAAACTGAAGTCTTGCAGCTTTTGAAAAATAGTGATGGAGGAGCAACGAAACCATCTGTAGATCTGAAGGTCAGACATTTGACTGATCAAGTATTTCTCAAGACTTGAGCTGAGAGATACAACTTAATACGTAAATCTTACCAAAGAACAGCCAGGCCTTTTGTTCTGTTGTGTCCCTTCAGTTTCTCTAGATGGCGACAGAGATTTAATCATCACAGCTTTGACCCTCAATTTGTTTCAGTGCAACCTTCTCACATCAAACAGTGCTGGTGCTTCTTTTACCTGATGATGTGCAGGTAATGTGCAGTACTATGAGCATTATTTAAAGTTAAAGGGGATTTAACTCAGTCATCATCAAATCGTTGACTCTTTGAAGGGTTCCCTGTGTGACTGAGAACAATCGTAAAGTCTGTGCTGGAAGTGTTAAAAAAGTATCTTGCTGTTTAAATATAACTCTGCACGTTCCTCATTTATTCTATTAAATGTGTATCTAGTATGTTTGTGTGACGGGGTGTCTCATTGTGAAGGCTGTGATGTGCATTTCACAAAGAAAAAAAAAAGGGAAGATCTGCAGAGCTTTCCCATCTGGGATGTTCTCACTGGAATGTTCAACCAGAACCCCCCACGTAGGCCTTCATGTGTCCCAACCACGTACCATTGAATACAGATGGAGCCAAAATGTTCAGCCTCCTCTGGCTTTAGGGCTGCTCGGTGGTGGTGGTGGAACAAACATGAGCCGAACCTGTCAGGAATGTGCCAGCCTCTGCACCATGTCTGCCTTTTTCTTGAGATAAAGTTTGGAGGGGCATGCCAGTGGGGGCCGATGCTGCAAGACGATGCTGTAACGAGAACCTGACCAGGATCTTAAAGAGTTACCCAGTGACAATAAAATGTCACCTTTTAATATAGAACAAAGCAAATGAGGACAAGGTCAACATTTTGTATTCAAAAGGTTTTATTTAATGACAATGTTACTTCTTTGACACAAATAAAATAACACTTTTACAAATATAAAATAACATACTTGTTAAAAAAAGCATTTCCAATGACCACAGTTTGCAAAGGAATAATGACAAGTAGCTACAATGCCCATATATATAATTCTTCCTGTACAAAAATAGCTTAATCTGCATAAGTACTTTAATGTAATCTCTATATAATATTTAAATAAGGGAATTCATATATACACATAGCTGCAATATATATAAAAAAATATTAGATTGCACTTGCTTTTTTTATTTATTTTTTTTACAGACATTAACATTTTCAAGTATATTTCAATCCATTATGGACTGGCACATATAGTTCACAGGATCTAAGGCATTTCCTTATACAGTGTCCAAAACTTGACAAAGCGTCAGAGCCCGTTTGGCGTAGTGATGATGTGTTTTCCTGATGATTCATTTGATTTAAGTCCAAAAGACAAAAGTGCAGACAGTTTCTGACAGTTTGGTGGTGGATATACGTGGTGGTATAATCCTTCAAAGATAGCACTTGTGATAGTCTTGGCCTTGAGGAATAGGTGTGCAAAGTGTATTAGTGGAGAGTTCCCTCATGAAGCTAGAGGACGAGTTCATTTCGACATCGTATTTGCCCTCCTCCGTTCTCTCTGCCGAGCAGAGAACAGCACCTGTAGTCCAGTCCACACTGTGCCCTCCAGTGTCTTTAAGCCAGCCGGCCTCTTGGTCGCCGAGCTGCAGGGATCAGCCTGCAGAGTCTCCGCTGCAGCCACTTCAGCTCCGACTCAGTCCTCTTGCCTGGAACAAATGTGCTGGAGTTTGCTTGGCAAGAGTTTGAGGTCTGAGGCACTTTGAGAATTCAGGAAAGGAGCAGAGAGGACACAAGCTGGGGGAGAGCGCCCCCCTCGTCTTTGTTCCCAACTCCTCTTCCAGACTCCTTCTCATGTCCTTCTGAGGAGCGCCTCCAGCTTGTGTACTTGTGAGTTGTTTGTGCTCCACTCAGGTCTCAGCTTGCCCTTCTCCAGCCTCAGAGTGACGCGTCGCTCTGGAAGCGATCTGCGCCTCCGGCCGTATCCGTGAGGGCTGATCTTGACAACAGGGGCGCTCACGATCCTCCCCTTGGAGTTGAGCTCATGCAGGCGGTGTGCCAGGTCATGAATGGTGCAGGTACCCAGCGAGCAGCCCTGCCGTCCGGACTGGCTGCTGGAGTTCTTGGACCTCTTGGTTCGGATGTTGATGTCAGTGCTGGAGGACAAAGGGAAAGGTCATGAGTTGATGAACCGATCAGGTCAGAGCGTGCAAATCCTTGTTTTTTGACTCGTTTGATGAGTCATTCTCCCAGCAGCAGATCAAGTTGTGCTCCTCTTACCTGGAATGTGGCAGCAGTGTATCCCTGATCTCCTCTGGTCTGATGAAGGGCTCAGACTCTGCTGTCTTCTCTACTGCTGCACTTTCAAGATCCCGTCTCGTTCTGCTCCCCGGCCACATGCTTAGTCTGCAAGAAGAGAAAGGAAAAACTGTTAGTCTAAGACGGATGATTCAACAGCGTTTGCATCCAAATTAAACATGTTCTTTCATCTATAAATGTGTTTTGAGTTGACTCACCTTCTTTTCAACTCAGGACTCCCCTTCAGTTCCACACAGTGTGCTACTGAGGCCAGCAGACAGCAGTAGAGGAAGGAGTGGATGATGGTTTTCATCTTGGCTCCTGTAAAGAAAACAATTCATTAGTTAATTAGTTACTCTAATAATCAATGATTAGCCTCACACATTTCCATAGTGTTCCTCTTTGCATGTAAAGCTACCTCATGCACTATTCCCACAAGGACCACAACTGTGTTCTCTTACACAAGAGTCCAAAAGCCAAGTTATTTGCACACATCATTCATTTATTTAAGAAAAGAAAAAAGTTAAGCTAAGGTCAGAAATTTCTCGGTTAAGTAAATCTACAACCATGCTTTGGGCCCCTGGCCAGTAATGTGAAGGACACCGTCTGCCAACAGGAGTCTAAAATAGACTCCGCAGAAGTCTAGTAAAACTTATTTATTACAATTTCCACTGCAGAGAAACAAGAAGTGATGCACTGCTCAAGTTGAATGCAGTAAATCTTAAAGGTAATTCCCTCACACACATATTAAGAGCTGAACTGCTTATATAACCAGACAGATAACCTGTTCTTGTATCTACACTTGTGCCTTGACCTCAAAAAAGCAAGGATAAAGCCATCAGCCTGGAGCGCAGCAAATCACTTCTTTAAAGCAAAGTGCACGTACCTGATACTCAGTTCAGTCCTTTGACAAAAGCTCTGCTTCCAAAGTCAGCGAGGAATACTCCACAGGTTGCTTGAAATCACCTCTGGTTCTGTAAGGCAGCTGTGTCACTCTATTAGCTCCTGCAGCAGACAGGGAGCCTATAAATGGAGAACTGAGGTGGGAGGGGCCCATTGAGTGACACACACGCTCATCCTTTCCCCCCCACCCCATTCAAAAGTTACCGCTGTGCTGTTGTCCATGTGCTGCAACAACATCCAAAAGACAATGATGGAGAAGAAACTTGAACTAAAACATTTTACACTGAATAAATGTCATGCTGCCTTTTTAAGCCAGTTTATTTCAGTCACGTCATAATAAGTTTTCACATTGTTTAAAATGTTTTCTTTCGGCCACTTTATAATAAGTTTTAGCATTAAAATGTTTTTCAGCCACTTAATAATAAGTTTTAGCATTAAAATGTTTTTCAGCCATGTTAAAGGTTTAAGCATTGTTTAAAATGTTTTTCATCCACGTTATAATAAGTTTTCACATTGTTTAAAATGTTTTTCATCAACTTTATAATAAGTTTTAACAAAAATTCAGCCATATTATAACAAGTTTTAGCATTCTTTAAAATGTTTTTCATCAACTTTATAATAAGTTTGAACAAAAATTCAGCCATATTTTAACACGTTTTAGCATTCTTTAAAATGTTTTCTTTCCGCCACTTTATAATAACTTTTAGCATTAAAATTTTTTTCAGCCGTGTTATAAGTTTTAGCATTGTTTAACATGTTTTTCATCCACGTTATAATAAGTTTTAACATTGTTTAAAAAACTTTTTTCAGACACTTTATGATGTTTTAGCATTGTTTAAAATGTTTTTCCCCATATAAATATGTTTAAATAAGAACAAAGAGTTTGTGTGAGTCAAATACAAAATGTTAACTCACTGCTTTATTATAAATCTAATTAACCACTAACGAGCTACTTAAACATTTCTATTACGATATTGGAATTTTTAAGGTCAGTGATCGTTTTTGTTTACGCTCCTTTCAGTTCGTCTGAATAATTGCAGGAAGAGAGTATTTGAGGAATGTTCCCGGCTTTTCGGGGCACTCCCTGACACGGTGAAGTTCCATGTCAGCTTCAAAATACAGACCATGATGAATCGGAGACAAATCCTGTGTAATTGATTATAGTAAACATATCCACCAGATACAATACTCTGAAATATATGTGTTTACACAGGGCAAATATTAACTTTGGATTCTTTGTGGGATTTATTTTGATAGACTGATACATGTGAAATGGAATTTTACAGTTATAAATCCTACGTGAAGATGAACTAGATTGACAGTCTACGAGGTATGAGCAATATTTATAGAGACATTATTTTAAAAACCTGCTCTTTGTTGTCTTAATAATGCAAAATTAATTTTTGTGCCTTTGGAATGCATCTGGAATTTACCAGATGTTTGTAGAAGCGTTATTTCTCCTTCCTGCATGTCTCTGTACCTGCATCAAGCTGCTTTGACTGTGTTTATTTTAAAGCTAAATACACACAAAGTATTTACGAATGTTAATATTCTCACAAAAATATTGTAAGTACCTGAAAAAGGTGACAACTTTTAATGACAAGCTCTATGTCAGCCAGAGAAGCTGTTATTAAAAATGAGATCGATTAGGAAAGAAACAATTACTACAAAGTACACTGTGTGCTAATAGATTAAACACCTCACTTTTAGTTTAGGAAATGTAAAAAAAATACAACACATATGAAAGAAAAAAAACATTCTGTGTTAAGGGCAAGAAATTCCAGTGAATAAATTTCCACAAAATGTGGTGTAAGAAGTTTCAGTTTGTATTTTTCCTTTCGATTTCATTAACCGGAACGCAAGGCTAAATAAAATCAGATTTTCTTAATGAATAACATTCAGCTGTGACATTTCTCCACCCACACACTTCTCCATCCCTCTCACCCCCCATTGTTCATATCTTATTATAATAAAATCCTTCTGAGTTTATTTATATCCCATGCGACCTCATTCCAATGGTGGTGTCATATTTTAAGCTCGACAAAATGGCAAACACATGTGATGTAAACTAGGAAATGTTTTGTAAGCGCTTTGTCATGATAATTGGCTCCAGCAGCCAACTGATCCCCTCACCAGAGTTTATGGGGAGAGATGGTTCAATTTGTGATGACAAACTTCTTCCCAAAGCTTTTTGGCTCCTTTTATAGCAATCTTTCCTCGTCCTCGGTGAAGCTGCTGTCTGAGGGTGACTGACAGCTTTTGTTTCACCTTCTGCTTCTGTGTCTGAACAAGTTCATCAGGCAGAACAAAGGAAGACAGAAAGCGCATGATACCAGTATGAAAATCGCTCCGTGTTCCTGTTATTGTTGAAGACAGTGGAGGTTTGTCCATTTGTCTCTCACACGTTCTCCACGTGTTGTACCTTGTGACATGTCCTGTTTTCAACATCATCCATTTGAACAATATTTTCACATCCTTCTGAGTTCACTTCTCATTCACTCATTCTGATAGTTTTAGCTTTTTACTGGTATTTAATATATGTATTCATGCCATTTTTGTGAAAGTTTTACTCCTAGGCCAAAGATAGGCTGCACTTTGCTTCAGTTCAATTCAGTTTCTTTATGTAGCACCAAATCACAACAAATTAATCTCAGGGCACTTTACAGGAACATCCAAAGGACTACACTGACACAGTGAAGGGAAGACCTGAGGCGTGGTGTGCTACTTTCATAATTTGGAAGGTATTTTGACAGCTTCTCCTCTGACTATGCCCACTTAACTTCTGGGGTGCCACACGGCTCTGTTCTCGGTCCACTTTTGTTTTCCTTTTATATTAACTCACTTGCTGGCATTCTTCAGTCCTTTTCTGATATTTCCTATCACATTTATGCTGATGACATTCAACTGTATTTTTTTCTTTAGACCACACCAGCTGGACAAGTTGCCCGTCCTTGTCCAATGTTTGTCCCATATTAGTGACTGGTTCGCCAGTAAATTCTTGGTTTTAAACACCAGTAAGACAGAAACTTTTATTACTGCTCCCAGTCACCTTCATCCAAAAATCTATCAAACAATTGTCTCTTTTTGTGAGGTAGCCAAATCAAAAGTAAAAAATCTGGGAGTCACATTTGCCCTTTTTACCTGCCTGGACAAGTCTTCTG
>JAVCKU010000042.1:7715218-7731597 GCA_032273985.1 Hypsolebias coamazonicus | reverse complement strand
AGGATCTGAACCAACTGAGGGCTGACCCTGTGATGCCCACCCACTGCTCCAACCTAGCAATGAGGATCTCATGGTCACTGATGTTGAAAGCAGATGGAAGATCCAATAGGACAAGCAGCACAGAATCACCAGTGTCTGTGGATAAGAAGATGTCATTAAAAACCTTCAATAGGGCAGTTTTAGTGCTGTGGAGAGATTTAAAGCCAGATTGGAATAACTCATGGATAGAGTGATCCTCCAGGAAGCACTTCAATTAAAACAATAATAAATAAAATAACAATTTATTATAATAAATGAGTCCTCGAGGCTCAACGGGATTAACCTGTCTAAGTAAAGGTTGAATGAATGAAAAAAATGTAAATTATACATTTCATTATTATGTATCATTATTATTATTATTATTATTTATTATTGTCACATTCCGTCCTTGTAACCTAGTTAAACTGTTTTTTTCCCCATGTTTACACTGGTAATTAAAAAACGCACAAAATCAGTACAAAACTTAAGGTGGAAATTTTCACAATACTAAACGATATTTGGTCATTATGCGTTTTCTCATGTTAAAACGTAAACAAACTCGTTCGCGCCATGTCATGTAGCTGTTTTTCTTTAAAGCCTTAGTTCGAGGTGGCTTCTGGGATTTTGAGTTCATGACACCCCGTTAACAACAGACTTTACCACGGTTTCCCGCTCGTTCGTTACTACGCCTCCCATCATTCATGTCCTCCGAAGAAGTACGCGAGGGCAGCACTGATTGGTTGGTTCCAGGTTCAAACCCAAACACTGCACTCCTAATATGGTCATTGCACCCTTTCATGCCAGCTTTTTATGCAAATTTCATTTTAATGACCAGCTGTATGCATCAGCGGTAGTATGAGCATGCGCACTGTGTGAAAAGAAGACGGCGAAGATTCAAAGTTTTTGTTCAGTAAGTGCAATGTTATTTCTTTAACACACAAAATACGTTCATAATCTCTTGTAGACTTGTTCCGCATATCGAGACGGGTCATAATGTGACGCTTTCGTAACTTGACGTGTCCGGTTTTTTTTGCTGTTGTGAGCGAATTGTGCAAAGAGTCGCGTGTCGACAATGGAATAACGTGGAAGTGAGCGAGAGCGTGGCGTGGTGCCGTTAGCATTCATGCTAACAGCTAACAACAATGAGCCGTATTTGGCGCACTCGCGAGCAAAAGTTTGAATTTAAAGGGAAACATGGTTTTTTTTGGACTTCGTGTTCTTTTCTAAATCACACAACTTGCACGAAGCGTGTCTCGCTCCCAGTGGAAGCGATGTTTTATTTCGCTGGTTCCGTGGGTCGCTCGGTAGCTTTTTGTTTCTTGACTTCACAAAGTGCAGCCGCCCGCTTTCTGTTCAGCTCCGAGACGCATCCACCGTTTCATCCACGTCTGGTAACAGTTGTCTCCGACTTTGCTTTGCTTATTCGAACTGCGACGAGCGGGTTTGTGTTGGTGACGCGCGTGCACGTAAAGGCTGCTCATAAAAAACTGCGCTGTGGGCGTAACGTCTCGCTGTTGTTCACAACACGGTCTAAAAGTTAAAGTTGGATGTCCTCATCAGTGCTAACCGGTGCAAAAAGTTGTGTTTTTAGTGACTTTCAGAACCGGCCTGGTGTCACTGCTGTCAGACTGGAACATCTGGACGCTTTCCAGCTGCATGTTTGTAGCATTTGTTGTAATTGTGGGTTAAATGTTTGTGTGCAGGAGCCGCCCCCTCCCTGCAGACACCCAGCTGCCTGCACACGCCTCATTGTGCTGTGACACATGCTCACAGGGAGGATTACACAGATTGTGTGTTTTTATTTTCAGCTTAATGCGCCTGACGCCAACCAGTGCAGAGGAACATGTTTGGCTTCCACAAGTCAAAGATCTACCGAAGTAACGACGGCTGCTGCATCTGCAAGACCAAGTCCTCCAGCTCCCGCTTCACAGACAGCAGCAGATACGAGGAGACGTTCAGGCTGTGTTTTGGGTAAATAAATTAAAAAAAAAAAAAGGGGTTTCTTTATTCCTGTTGTCGCTGAGTGCACAAGCGCTCGTGTGAATTAACTTCCCCGTTTGCACTGGTTCGTTAAGGCTCTCCGAGGATCGTGTTGGAGACATTTGCAATGCGTGCGTGTTGCTGGTGAAGAGGTGGAAGAAGCTGCCTCACGGCTCCAAGAAGAACTGGAATCATGTAAGTGACGTGTGCCTTTAGTGCACCAGGGGTTGTCGTGTCGGGTTATGAGCCAAGTCCATATTTGACTCTGGCACGATTTGCCTATCAGGTGGTGGACGCCAGAGCCGGTCCGGGTTTTAAGGTGACGAAACCGAAGAAGATCAAAAACAGCGACGGGAAGAGGAAAAGCAAACTAAAGAAGCTCCACAAGTTCAAAAGACAAAGTAAGTAGTCTTAAAATTATTTTCATGTCAAATGCCCATGTTTTGAATTTTGAGGAATAGTGAAAATTCCTGAACATTTTTATTTAAAGTGTAAAAAGAAAATATCTGCGATCACAAATTTATAGATAAATATGTGTTTGCAATAGTCTTGGGTTATACAATACAATACAACTTTATTAATAAAGCACTTTAAAACAACACCGTTGGCCAAAGTGCTGTTCTGGTTAATTCTCTTATCAACAAACTGACGTGTTTAACAAAATAACGTGGCATCACCTTGTGGCTCTTTGGGTGATGTACTGTTGCTATAATTTTATTTTATTTTAAATAAATTATTTTTATTTTAAAGTACCGGTACTCCAGTAATTTAATATAGGACAATGACATAGCATGGTTAAAAAAAACAGGTGACTTTTTTTTATTAATCCAAGAAAAAATATGGTTTAAAAAAATTAAGTCAGGTCCTCTGGACGTTCAAAAAACAGCAACAATAAAAAACATTGTAGAAACATTTTGTCTTTCATCCAAAAGACTTCTTCAGTCTGAGGAGCTGTATTCAACTCAGTCTTATAAATATATACCTGTATATATTTTTGAACGTCCAGAGGACCTGACTTAACTTTTTTAGATTTTTCGACCTGGATTATTGAGCATACATCAGAAGAAATATGGTTGTTCTAGCAGCATAAAAATAGCAACAAGATCATAAAAGTACAGAAAATAAAATACGACCGGAGCGATTGTTTTGTGTGGTAGTAACATGACACTCGTGCACTGAAGTCATCGTGAAGCGTTTCTCTAGAATATTTGTTATAGTTTGTTTGTTTCTGTGACGAAGTGGTTGAAGAAGGTCTTGTGTATTAAACTTTAACGGTACCAGCAAACTTCAGGTGGCTGATTTGGATCTGATCTGTATGTAGATTAAATGTTTTTCTTCAAATGTTACTTTTGAAGCAGATTCAGACGCTCACAGCACGACCTCCAGCATGTCTCCTGCTCAGTCTCCCAGTTACAGCAACCAGTCAGACGACGGCTCGGACGTCGAGTCCAAACAAAGACGCTCGGCGCCGTCCATCTTCTCCTTCTTGGATCGTTCCTACTGGAAAAGGCAAGAGGGATCAAACTGGACGAAAGAACAATTTTAATGTAATTTTTTTAATTTTTTTTAATTATTATATATCTGATTATTCTTTATTTCCTTTTAGGCAAAAGGTTTGTTGTGGGATAATCTACAAAGGTCGGTTTGGAGAGGTGATCATTGATCCTCGACTTTTCAAGCCCTGCTGCAGCTCCAAGAAGCAGAAGACTCTGACACCCACACAGGCGTCCACGCCGCCCCCTCAGCGACCAGACGACACAACTGCTGGTGAATTATTTTGTTGAATTCCCTCCGTAGGGGCTTCCGTGCACCCACCTGGATTTGTCTCCAGTGGCAGACCTCATCTCTATTCTCCTTTTAGATCAGTTCGTTTCTGTTCCTTTTGATATGGGTATTTTTAAACTTTTTATAGAGCTGAGTTATTTTTTTTATATAAAGAAGAAAAAAAGATGAAAAAAAAAACAACAACTTTGGGGCATTAGTGTTATTTATAGGATGAGAACACAATGTTTAAAGTTAATTTCTTTTGTGATTTGCTTTGTTTATTATTATTAATTAAATGATCGGTTTTGTAAATATTCTTATTTTGCATATCAGGACTGCTCAGTTTTATGAAACTTAACTGTATATAATTATAGACACCAGCATTTTCAAATACCAGCTTTGTGTTGAAGTGGCTCTTCGGCACCTTACCGCAACGGTTGTTCTGTTTGCTCTGTATTTGATGCGTATACGTTCATTATTTTTAGTACACCAATGGCTTTTAGTAATTAGCAAATGTCATTTCTGTAAATGTCTTGTTTTAATGCGTATGTAGATGAGACGTTATCCTGTGAGGATACACAGCTTTAGCTCGCCACGCGTTGGACACACTCCTTTGTAAAATCGGTTCAGCAGTTTGTGCACATCGACATGTGGTTAGTGTGCATGCAGTTCACCCTTCTGCTTGCTGGAAGGACAAGTGATTTGTTTTTTATTTGTGTCCTTTGTAAGTCTCTGAAATAACACTTCCTATGTTGAAGCAAACATTTTTAATTCCCGTGTGTAAATGCAGCGTTGTGGCTCGTGGTATATTTCATTTTGTAAACGACAAAAACATCAAACCACTACAGGTGAAGGGTTGAAATGATTACGCTAATTCAGTTTGACCACATTTCATTTTCTCTGGCATGTTTCCCTTAGAGCTCGCCTCGCAGCTTTTTGCTCCGTGCAGACGCACCGTTAACGAAGCAGCCCGACGTCTGACTTGTGTTTTAATGATTCCCTCATATGTTAACGCTCTTCGATAAATGTGTTTGTCAAAAGAAGCAGTTGTCAAAAAGTTCAAACTATGCAGACGTTTTGAATGTGAGGATTGCTGTGGGGCTTTCTATCACTTTCTCTTTGAGGGTGGTGGTGGATCTTTTTAACCAAATTGTTTGTAAAAAAGCATTTTTCAGCAATAATGTTACATCATCAGTCATTGTCTCAAAATGTTTTGTATGCCATGCTAAAACTAATGCTCTTATTGCACAATTACTGCCATGGTGTAAAACTGTCAATACTACAGTGACAACGGTTGCTTTTTAACTTTTAGGTTTTTTTTTTTTTTTTTTTTTTTTTACATTTTGTAACCAAACTACGGTAAATGAATTGACAGACGTTGTTCTGTAAATTTGCTTAATATATGTAAACTGTTCTGCGGCAGGGTAGATAAATGCTGAACGTTTTTTTATGATTCTTATGAAAAAAGGACTCGCTGCTTCCTTTTTTTAGCTGGAAAATAAGCTGTTTTGTACCCTTGGGGAGTTGCCATATTATTTTTTGAGAGGTACATTTTGGGATGCAAGATGTGCCTTAATGAATTACCTGACCTTTCCATTGTGATTCGTTTGTAATTTATATTTATTTATTACACAACCTTAACTAAAATCTTGAGGTAATTGGTGTTGAACCTTTCAGCAAGTCATTTTTTTATTTTGTGCACTTCCTTTGAACATCATGTTTTTGTATGCTTCCTTAAATATACTGTACCACAAAGTAGATCTGTATAATAAAAACTTAAAGAACAAACGTGCCTCTGATTTGTTCCTGTGGTGGACATGAGTAAAGAGATGTGCACCTTTTTAATTAACAAAGTGCACCTGAAACAAAAACAAATAAGATCAAGTCATGTCTACAGTACATAAAAAAATAAACCTGCTTTTGAAACTGTCACCAGAAGCAGCTGGCCGCTTGTCCTGAGCCTGGTTCTGCTATGAGGGAGTTTTCCT
This sequence comes from Hypsolebias coamazonicus, assembly GCA_032273985.1. Classification (NCBI taxonomy): domain Eukaryota; kingdom Metazoa; phylum Chordata; class Actinopteri; order Cyprinodontiformes; family Rivulidae; genus Hypsolebias; species Hypsolebias coamazonicus. Next base: position 7,725,847 of record JAVCKU010000042.1, on the reverse strand, counting down.
TTCCACTGTCGCCTTCATGCTTGCTCAAGATGCGTTGAAGCAGTCTGCTCCTCAAACACTGTTAACTTATTATTTTTATATATGAATGTTTCTGTTCAGCGCCCTGAGACGATTTCTGTTGTGATTTGGCGCTTTATAAATAAACTGAGTTGAAATTGATCAATTTACTAAATTTCAATTACTGTACATTTTAGATGTCAAACATATTTCAACAGGATTTGTATGGAATCCTATTTCAAATCAAGAGCTAGCGTAATTTAGTTTGGAGATAATATAACAAACACTTCATAAATTATAATCTAGAATTTCATAATGTGCACTAAGCCATAATTGAGGTACTGTCAAAATTATGATATAGTAGCTCATAATTAAGATCTAATGTTTAAGAATATGACTTTGTATTAGTATTCTTGACTTATTCTATAAGTATGACTTTGTATCTTGTGTTTATGTCATATTTTGACTGTTATACCAATGTAAAATTATGATTTAGTATGAAATAACGTTAAGATGCTGGGTCATTTTAAAGATGGACAGACATTAGTTGGAGAAAGTATCTCAAAATTATGACTTGGGGGTTGTTGTTTTTTTAAGTAGCAAAAATGGTAGCCTTTAGAGCAAAATGTGTAAAATACATGCATACATTATTGTGTAAACAACTCTTATTTTACATGTTTTTTATGCATTGTCATTGCATTAATAAGTGTCAAATGTTCATGTGTAAACAACAAGTGTTTATGTGTTTACACAATGTTTTCATGTTGTTTGACACAACTTCTTACATAAAACATTTATTAAACGCTTTCATAGCTTTGACTTTTTTAAAGTCATGTCAAGTCACTGATGACTTTCTTTAAAATGTTGACATGTTAAAAAACAATAATAATAAAGAAAAGAGAAACAAACCGTCCAGACGACCTGCCTGAACATTGTTGGATTTGTTCCTGGATTATTGATCATGAACATCTTTTTGATTTGTGATTCACAGTTTAGATGTTTATCTTTCTAAGGATTGCAGCAAAGTGTAATACTGTAGTTGTTTTTGATTAAATTACAACTGCAGGCCTCTTTGTGGTCTATAGAGGGCGCACTTTGTGTGTTTAAGACCAGTCGAGAGAGCAGCGTGCGTTGCCTAGCAACCACTTCGCGCGAACTGGCTAGCTAATCGGCTAGTAGCCGAGTTGATACGAACAAACGTCAATCTTACAAACATGTTCGAAACTCAGCATAAAAAAGGACAAAAAGCTCTGTTGTAGAAAATTGAGGTTATATTAGTTTTAAATAATTTTACATCGACGACACTTCCGGACTGGAATTTCAAAATAAAAGCCACTTGGAACAAAAAAAAAAAAAAAAAAAAGGATGTTTTTAGTCGCGACCTCATCACTTCCGGTTATTACATTTCGGTCCCTTGACGCTTCGGAGGCGCTTTTCCTCCCGCTGTCGTGTGTACGCGCACGCACGCCCTCATTCTCTCGGCCACTCGCTCGTTTCTCTTTTGAAAGAAGCGGACTGACAGCGAGCGGAGCATGAAAAGGAGGCGCGCGCTGCGTCGCCGCGTCAGTGCAGCGCCCGCGTCCTCCTGAGCGCGCCTCCACTGTGGACCTCTCACCATGGCAGCTGCTGGGCCAGCGACGAACTTTTGTTTGGTTCTGCTCTTGTTGAATAGTCGCCAGAGCGTTGCGCGTCCAGAGCTTCGAGGTGGGACTGTAGTGCGTGTGCATGCGCTTGCGTTTTGTTTTCCTTTTACGCACCGCTTTATGGAGCGCGCTCCTTTTTCCACCAGCTTTATTTTTCATATAACATAATGTAACATGCTTTAGGCTTCGTGTGCGTCTGACGTCGCCACACGAGTCTTACTGGTATTAAAAGGTGTTTTAGTGGTTTTTATGGTTTGTTGTCTCAGAACAGCAGGATGCTGGCTGGTGTTTTGTCAGTGACTAATAACTGATGTGGATTTCAGCAGATCCGTGCGCAGAGGGACGTGATGGCTGTCACATTGATGCTATTTGTCAGACTACCCAAAGCTCCTACAAGTGCACGTGCAAAGCAGGATTTAAAGGAGATGGAAACCACTGCGAAGGTGATGTATCTTCTCCAACTGCTCACACACCTGGTGAGGGTGGATGTAAAGGTCAGGTAGAAATTTATTCTTGTGATCTTTGCTGTTGTGCCTCCAGAGAACCAAACTGTTTTTACTGAGACGTTATTCAAAGTGTAGCTTTGAGCTTTGGACACTTTTTCACTGAGATTTCACAAAGAAACTTGAATTAATTTGTTTATCCCCTCGGCTCTGACGAATGAATCATTCAAGCACTTAAAGGCTCCTAAACTTAGTGGGCAGTTTTAGGCAAATGTTTTTTTAAATGATCTTTATGAACATGAATAGTCGTTTTGTTCCAATTTATTTAGTTGAATTTTTGAAAATAATACACAGTTTTGCGGATGGAAATTAGTCTTTTAGCACTCAACGATGCAATTCCTAGCTGGAAATTTGTAAAAAAAAAAGTAGGTCATATTTCTTAAAACATACATTTTAGATTCTGCTCATCTGCTGTACCAAACTTTTTAGACCTGACATCAGTTGTTTCCCCCCTCACTTGTCCACGTTTCTCATTTTTTAAGCTGCCACTGCAATATGGTCATGTTCAGATGCAAGGTCAGAAAACTGAATGAAAAGCAGGAAAAATCCAAACATGTTTCTCAAAACCGTTCTAAAATATCCCTAGAAAGTCTGACAATTTGAAATCAAAGTAAACTAGAGTAAAATATTTTTCAGTGAATACATCATGAATGGCGAGTCCTGAAACTGAGCTGTTAAAGTTAAAACAGAACAAAAGCTGCAATTAATTAGCAAAACACCAGCCAAAGTGAGTAAAATCACAACTATAGTTCAGGTTAAAAATGACAAAGTGTCTAAAAATGAAATAAAGTGGATTTCAAAGAGCACAAAGTTCATTAACAATTTGTCTTTCTCTATTTCAATGAGGGGAAACAATTGTAATTGAAGGTAAATGTTATAAACTTAGAAAAACAAACGTCAAAGCCGTGGCTCAGCATTTTGTTAATACTTTAATGAATAGTTTAAAGTATGCTCAAGCAGTTCCAGAAGAAACTTCAAGCTGGTAAACAATCATGCAAATTCATATAATTAAGAGTGGTTTGAAACTTTTGCACAGGTTTTAGTTTCACCCTTCAAAGTATGAACCAAATGTGCACACTTGTCTGCTTCCTGTTCTCCAACGACTAAACGTTATTTCCTCACGTGCTGTTTACTTGTCAGACGTTGATGAATGTGACATGAAGTACAACGGGGGCTGTGTGCACGAGTGCAACAATATTCCTGGAAACTATCGCTGCACTTGCTACGATGGATTCCACTTGGCCCACGACGGACACAACTGCCTGGGTAAGACCAAGCTCCCCCCTAAGAGACACCGCTCAGTGACGGAGAACTTGACTCCTCCCGTCCAGTGGTGGTCTACAGTTTTAGTGGGGATACTGTGCTTAGAAACCAAAGTACACCAGTTAGTACAATGTAATCATCAATTTATTTACATTTTAAGCATGTTGAACATTTCTAAATTTCTCTTATGCTTTGTACAACAGTTGGCTTTGTATTAAAAACATGTTATAGAATTTAGGCCAGTCCCAATCAACAATAAATCAATTAATCGTATGATAAATGAAAATTATCTGCCTCATTTTCATTTATCAGCTTTATCGTTTCTTCATGTCTCTTTCTACGGAAGACACTGGATGATAAAAAGCTCAACTCCGGTGCTTTTCACTGACCCCTCCCTTTCTCTTTAAAAGCCAATTTAACTGTCCTTAATCTTGTTTTTGGATCGTTAAAAGCAGCTAAAGCTGAAAAGCTAAGCTACGAGCTAAGCTAACAGGCCGACCTCAGGGGAAAACCTCCGTCTTGTCCAAGCTCCAAAATTCACAGTTGAAACCTGTGCCTTTGTGTAAAAAAGTTGTTTGTCTCTGCAAAAAGAAGCTGAGAACTTGTTTACTGATTTTCTTTTTTATTTTTATTAAAAGCATTACATGAAAAATGCTAAAGAGCTCAAACCACACCGAACTTCCGCCATTTTGAGAACCATAAAGGGACAGCCCGTGCCATGTCAAGGGGCCTCCCATTTTTCTTAAAGAAACACACTGCTCGCTCCCTCACTATCCATCCTTCGGTTCAAACTGCCATCCGCTAATAATTACTAATTATTGTAAAATTTCAAACAATATTATCGTTTATCGCAATAATTTCTGAGACAATTGATCGCTCTTTAAAATTTGTTATTGTGACAGGCCTAATGTAATTTATAAAACAGTATCATAAACAAAAACAGGTTGAACCCATTCAGTGTGTCTATAAAATGTTACAGATGTGTTGACAATGACACGAGCCCACGTCACGACTCGTTGCCAACGATACGTGACATGGGCTCGTGTTATTGGGCACTTTTAAGTGGGTGTACTAAATTCCCAAGCTTTTCTAGTAAATATACTCCGTGTACCCACGTATTACTCGACTACACCTCTGCTCCCGTCTGACGTTGAAGGATGAATGTTAGTGTGAGCTGAAGCTTCCCACACTCATCTAAAAAGCATCATCTGCAGCCGCTGTGTTTAGAGCGAAGCAGCTGCGTTCCATTTATGCGGGTGAAAAGTTTGTTTGTCCCAGAGTTTTCTCTAAAGGGTTTAGAAATGCAACCGTCCCACTGTCCTGTCCTGCAGATGAGGACGAATGCGAGCTCAACAACGGCGGGTGCCAACACACTTGTGTCAACACTGTGGGCAGCTACGAGTGCCGCTGCAAAGAGGGCTTCTTCCTCAGCGACAACCAGCACACGTGCATCCACCGCTCCGTGGGTGAGTGCCTGAACTTCCTGGCTTCAGTTCCAGTGTGTGTTTGTGAATGTTTACATCCCCGCCCTGCTTTGTATCGTGAAAAGATTTGGGGTGCTGATTCATGAGCACTGAAGCAGCCTTAGTCCATCATTCTGTCGCTCAGCTCAAACTGGACATGAAAACGTTCAGCTCGGTTGAGAACAGCTCTGAGTTCTGCTGCATCGTCCAACGCAGGTGAAATCAGCAGAAACTGCACGATTGGGATTTTGGCCAAACAGATGAAGCAACTCATATAAAGTGCTTTGTAGTTTTTGGAGTTTTACAGATTTTTTTACATAAGTTCAAGTAACATTTGAATGATCTAAAATTATTATTCCCACAACTCCTTTTATATAAATTATACTGTAAACTGCAGGTGTTTTTGTCTTCTTTCACCCGAGTGTGTCTCTTACTGCGAGAATTTATGGACTTTAGTTTTATCCATCATCTTTAACAACATATTCCTTTTCGGATTGTGGGTGTCACTGGTGTCCACATCCAGCGGTCACTGTGTGAGAGGACACCTCGACAGGTCTCCAGTCCATCACAGGGACACATGGAGACAAAAGAGACAAACAACCATTCATTCTCTCTCTCACCTAGAGACAATTCAGAGTCACCATCAGTCTAACATGCATGTTTTTGGTGTGTGGGAGGAAACTGGAGTACCTGGAGAAAACACACGACACAGACAGAACATGCAAATTCCACCCAGAAAGATCCCCTTCTCGCTGAGAGGCAGCAGCTCTACCAACTGAGCCACCGTGCCGCCAATGTCAGTTTTATTTTAGTTCAAAAAAATTATCTTTTAAACTGGATTTTTTTTAAACGTGTCCTGCATAAAACCTTCAGAAACATGAAGATCCACATGTATGACCATCAGAACCATGAAGATCCACATGTATGACCTTCAAAAACATAGCTCCACGTGTATGACCACCAGAAACATGAAGATCTACATGTATGATATGACCTTCAGAAACACAAAGATCCACATGTATGACCATCAGAAACATGAAGATCCACATGTATGACCATCAGAAACATGAAGATCCACATGTATGACCATCAGAAACATGGATCCACATGTATGACCATCAGATTCGTCTGCCAGTTTGAAGAGCACGGTTTATGTTGTTGTGCACAGCAGCTGCTTATGTTTTCATCTTTGTGTTTCTCTGCCTCTCATTAACGCCAGGGAGTGACAGACACAGGTGTGTGGTCGCCGCGGTGACCCTAACGAGTCACTGGCAGCAGCTTTAAAAGCAAAAACTTAAATTTAGATTATTACAAACTTATTTTGAGATTTTGGCCATTTTCTCCTGCGGCACCCTTCAGAATCATTTCAGAATTTATTTGAGCCTACAGATACGATTGTGTCGGTGCAGTGAGGCCCGGCTCGGCTCGGCTCGGCTCGGCCCGCAGTGCTGTGGGAAAAGACTCTGTGTCCTGCTGGACAAAATAAGATCCTAAGTGCAGCTCTGGGCTCTGCGCGCTCCGTGTCACAGATGAGTCTGGAGCGTCTTTGTTTCGTCGTCGCCCTAAACGCGAGTCCTTTCCGCTCCACTGGGTCTGGACTGGCTTTGTAAGTCCTGCGGACCGGACCACTCAGCCGTGACCCGGCTGTGGAAGCTGCTCCTCCTCTCAAAGCACGATCAAGTGGGTTGTCGACGGAGGGGCCGTTTGTGGTGTTTTCTTTTCACGCAAACTTAGTTCTGGTTGCAGAATATTATGACGTTGCCCGAATAAGAGGCCGCTGGATGTTTCTGGGCTGAGCGCCGTGCGAGAACAATCCGTGTCTTTTCTTTGAGGACGCCGTGCTAATCTGTCGGTGTGCGTGTCTTTGTGTCGGTCACTGCAGGAGTTACATTGTGTGCCTCTTTCTGTCCCAGAGGGCCTCAGCTGTATGAACAAGGAGCACGGCTGCGCCCACATCTGTAAGGAGAGTCCCAAAGGGGGCGTGGCCTGTGAGTGTCGTCCAGGGTTTGAACTGGCCAGAAACCAGAGGGACTGCATTCGTAAGTGCACTGAAGTGAAGCTGAAGGGACGCAGCACGCTTTCTGACACGTTCCCACCCTGACTACTTGCCTTGCGTGTCGTTTGCGTGGCAGTAACCTGTAACCACGGCAACGGAGGCTGCCAGCACACCTGCGAGGACACGGAGGACGGCCCCATATGCAGGTGTCACGTCAGGTACACTCTGCAGCCCGACAAGGAGTCATGTGTAGGTAAGCACACTGGAAACAGGGAGGTTTGTCCTGCAGGGTGTTGTCCGGCGAGACGTCATTTTCAACCTTCCAGAGTCGAACGTGAGCAGGAACCGATCTGTTCGACCTGGAAGGACGTTGACCTCTGAACTCCTGCTGAAAACAGAGCTGGACGTCGGCTTGAGTGAAACGGCTCCTGCTGTGTTTTAGTTTATAATTCATGGCTCCAGTGGAGCAGGCCTTTAGACAGTACTTCAACCGTAAAGAGATTTTTGTTTTTTGCTGCTGACGCTTTTGTTGTCGTTCCAAACGTTTCGTTTTATTTCCCGTCTCTTTAAGGCAGAGGACGTCACGCACGTTGCTGTCCTGAGAAAACGAAACAAATTCATTCATTCAGCCTTTATTTAACGGCATCAATCAAAGTGTGGAAATTTGATATTTCACACCAGAGTGGCATTTTAAAGAAACAATTAAGTTTTGATAATTATCTGATAGAATGTGACTGTATCTTTAAAGAAAGGAAGACAACCTTAAGTCCAGGTTTATGTTTTAAAACTTTAAACACTGACATGGCAAAGAAAAGAACTTAAAAAAATATTTTTTTTAGACAAACATGTTTAGATTAATTCATTAAGAAACCTGGACTCGTGTTGTTTTTAAATTGTGCTTGCTAAGGTTATCGTCATGTATATTCACTCTATTGTTAATTATTATAATAGTAATAAATAAAACTATTAGAGTTATAATAATTGTTTGTTTTTAGTATTTTGGGGTTATACATTACAGTGTAACTCAACACTTTTTATATTAAAGTGTAGTTTTTTAACATCTTATGCATGTATTCATGCCTCATTTGAGTAAATAAGCTATTAATAGTAATAATTATTGTTTCCCACATTTTAAAGCTTCAATGAAGAGAAAAAGCAAGCACTTTATGTTTATTTAAAATGTAGTTGTTTTTTAAATTCTGTAAACATTAAAAAACTCTGGATTGTGTTGTTCCAGTGTTTTTATATTTAAGTAGTTATTTTAGTTCTGAATGGATTTGTTTAATACTGAGAATGAATTAAATCTGAACGAATCAGGAGCTGTTTAGACAGATATGAATCAGCTGTCAGACGTTATCTCATGTCTTTCAGAGAGTGTGTGTGTGTGTGTGTGTGTGTGTGTGTGTGTGTGTGTGTGTGTGTGTGTGTGTGTCAGGCATGTAAACACAATGTTAACTGCAGATTCTGACCTGTTGTGTTATCTGACACACACCAAGCTTAGTTTCTTCACACACCGTTCAGCATCGTTCAGCTACTTTTTAGCTGTTTTAGCTTTTAGCATTTCTGCTCATTTTGATTTTAGCTAACTTAGCTAGCTTGAATCTTTTGACTTCTTGCTACATTTATTTTTTTTGCTACTTTAAGCTAGCATTTTGCTACTTTTAGCTTTTAGTTAGCACATTGTTACTTTTAGCTTCTGTCTAACCCCATGCTGCTTTTATCTTCTAGCTATATTTTTGCTACTTTTAGCTTTTAGTTAGCACATTGTTACCTTTAGCTTCTGTCTAACCCCGTGCTGCTTTTATCTTCTACCTATATTTTTGCTACTTTTAGCTTTTAGTTAGCACATTGTTACTTTTAGCTTCTGTTTAACCCCGTGCTGCTTTTATCTTCTAGCTATATTTTTGCTACTTTTACATCCCCTCTTTTTAGTTTTAGCTCATCTTTTGGGGGAAGCAGTGGCGCAGAGGTTAGAAAAGGTGGACCTGTGATTGGAAGGTCACCGGTTCAACTCCCTGGACCGACAACATTAAAAATGTGGGTGGAAAGGTGAAACACCCACACCTGGGTCCCTGAAGGCCCCCAACCCCCACCAGCCGCCCCCAAACAGGTCTCTCTTGAAAATGAGTCAGCCTCAACGAGACTACCTGTGTAAATAAAGGTTGAATAAAAAAATGAATTTAGCTTTCTTTAGCTTTTAGCCAGCATTTTGCTACTTTCAGCTTTAGCTGGTGAGGTCCCTCTTTTAGCTTTAACGACTCAGTTTGAGCTTTTTCTGTAGCATCAACGGTGCATTTTCAAATCTTTTCAGCGTCTGCTTCTTTGTTGTGCAGAGCGAGCCGAAGCCACCACCGAGTCCTCGGACCACAACGCCACGTCCTCCACCGAGGCGGACAAACGGGTCAAGAGGAGACTGTCGATGGGTAACAGCCGCACCCCCACACCACTGAATCATTGTGTTTTCGGTGATAAGAGGCGGCCGGGAGCGGGAAGAGGAGCGATGTCGAGTAAAGCGATACATTCCTCAGTCTTTGGAGCAAACTGTGAAATAACACCGCGCTGCCTCGCTCAGCTCCAGCCGCCCTCCTGGAAGATATGTATTTGTGACGGTGTGATAGATTTCACGTTTTCCTTCTAGCTGGGGAAGGGCGGCATGTGAAGTTTTATTCTGCCCGGTTTGTGTTTAATCACTTTGCAATCCAGGCTAACACAGAACCTCTCTCCATCAGGTGAAAAATAAAAAATAATCTCACAAAGAAAATGTCACGTTTGCAAAACGACATGGAATCTGCTCAGACAAGCTTCTGTGTTTGTAACGACGTCGTGTCTGACGCGGAGACGTAACGCAGCTTTTAGTCACATGGTTGAAACTCTTGTAGTCTTTTAAATCAGTGGTTCTCAGACCGGGGTCCCCGGACACTCGGGGGTCCGTAAGCTGATGCTTGGAGGACCCCCCAAAAATTTATAATTTTTTTAACAAGCACGTAGACGTTTAACAACCTGTTAAAATACTTTGTACACCAAAATGCAGCAAATCGCATCTAATTTACTCAAAATCTTTGGGAAGACCCCCAGAAAATTATTTAATAAACATTCATTCAACCTTTATTTCTACAGGTTAATCCCATTGAGCCTCGGGGACTCATTTACAAGAGAGACCTGGTTTTAACAAAGAATGATGACAACAGTGGACAATCATAAAGGATGTGTACAAATTCAATTTTTTAAAACAAGTGAAAAATAAAATAGTAGTTAAAAGGAAAAGTAGCAAAAATTCAGCTAGATTGTAAGGCGGTGAAAACTTAAACAGGAACATGTCTGCATTGGTTGCATTGTATATGAGGGGGGCCCTGAACCCAGGAAGTTTGAGAACCTCGTTTTAAATTGATCACGAGCAATATCCAGAGAAAAATACAAACCAATCGTTCCCAGACAGACCGAGTTTATGCCAAGAAGTAATGTCAAAGTTTTAAGCCAATAAAATATCCAGGACATCGTTGTAAAAGAGACTGACGATCCCAATGGAGTTCTTCCTGATAAAATAAAAGTATGATAATAATATGGTTTGGAGATGATGCTCAGCTACTGTAACACCACATCTCACCTCAATATGAGTCAAATTGACCTACAGTATTTTCTGCTGTATAAGTCGCACCTCTGTATAAGTCGCACCTATTATGCGTCACGGCTGACGCGCCGAAATGCATGTGTATTTAAAATGTAACCAGATGAACACCTAAAAATATATATTTGTTTGCTGAAAA
>JAVCKU010000042.1:7620880-7633357 GCA_032273985.1 Hypsolebias coamazonicus | reverse complement strand
AAAAAAAGAACAAAATTAATGTAACGAAATAACCTTTTATTAACATTAAAGAAAAGAACGACTTTAAAAACAAAGTGAAATAATTAAAATTGAAACCAATGAAATGAAATTAAAAAAGAAAATCAAACAATTGTTAGAATTTTAAAACAAAAAAACAATATTGTGGATAGAAATACTTTTTACTGTCTTTGTTACTCTTATTTCTCTGATTGATGCTTTTATAACATTTTGAAACCTTTCCCCCCCCTCTCTGTCTGTGCAGGCTGCATGGAGTGAAGATTGCACACAGGAAGGCAGAGAACCAGATTAAAATGGCAAAGATGATTATGATGAACGAGCTTAACAAACGGGCCAACCTATTAATAGAGCAGCTGGAGGTAATTACTTTCCCTTTCTTCCCTTCTTATCGCTCAGCCGGCCGTGAGCGTTCATGAACAGAATCTATAACTGCAGTGATTTAATCTGCGCCCAAACCAAGCAAACGAGAGCCGGCGGTCGTCTCAGAACGTCGCTAGAACCGACGTCTCAGGAGCTGCACCTGCCCAGACGAAACGGATCTGCCTCTGCCGGTAAACACGTCACGAGCTCACCTGCGTGTTTCTGCGTGTTTCCTGCAGAAGGTGTCCGAGGACTTTCAGCAGCGTCTGGAGGACCAGCTGCAAGGGGCCATAGAGATCTGTGGCCAGCTGGACCACCTTCAGAAGTTCATCACCTGGGCCACGACCCATCACTGCAGAGGCCCGGTTCTCTTCAGCAGGGCTCTGGTGAGACGGTCAACAGACGTCCACTGTTCCACAGTAACACACAAACACGCACGTGAGGGCAGAAGCAGGACTAGAGTAATGATCTTCTCTGCAGAACAATGTAACTCTGTGCCAAGTTTGAAGCAGATCTTTGAATGTAAAGGTCATTTAGCTGATCACAAAGATTTCTCTTGGTCTGGTGAAAGCAGTTGTCCTCAACGTGCACGAAGAGCCTGTGTTACAGTCAGCCTCAGCAAACTGCTGATGCAGCATCAGTGGCTTCACTTTAGTTTGGGCTCAGAAACTGCAGATAGTCTGTTTTACTGGGAGCAACTAGCTCGAAACATGGGAGCGTTTACTGGGGTTTAAAAATAAACTGGATGCTTCAGAGAAGGTGGAGGATGCAGCCAGGTCCTCTGGACGGGTTCTTTGTGTTGAAACGTTTCGTCTTTCATCCAAAAGACTTCATCAGTCCGAGGAGCTGCGACAAACTCAGTCTTATAAATAGCACCTTCTCATAGCGGTCAACCAGTTTGATGGTGCTCAGATGGTTTCTGGAGTCCACCGTCTCCCCCGCTGACTCGTTCAAAGCATCCTGATTTGTGCTCAATAATCCAGGTAGAAAAATATTGTCACAAGTACTTAGTCAGCGTATTAACGCCTCTGACATCAGTTCTAAATGTGGTTTAAAGAACGTGTCTCGTTAGAAACCTGGAACATGAAATATTACAGATTTATTCCAACATATTGCTTCACAAGTTCTCTATTTTTCTTCTTTTTGCTATAAACCTTATAAAATTAGACTAAAGACACACACATTTCCCTTTGACACAGCAGGATTGACTTTTGATTAAAAATGTATTCAAGTAGTGATTCACGTGCACGTTGTTCTTGTTTGAAACGTTAATTTGAAGTTCATTAAAACAGTGAAGCTGTTCGTGTTCATGTTCTCTGACCTTCTCTTGCAGATTTCTCTGCAGATGCAGCAGCTGCTTGAAGCGTCGCTCCACACGGACGCTTGGAGTCCCGTCAGAATCAAATTTAACTGGGATGCAAGTTACTGGACGAAGAAGATTTCATCCTTAGGTAACGTTCTATGCAACCAAAACAAGTGAACTTATTATTTACATGAAGCATAACGAACATCTACATCAGGAGAGAAAAATGCATTTTTTTTGTGTAAATGCTGAGTCGCGAATGAATGAATCTGAAATTTGTTGAGGAAGCTAAAGTGGAGTTTTTAAAGTTTAAATGAGTAGAGCTGAATCTAAAACAAGCAGAACAGAAGCTGATAACAGAAGAACAGTAATTTGAAGCTTAAAGCAGTAAAACAGTAGCTAAAATTGACAAAACAGATGCTAAAACAGTAACTAAAGCTAAATTTAGCAAAACTATTCAAGCTAAACTGAATTAAACAGTAGCTAAAATTATAGCAAAATAGATGATAAAATAAGCACATCTGTAGCAAAAAGTAGTGAAACAAATTCAAATACTAATAGCAGCAAAACAGTGCTCAAGGTAGCAAAACTTTAGCTAAAAGCTGAAATGAGCAGAATGATAGTCAAAAGCTAAATTGTAGTTTTAAGTTTAAAGTAACAAAGCAGTAGTTTTAGACTAAATGTTGCTAAGTGGAAGTCAGAACTTCCAATTCAGTACCTAAATGCTAAAAGTAGCAGAACAGTAGCTAAAGTGGCAGAATTCATTCATTCAACCTTTATTTCTACAGGTTAATCTCATTGAACCTCGAGGACTCATTTACAAGAGAGACCTGGCTACAAATAAAGAACGATGACAACAGCAACAGTAGATTTTCATTGGACAATCAACAATAGACAAACATAAGAGAGAAACACAGTTTTATTTATTTATTTTTTTAACAAGTTAAAGCAAGATGTCCAAAAGTTGCTAAAACAGACAGATAAGGCAGATGTAGAAAATCAAGAACAAGAACATGTCAGCATTGGTTTTTGCCAGAATGGTAGCTAAAAGTGTCATGCTGAGACAAAAATAGAGCAAGTGTCCCAAAGCAGATTTCAAAGGGAACAATGTTTTGAAGAAACTAAAACTTTCACCTTCTTTCTATGAGAACTTTATTTCAATTAAAGTATTTACAAAATTGTTTCAGTTACAAAAGCAAAAGTTAAAGCACAATTCCCGACTTAACTGAACCTTTTCACTGTTGAATGGGTAAAACAGCACAACATTTGTGGAAGTAGGTTGATTGTAAAAATATATTAAAGTACCAGTAGCTATAGGAAAACAATGGTGTGGATGCTGATTCAGCATATGAATCTAAAAATAAACTATCATGTGCAAATATTCTCCAGTTGTACTTCATGACTGACACTAACTGTATCTGTGACCTTCGCAGGCCAGCTGACCGTTGAGGGGGGGAACTGTGCGTATCCTTCTGGGTTGGCCTGCTCCAGTCTCTTGAGGCCCCAGCCCGTCTCCTGCTTGCCTCTGCCCGGCATGTTTCACAGAGGCAGAGATCCAGGCTGTGGGTACCAGGCCTGCTGCGAGCCTCAGATGTGCTGCCTGCATGGCGTCCCCCCTCAGTCAGATCTGTCCAGTCTGGACAAAAGCCAGATGGAAACAAACCTTTTTAACCAGAGCCAGCAGCTCCAGAGGTTTTGGGACGCAGAGAGCTCCTTACAGTGTCCTCCTCCTCCTGCGTCTCCTCGCCCAGGGCCCATTCAAGTCAACTGCAGCCCAGGAGCTGCAGCCCAAACACAAATTCCTGACACCATACCCCACTCTCAGTCCGTACCACATCTGTCTTGCCACCAACCCTGGAAACAAGTTGCTCCAGACAGTCCCTTCGCTGCAGAGCGCAGCAGGTTGGGCCAGTGTAAGGGGAAGCTGACGCCCGCCCCGAATCTGCAGCAGGAAGTCGGCCTCAAAGTCTTGGACAGAGATGTGATGACTGAGGAGAGGAGCAGAGAAGAGGAGGAGGAGGAGGAGGAGACGTGTGGACAGTCAGCAGAGGCTGATGAGGAGCTGGAGGCAGACGGGAGGGAGCAGAGTCCCGTGCAACAGCAGCAGCTTCAGTTCTCTGCAGCAGCAGAGCAGAAGTCCAGACCTGCAGATGGGAAGGTGAGAGAGAAGTTTCACAACAACCGTGCACCAACATCTCATGCACAGCTGCAGAAAAATGATTGTGTTTTTGTTTAAGAAAGAAAAACTCACAGCGATCCCTGAAATAACTCGTTTAGAGTTAATTCTTAACTCATAATTCACTTCATGGTTTTCACAACCGTTCCTCTGCAGGTTGATAGTTTTCTATTGGCTGTGAAGAAGCAGCGCTCAGCTCATGCCTGTTCATGATCACTACGTGCACACGCCTCACTTCATGCTGTGAAACTGACTTTTCACAGCAGCCTGCCGCAGGAAGACGTTTGTTGTCGTTAATTTATTTTGTGGTTTGAGCAAAGTGTCTAAAAGCTCAGACAACTTTATTTTTTTTTCACGACATGGTAAACCACCAACGGTTTCTACAGACCAATCAAAAGCCGCCACGGATCAGTCAAACCAGTTCTGCTGAATGTTCAAACGCAGAGCAACAGAGGCGAACAAAGGGCTGGATGAAGACAAAGACTGACGCAGTGACAATCTTTAAAATAGCCAAACTTAAAAAAAACTGTAATAAAAAGTTTCTCATATAGGAAGAGGTGGCGCCGAGTCCGAGGCAGCTTTTAGTTTCAGTTGATGCTCGTTAATGACCGAAACTGACACTGTCACTTCTAAAAGTTCACAGATCGCCTTAAAAAACCAGATGGTGCAACATTAAACCTTCTGCTTTCATGAACAGCAGATGACGGGAAAACAAAGATCTGCTCTGACAATTAAAGCCAAAGCGACGAGACGCTCTTCGTCACTTTCACACTTGATGCCAGTAGTTTGAACCGCTGCATAATCGCCTCTCGAAGAGATGATTACAAGCACAAAGACGTGTTATTTTTACATTATTTGAGTCACTGCATTTAAAAAATGATGCATTAAACCACCCGGGAACGCTCATTTATGTACTTAACCTATCAATAATGAGTCACTGAGGGAATAGCAGGAGCTGCCAGTTTGATTTTAGCCTCGGTTTACAGCGAGATAAATTCTTGCTCCCCACCATCTTCCAGGGAGAAGGATTAGCGTCTGTTCTCCTCCACAGTCTAAACCTAGCAGTCCTGTCCCAGGGGGCTGAGATCAGGTAAGTGTTTTAATCACATGATACTCAGGATAATGAGCTCAGTTTAAGTCTGGCCTGAATATGGATGATGCTGTGCTGGAATAAAATGGGATGTTAAAAAAAAAAAAGGCTGGTGCTAAACGATTTATCTGCCGTCCTCTAGCTGAAGAACAGCTGAGGTGTTTAGTTAAACTGTAACATATAAGAGTGTGCTTTAATAAAAAAAACTGACACTGAATTAGCATTTGATGGTGTTTTAACCCATCCTTTCATTTCTTGTACAATGACACTAATATATGCAGCGTGTTTGTGAGGACGGAGCTGTTTCACTTTTTACTGAAGAGGTTCTGAGCGATGTTCATTCGTTCACACATCACACTCTCCTTTCACTTGTTAATGACACCAACAGGTGTGTTTGGGGTTTTCATGCAACCTGGAAACCTTTTTATTTCTGTGTTGAATCATTCTGACAGAGGTCCACGTCGCTGGAGGTGTCGGCGACGGCGCACGGTTGTGCATCTGACATGCAGAGCTGCAGGATTAGCCCTGATCCTGAGTGCACGAGGAGGAAGGGACGCTCCAGGAGCATCCCATCAGAGCTGGCAGCCCCTTCCTCCAGCCCCTACACCGAAAGACCTGCAGGAGGCGTTGACAGCCGAGCAACAAGAGCTGCAAAGAAGGTGGAACATCCAAATATACTCACACACGGAGGAGCAGAGGCTGCGCTGGTGCCGTGCACTGGTTATCAATAATGCATCGACTACATCAAAGGGTTTAAATACAAGCTGTTGGCATGCAGATATTAAAGTAAAAATAATCTCACGTCTGTTTTGTAGCTGTTCCGGAGCTTTTAGTTTCATCGTATCAGCACGCTCAAGTGTTCTGGAATCACATTTATTTATTTGTTTATTTGTTTATTAAAAAGACGGTGTGCCAGAGCACCGCTCCTCGCCACCGTGCAGCCAGTTCAGCTGCTCCCACGCCCAAAACGCTCTCACAAATACAGAGTTGTAAGGGAGGTGGGTAGAGATTTAACAACTATGATTACAAGTTTGCAAACTTTGCACACAAAAATAGGCAACAATAAAAATAATCAAATAAAAAAAACAACAAGCAAATGTTGGTGCACAGCACAACACTGCAAATATTCTTTCTGTAAGATTCACTTTTTGCTGTTGTTGTTGTAATATTGAGTCATCGACTAGTCTTCCACAGTCAGAGCCCACTGAGACTTTTAAAAGAGTTAATTTATTTCTGTTGCATCTCCCTAATGGTCACTCTTGCTGTTGCACATTTGCTTCATGTTCCAGGCCTGTTTGCTGCGTCCATCTAATCTGAAGACTCGATGGTCGTTTTGCGTTCTTGCTGATTTAATGTTTGGATGATAAAATATGTTACCTTTGCACACACACACACATAGTGACATGTTCATGCTGTAGATGTTTGTGACGTGTTTTAATGTTGTTGTTTTGTTCTCAGTTTGACGACGTGGATCCCAAACAAAGAAGAGCCTCAGACGGCGTGCTGTGTGTTGTCACGGAAACGGACAAGGCCCCGTCCAGAGGACGCCTGTCACCTTCATTACCCTACAAACTGGAGCCAGGTGCTGCAAGCTTTCATCAAGAACTCAGCGAAACGAATGCTACGTTTGCACCTTTTGTTTATTTTGATTTGTTTTTAGATCGGCCGGTTGCTTTTGTGAACGAGGAGACGGACCGTGGAGCTAAGGAGAAACGCCGCACGCCAAGAAACAACCTCAGCAGGTGAGTCAAACAGCTGTTGATCATACAGTTTAGAGAACATGTTTTTTAATCATCTCCTTCTTCGCTCTGAAGCAACGGAGAGGTCTTGAAGGACTTGGGCCCGCCGAGGGTTCCGGTTGTTTGTTTGGAGCGTCTCAAAATTCTCGTGTCGCAGCTTCCGCCACACGGACGAAGACAGAGCGACCCTCTGCCCGCCGCCGAGACGGACAAGAGAGAACCCACCACCCACCAAAGAACCTGGCGCTTTGGAACGTCAGAGGTTTGTCCTTTTGCTTTTGATGCTGCTCAGAATACGTTTTAGTCGTGCCGATAGTAAAATATCTCATGAACCACACGATGGATTTCAGTAAAACTCTTAGAAGGTAATCACTGGACGTACTCTTAGAACAGATTAACTTTTGGAGTCCATCCAGTTTGAGATGACTGATGCAGCTAATCGAGATTAACCAAAAGTCTCTGTGACTCAGTTACTTCTACAGATATGAAGCTAAGATCTGATGTGGTAGTTACTGAGAGTCATTAACAACACACTCTTTATTTTATTTAACCTTTATTTATACAGGTCGTCTCATTGAGTCATGCAGACTCATTTTCAAGAGTGACCTGCTTTAATTAGACAACATATAGAGTACAGACAATACACAGGAGTCCCTTGTTTATTGTGGGAGATCCGTACCCTGAAGCCCCGCGATAAGTAGAACAAGTAGTAAGTAGTGGTTTATTTTAGTATTTATATATTAAGGTGTTTTAAACCCTTCCCACACTCTTGCAACGTTCTAAACAATGTGTCTAAACGCTCTAAAAGAGACAGAATGTCATGATTTCAGCTCCCTGCCTCCTCCGCTCTCAGCCACATGCAGGCGCGCTTGGCCACGCCCACTTCTCCGCTCTGCACCAGAACAGCTGATCAGCTGCAACAGGAAGTTTCTCCTGCAGTACGGGCTGCACAGAGGTGCTAAATTTAAAATAATTGATTTTAAATTAAAAAAAAAATCCTTGCCTATCGTGCGGCTCCTCCATCAATCAAACAGTTTTGTGTCACGTCCACTCTTGTTTTGAAAAACCGCGACAGAGCGAGTCGGCGATAAACAAACTGAGAAGTAGCGAGGGACAACAATAAAAAGCAATTAAAATAAAAATAGTGTTATAAAAACTACTGTTAACATTTGCAGAGGGGTTCTGTTATCGTAACGACTGCGGCAACAGACGATGACTGCCCTCCAGAACCGGGTCCAGCAGACAGAACATTCAAAGTTCCCTGCGGAACCGAACTGTTCCAAATTGTTGTAATGTCTAGGAATATTGTATGAAACTATGCACAATTTCATATTTCGTCATCGACACAAGATGATCTTAAACTCTGGCTTTAAAGGCGGATGGTGATGTCATCAAGGTTTTTAATTTTAAATGTTTTTGTGCCTTTTGTTGCTCTACATTACATCATGATGCATTCAGGTGACGGAGGGATGTTGACTTTTTAAGAACTTTCCCACCCATACATTAAACATTAAACACATTCATAGAAATTAAATTATGCTCTTTTTGTTTTGTAACTTTAGGGAATATCTGGAAGATCTGGCACCAGGAGGACCACCCGCTCCCTCACGGCACCTTCCTACTCGGACCAACACCACCACCTTCAGTCCTCCACGTCCTCAAACAGCAGCGACTTTGACAGCCACATCAACAGAAGAAGAAGAAGTTCTCACAAAGGACCCGTCCTGCTTCCCACAGACTCCAGCTGTGTGCCAGAACACTACTCTGCACTCGATCTGGACTCCGATTCTGATCCCAGGTCTGTTTCAGAGGATCCGTTTGTTTCAGTGGATCCTGACCCGCAGCAGAACTCGGACGCGTCGCCCGATTCTGATCCGAACGCACAATCCTCATCCGAGGCTGAATTTATTTGCGTGGCTGAGAGGAAACCAGCAGCTGTGGCAGAGACGAGGCTTTGCGGAGATTCAGAGCCAAGCCTCGAGTACGAGGCAGACCCAGACTCGGATGCAGGGACGGACTCGGACGGGCGAGAGCTGGATGCAGACGCAGAGTCGGCGGATGCTGAAACGGAGTCTGACACTCAGCCTGATTACGACCCAACTTTTCAGGCTGAAACAGATTCTGACGCTGCGTCTGCTCAGCCTCCAGACTTTCAGACCTCCGCCGAGTCTGAGCTGGACTTGGAATCAGAACTTGAACAGACAACGGACGACCCCCAGCCGCTTCGCTCAGACCTGGAGGAGGAGTCTCCCATGGGTCCTGCTCAGAGGCCTCTTCTGCTCGCGAACCCTGCCGCCGCTCAGAGGGCGGCTGAGGGCATCCAGACCGAACGGGACGTGGACGAGATGGAGAGCGAGGACTTCTGCGCCGTGTGTCTTATCGGGGGCGAGCTGCTGTGCTGTGACTGCTGCCCAAAAGTCTTCCACCTGTCCTGCCATGTCCCGCCTCTCCTGAGCTTCCCCACGTAAGACTCCCATGATGCACCCTGACTTCTCGCAGCGCCTCTTGAACGTGAAACTTGAAGCTTAATGACCTGATTTTGATTTTTTTTTTCTCATCCAGAGGTGACTGGGTGTGCAGCCTGTGCAGAGATGTTGTACAGCCAGAGGTTGAGTACAGCTGCGAGAACGAGAGAACATCTGGAGCTCACCCTCATGGACTGCCAGCATGTGACCAGAGAGTGCGCTACTCTTTTGTTTGCACTGATTTAAACATTAGCTACTGGTATTTATCGCCCACCACCGAAAAATGATGGTGAACAATTTTGATTTTGTCCTTTCGTCCCTTTGCTATAAAACTATCTCATGAACCACCGGATAGTTTTCAGTGAACAAAACAAAAACTACCGTACGGCTGCAACAGATTACATCTGGCTAATCAAAGGTGGCTGTTAAAAAACACAAGTGTGGCCACATCTGTCAGTTTTACAGATGATGTTGTAAAGTTTGCTGTGGTAGTAACTGAGACTGATCCCCAACACATTCTGACTGCTAAAATGTGCAAGAATGTTGTTAAATTTGTCAACTATTTGAATTCAATTGTGTCTCTCTGTTAGCAAAATATCTCATGATTCACTGGATGGATTTTGGTGAAACGTCCAGGAAATAATCAGTGAGTACATTTAAACTTTTAGGAGCCAACCCAAGATGGCCGCCGTTGGATAAAAATATCCTCTGTTCATTTTACTTGCTCAAAGAAGCCACACTCGAGGACACACAGATGTTTTTAAACTGGTTTTACTGGCGAGGACAGATTATTCCAACAACGTACACAGAAGTTACATCGTGGAGTCACGAGAATCTGCCCCGGGCAGCGTGCGAGAATTGTTTTTATAACTTTATCAGCTCTTACAGCTCACAGGCAGACACTGATGACCTCGGCCATTCGGCTGCACGTGCAGGATCAAATCCTCATTCAGACCTCTCTGAGAGAGAAAAGCGCCCTCTGGAAACTCAAACACATGGTTCATGGGCTGTGAACGTTCTCAACCGTAGTGGTTAAAAAACATCCATAAACCTTGACCAAAAATTCCCCGACAGCCACCGCAGCCAAACCGTATTAAACAACGTAAAAATGAATTGAACTCAAATCAGTTTTATACACAATAAGCTAAAATCAGCTGTGTAGTAGCTGAAGGTCCTTCAGAACACATCAGTACTCTGAGTGGGACATTTGTGATAACATTATGTTAATGTCAAGCTTTGACCAACAGGCTACAACTTCAACATTTCTCAGCCTACAGTGCTAACATAAAGTGGTGGGCGATATGCATTCACTCAACAAACGTTAGGCTTTGAAGTTTATTTGTCATTTTCTCTCCTCAGTGTTGTCGTTTCCTTGTTTTTGTGTGCAGAGATGTGAGCGACTGACTCTTCTGATTCTCAGCAACATGTTGAGCGCTCCGTTCCACGAACCCGTCAGTCCTCTTGTGAGTCTGTGCTCTTACAATCCAGCTCCAGCGATCGTGTTCACATCTGCCGTTCGTGTTTCAGCTTCCTTTCAGGCGCAACGCGGTGCCCTGAGGACTTGTGCTTTTGGTTCTTTGTATGCAAACACACTTTGGCTGCGGCATTTGTCAGGGTTTTGGGTTCCCCCGTGGAGGTTGAGTTTTAAACAGTTACTTTCATATTCAGTTTTTGTTTTTTTTCTCATCAAAGCACAGTGTGTACATCCTTAGAGCCCCGGAACTGTCTTAAACACATTTTCATCTCTGTAAGATATTCACAAAGCTGAACTTTAAAAAGAATTGAATTGTTTCCACTTGTGTTTGCATCAGCTCACTTTGGCAGTACTGTGGATAAACCTTATTTTTGTTATTAGTTGTTAAGAACCTTAAAAGTTTTTAAATCCTTGCTAAAAAAACAAAACAAATCCTGACCAGCTGATTGTTACATTTAAATTGAAAATCTAGTTCAGTGGTCTTCAATTAATGTCAGCAAGGTCAATCTAAAGAAATATTTCTCAGTCTATTCATCTCAGTTCAGTTTATTTATATAGAGCCGAGTCACAACAGAAGTCATCTCAGGATCAAATGTCTCTAAAATACATATATTTAGTGACAATCCAGTTTTTTTCTCATCAGATTGTTTTTTCAGCTGTGGATCTCTTCGTGGGCTGAACATTTTGTAGAGAAAAACTACCGTATTTTCCACTGTACACGTCACACCACTGTATTTTGTATTTGCAAACACAAAAAATAGCTACAAGTCGGTCAGTTTCACTGATTTGTAGCTATAATTTTTGTGTGGTAGTAGCTGAGCATCATCCCCCACATATTAATTATCATGAGAGCTTTCTTTAACATTTTGAACTGTATTCCTTCAAAGAAGACTAGTTTAATTTTAGCATAGTTTTTAATAGTTCTGTAACATGCAGTGTTTTGTATTTTGATTAAAATGATGTTATAAGGCTAATGGACACACATCCTGCAGCAATACACAATACAAGGCA
Source organism: Hypsolebias coamazonicus (assembly GCA_032273985.1). Lineage (NCBI taxonomy): Eukaryota > Metazoa > Chordata > Actinopteri > Cyprinodontiformes > Rivulidae > Hypsolebias > Hypsolebias coamazonicus. Next base: position 7,621,721 of record JAVCKU010000042.1, on the reverse strand, counting down.
GGAGGAGCTTGAGAAATTTAAATCTTTAATAGTGGAACTTTATTAAGAAAAATTAAAAGTGTTAAATGTCTTTGCTTTGTCATGCAGGCACGCCATTACTACCAGATCATCAAGAGGCCGATGGATCTGTCTGTGATCAGAGCTAAGCTCAACAGGGGGAATTCCAGACATTACAGCTCAGCAGATCAGTTCGTCTCCGATGTTTATCTCATGTTCCACAACTGCGCCAAGTTTAATTATGTAAGTAAAAAGAAAACATAAGAGCATGCATGTTTGTTTCTGTGTCATAATCTTCTATATTTTGAAAACGTTGCAGCGATAGCTCAGTTTGTGTGTGATGCTCTGACCGCAGCCGGACTCTGAGGTGGCCCAAGCAGGCCGCAGCCTCGAGGTCTTCTTCACCGCAAAGCTGGCAGAAGTTTTCCCCGACAGAGTCTTCCCTGTGGCTGAGGTGGACTCGGACAGCGACGAGAACGACGAGGCCTACTGGGCTGCTGAGAGCGGATTCCCCTGGCCGGAGAGGAGGGAGCAGAGCCACAGGAAGAGGAAGAGGAGGCAGTCGCTCAAGTCGAGGAGGCATCACTTCTAACCAGAGGTGACGAGAATGAAACTTGTCGTAAAGATGGTTTCTGAGCAGAATCAATCAGTTGTTTAAATTCATATTATAAAGATGAAGTTATGATTTGCAGAAACGTTACAGTGCTGCCACCTGATGGCAGCTGAACATGTTGACACTTTAATGAACTTTATCAGAGTCGGAGATCCTTTGTCATTTGCACCACATGTGGTACATGTGATGAAACGAGATTATGTACACAGGGTCCCAGTTACATCCAACAAT
>JAVCKU010000042.1:7610661-7620780 GCA_032273985.1 Hypsolebias coamazonicus | reverse complement strand
CCAACATCTGCAGGTGCTTGTAGGAGCGTTCATGTAGATAATGTCACTGTAATCAATGGAGGGAAGGAAAGTCACAGACACAAGACGTTTCCTAACATTCAGTGTTAGACAGGATTAGACAGACAATGCCCCTCCACATGAGAAATGTCCCTGGATCTTCTGTGCATATGTGGCTTTGTCCCTCTTTATACCAGCAGCTCTTTCCTTGTCCTCCCCAGTTCCTGTGAGTTGCCAGACCTGAAGGCAGTGTCCCTAGCTTTCAGCACGGTACAGTTCTCTGGATTCAGCCAGGGTTTATGGTTTGGATAGCTCTTCACAGTCCTGGTGCTGGTGACATCATCAACACACTTGCTGATGTATCTGAGGGCAGCAGATGTGTATTCCTCCAGATCCAGCTCTGCCACATGCCAGTGTGTGCGTGCAAACAGTCCAGCAGAGTCTTTGTCGCTGGGCCACATGTGATGGTCTTCTGTGTGGGTCTGGAACATCTCAGCAGGGGGAGGAAAACAGGGGCCAGAAAGATGGAGATGTGGTCAGATTTGGTAAATTCCCTCAAAACCGCCATTATCTCGGCACATCAACAATAAGAGATTTAAAAACCTTTACTATGGAGAGTGTTTGTAAAATCTCTTTATTTCTAAACATTGTTCAACCAGTGAGTGACACGTGCAAATGTAGCAGAAAGAAAAGATCTTCTCAGAACATCTGTGGTCCTGTGAGAGCTGTTATGGGACGTAAGCCATAGTTTTAATTCTCCTCTTGAGTTGTCTGAAGCTGCATTTCCTGATTCATAACAAGCTTTTTACTGTGATCCTAAATAAAGTTCAGTTAGGAGATGAACATGACCCCTCAGCTGATCAACACGTGCATCTTTATTTCTTCTGCCTTACACAAATGAAAACAGAGAAACCAAGATGTTACAAGTTGAAGACCTTCCCTTTAATGTGTCATGGCAGTTTAAAGTTTGCTCTATGAACTTATTTTAGCTTCATGACTTCATGCGTGAGCCTGTTATCATTAATATTCTCTTTTTGCCTCATGCTTTTAGAACTGGTACATTCTCTTTGCATGAACATCGTGTGATTTTTTTTTAATTCTCTGCTTTAATTTCTTGTTTTTCCACAGTGAAGAATAAAAACAACAGAATGCTGAAGAGAGATTATCACAAGGTTTAGCTAAACATTGTAGTTGAACGACTTTCTGTGATCACTGCCAGTTTTCAACAAACAGATGCATTGATTCAAGAGGCTGCATGAAAACATTACCACCATAAACTGCAGCCTGCTTTAATCAATCCATCCATCAATTCATTCATTCATTAATCAATTAGAACTGTGCAACATGCCAGAGGTAGCTCAGAATGATCCTCTCTGCTGTCAGTCAACGGACGTTACGGTGGCTCATTAGGACAATTTGAGGAGGAGGAGGTTTTTGACTGTTTCACAGTCTGAGTTTAAAGTTGGACTGTTTCAACAGTTTGAGATCAAAGCTGACAAACATCTCAAGCTTCAGAATAAATGAGCTGAAATAAAGTCGTTTTGAGATCATAGAGGAATCAAACACTTTGTGAGATCATAGAGGGATCAAACACTTTGTGCAGGAATAGCAGAATATTTCATCTTTAGTCTTGTTTTTGAGAATCAGTCAAAAATATTGATGGAAGTGAAAATTTCAGCCCAACATCTGGAGCACGACTTCTAAAGAACTTTTCCATGTTTGTAAGAAAAGTTACATGTAACTCCAACCAAACTCAGTAAATTATGAGCAATAATGTTTTAAAGACATATTTTCATGTGCACGGTTTATAAAACTATTCCTGGACGTAGTTTTGTCCTCAGCGTTTGTGGAGCGTTCACACACGAAGCCACACATTTCACTCTGTGCAACATGAAACTCATGATGACTGAGCTGATGTTCGGCGTGACAGGAAGGGACTGCTCAGACTTGAAGTACTCGTTTGATGTTATCGTAGTATTTTTTACTTCATTCTGAACTTGGGCCAGGGCCATGGCCCCACCAGAGTGGACTCAGAACCAAGACTTTTAACTGATTTATGATCTGACTCCATTTCTTCAGCTGATCGGAGTGTGATGCTTCAGATACTGCAGGAGGGCGTGCACGTGACGTGTCCACATGTATCCAAACATCTCAGATAGAGAGGTTCTGATAAGCGCAGGTCTTTTTCTTCCTGACCTGTCAATCAAAGCTTCCAGCTGGAACATTTCTTAACGTGTCGTGCGCATCCTCTGTGCGCTGCTGCAGACGTCTCTTCTGATGTAAATACAGGAAACTTCTATGCATGTTCATTATTATCCCTGTATGAATATGAAGGCAATAAAACAAGCTTCATCGTGTCACTTTGTTCTTTCTATTGGAGGGTTGTGGAGCAGGAGAGCACATGTTTTTACTGCTGATGCTGGATCAGCAGAGTCCTGCTGGGGGGCTGGTACTGGTCTGCAGCTCCACCAGCTCTGAGCAGGACTCTGCTTCACATGCACCAAATGAATTATTTTAACGGGCGAGATCCGTAAGAAGCTCCTGTTTAAGGACACATCCGGTCCTTTGCTCTTCCAAGCTGCAGAGCAGAGTTTAAGCATTTCTTCACTCAGAGGTACCGGAGCGTTACCTAAGCAAGAAATTACTTTAAATCAGGACAATTAAAAAAAAATCATCATTTGCAGCTGAATGGAGCTGCAGAAAAACTAATTATATGGCGCAGCTTGTTTTCTGAGCCTGATGCATTATTTACACATAATTAACGCACAAACTTTGCTGCAGCGCTAAAGATGAGATGGAGGCAGAACTTCTTCTGTAAAGGTCCACACTAACAGAACCAGGGAGAATCAGCCTCTGTCCTTAAGAGATCCCTCCCCAGCAACAACTTTCATTATTCCATTTCATCTGTAATTATAATCTAACCTTTTGTTTGCCTTATTAAAATAACAAACATATTGTATTATGATTTCAAAATGGTATAAAGTTATTTATTTAACAGTCCAGGCACGTTGGGCTCTGTTGTGCAGAGCTCTCAGTCAGAAACACAAAATTTACTGGAAGATTATTATTGTTTGAACTGATTGTTTGAAAAAAGGGACAGATATAATGAGATTTTTTTTCTTCTTTCTGCAACCTTTCTTTTTTTATATATATTTTGTATGTTATCATTGTATGGGATTGCTTGGTATTGTATTAAAAAAATGCACAAATAAAATAAACATAAACAAAATAATCTTCTTTTTAGGTAACATCAGGGAAGTTCTTGTGTCTGTAAGGAGGCAGTTCAAGCAAAATTCTTAGAATTTTCTTCCTTACAGATTTATACTTGTACTTTACGTCTGGGCACAGAAGAGCAGTGAGCTTTGTCACTTCCCTTGGTCCTTTTTGCTCTTCCTCACTGCACACATCAAAACCATAATGTTTCAATGAATGCCATCAGGGATACTTTCTTTACGCAACCGCTGCCATTCAGCATAAAAATAATAGCCCCATCTTTGCTCACCCATTTACTTTAAAACTAATTAAATCCTCCCTGGTAAGGCTTTAGAGCCCTCTGAGGGATTGAATGAGAGGCTCTGTGTATGTTTGCCAGACGGAGACAGAAGGGAAGAATGTGTTTGTTTTGCCAAGTGTGCAAGACAGATTGTAAAGTCCAGGGGAAGATGCAGCATAAAAGCAAGAAGACTAAGGTAAATGAAAATCTCACCTCTGAGGTTACACACAGTCATCCATCTGTTGTGATGTTTTGAACCATCACTCATCACATGTCTTGGGTGGGGACTACTGCCTTCCACTATCATTTTTAGAGTTGTTTTGAGCCTGCAAGTGCAGAAGCCTGTTAGCAAAGAACTGTAGCCAAAGGATTGTTTTCATAACATGGTGTAATAATTATTCCCTTCTTATGAATTGAGCCCACCTTATTTTCTCTACCATTGCCAATCTCTTTGTTCATTGCAAACATTGCTACTGAAAGGAAGCTGTTTAGGACTCTTTAGGAAGCCCTTTTTAATGATAAATCAGAGAAGGAAAATGAGGCTTCTTATTAATTTCAAAACCTACACATGAAAACTGTGGATGTCTATTTCATTTAAGCAAACAGAGCCATGCAAAAGAATGTGCTTCAAAATAATGTGCTCACAATAGATACAAGCCTACTAGGAGGCTTGTATCCTCCTAGTAGGATACAAGCCTCCTAGTAGGAAGCTTGGTGTAAAAAGTCTCCAACAGACTTTTTGTATGTGGTCGTTTGACTCACCTGTAAGCAACCTCTCATAGGGCTCTTCAGCAGACATATTAGTCAGTCAGAGTCAGAGTCAAATAGTCTTTATTGTTATTTGTACCACATGTGGTACATGTGATGGGACGAGATTATGTACACAGGGTCCCAGTTACATCCAACAATAAAATGTAAAAAACAAAAAAAAAACTTACAGGTAATTCCTGCAGATCAAAGGAGCAGAGACCGTATTAACTAGTTTAGGCTGCTTTTAATCCATCTGGAGATGGACCTGTGGATGTCTGCTGAGTTGATGAAGCTGTTCCTGGAGTAGCGTCTTGTCTCATATCACATTTTGTCCACTTATTTGTCTTGATGCACTGTTTCACGTACAGTATTCACATGTAGACCTAAAAAAAGTATTGCACGCTTTATTCTGTATGCTGTATTATATAAAGAGGGTGACGGAATGGGGCCACGTTTGCATCTATTTTAGGTTAACTTTTTTTAGGGTGATAGAGAAACAGTTAAAATTATATTGCTGGTAACTTTGGTAATTTTCATTTCAATAAAGGTTTTACGTATTACATATGTGTGCTAGGAAATCCATTCTATAACTCTAAATACCAGTACTGTAGTTCTTTTTCAGTTCTGAGAGGATTGCAGTTATTTTAAGTTCAATTTTCTTATAACCGGTGTTCCTGTAGTTTTTTTTTTTTTTTTTAATGCAACAGCAGAAATGTTATTTTGATCAGAGTAGATTAGAAGGTGAGGCACTTCCGGCGCTATAACCTCTGCTAGAGTTCAGTGGAGCAAATATATAAGATGTAGAAATTAATGTTCTTAAGAAACAATCATAAAGTCTGTGTACTTTGTATATAATGTGAGTTTTACTTGTGTTTCTGCAAGTTTTTGGACAGTATTCTTCTCTAACTCAGGCTTAGTAAAAGTGTATGATATTAATATTATATTTTATTGTTATAAACATGTTTAGAACCATGATATAAAAAATGTTATTTTATAGGACCTAAAGCATTTCCTGCATAAAATACTTTGCTTACTGCAGCCTGACGCTTTAATCGTTTCACAAACGAGCACTGAATGTACAGATATTTAACGTCACTAACATTTCTGTTTGTTTACAGGGAGACTGATACACTTATTTTTTCTTCTTCTTCCCACAATAAATGCAGCTGTTGTCTTGGTAAAAGTTTGCAAGCATGCCATGATTTCCAAAACATTTAAATGATGATTTCACTAGGTTTTAGGAGAATTTCAAGTTTAAAAACACTTTATCGACTTTTAACAGTCTCTGTTTATTGTTCGTTCTTATACAAATGTATAAATTATTTGCATTTATTTCATTTTCCAACTTTCAGTGTTTCTGATAAAACTCTTGGAAAAAATATTCTAGCGGTAAAGAAATAAACTGATTGCAACACTAAAAAGTTATTTTATAGATAAATTGTTATTACTCTTTGGGCGCTGCTTGGCCTTTACCAGTTACCATACAATCTGTACAAATCTATAAAAATTGGTATAAATCTTAAAGTTGATCACAGCGGAGTTGGCACTAAAATACATTATTTAAAAAAAGAAGTAAACTTTTGCTGTCGGAGTGGAAGCAGCAGCTTTATCCTGGAGCAGCACGTGAAGTATGTTCCATGAGTGACTGATGTTCTGTCTCCATGAAACGGCGTCAAAGAGGCCCGAGGGTTGAACAACGGCAGCATTGTGGATGTGGTCAACGGGTGATAAAGTTGAGTAACAAGCTCAGATGAAACGTGCACATCAGTACATTTTACCTGGATGTTCATTAGAGAATCCCAGTATGAAGAAGTGGACAGGACGCCACTTTGTTCTGATTTTTTAATGGTTTAGCTCCAACTTACTAGGCTAATCCGTAACCATACACGGATTCAATCAAACAAGGAACAACACCCACAATTAACACTCAGGGTTTAAAAAATAAAATAAAGCTAGAGAAAAAAAAATACAAATGCATAAAAATAAATATGTACATATATAACTGTACAGATAAGATAAAGTTTCAATCATCCAGTAATGCCTATATAATGTATCACTCATAAATAAATATTAGTTGTATGAATTAGTATTAATCTTATTGGGTGCTGCTCTTTTATTTTATTTCATGCTGTTCGTTCATTCCCCCCAAAAAATGCAAGAAGTTGTCCCATTGCCTTAAATTTACTGGTCTTCCAGGGGTCTGCAACCTGCAGCTCTTTCAAGCTTTGATCTTAGTTTTTCTGTCATTTCCTTGTGAATGTGTGAATACTAGAACTAACAGATGGAGTAAAACATACTTTAACTTTATTTATTCAAAGTGGGACTGGGATTCTTAATTTTTCCACAATTAAAATAATTTACCTAGACTTGCATAGTTCATTGTAATATATTTTTATTTTTTATTGGGAAAGAACAAATTAATTTTCCTTCTTTACAAAATTTTTTTTGTCTTAAAATCTAAAAATATCAACAAATCATTAGATATTTTCAGCTTTACAATGGCCTGAAACTACCCTACCCAACAACCCTACTGCTCAGAACATTGTCCTCCCAACTTAAAGTGGTTTATGGGCCAGCAGTTGAGAATCCCAGTTATAACAGGTTTTGTGGCTCCACACTTTGAATTTAGTGAACAAAGAGGCAGAAATGTCTCTTTTGCTTGCAAAGGTTGCAGACTCCTGCTCTAACCATGTTAATTTCTCCAAAGCAATGCCTGAAGCCATTGCAACATTTACATTTTGCATTAAAACCATCCACCTCAAACACCTGTTCAACTCAACAGAAAAAAGTTTTCTGAATATTTATTTTGAGAATTTGAAACGTGATGTTGCCATCTCCGTCAATACACGCTTCAGGCTTTGTCATTTTGTGTTTTGCACCCCTCTGCTCCAAACTGGTGGACGTGCAGTCCTCCTAGTAGGAACTTAGATGAAATTTGCACCTCTTGGCACTTCCAGGAGACATCTTTTCCCGACGACTTGAAGATCTTCAGCCTCTTGACAAAACTCATTTGTCATGTGATGGATTGCCTCAAGCACTTCGCTTGTGGCTGACAAAACAGTGGCGCCAAGTCCAGGGCCAAAGTCATCAATAATGTTTTAGAAAAAGCAGAAGACGTTCTGATGGGTAAGTTTAGTGGCATTTTTCTGTTGGAAAATATGGATTTAAATGTTCATTTCCTTAATCTGGGTTGTTTATGTAATTTTTTGTGCTTTGCTGCAATGACAGTAAAGCTGATTCTGATTTTGATTATGTAATTTTGCATCCACCAATTTCTTTTTCTTGTGTTCTATAAATGTAAATGAGGGTCTCCCATCCCAGCAGGTTTGGTTCATAATTTATTTGATGCCACCCATTTACTCTTCAATCTGTTGCTTCATAAGGTCACAATATCAAAATTCCTTCACTTTTTTATTTTTTTATTTTTAAGAAAACAAATCTAGAGTGAAACATTCCAAAAATATCTAAAAAAGCTAAGTCTGGTCCTCTGGACATTCCAAAAAAAAACAAACAAAAACAAAAAAAAAAACAAAAAAAAAAAAAAAAAACAAAAAAAAAAAAAAAAAATTGTAGAAACGTTTCGTCTTTCCAAAATAGTTCCAAAAATAGTTTGGAATAAATATGTTTTTTTTTTTTCAAGAACAAGGCCAATTTAATTCTTCACAATAAGACAAATTTCCCTGAAGTTTACGTGACATGTTCAATATCATGGGTTTATTTTCGTTTCTGTGATTTTTTTTTTCTTTTTAACATTTATTTATGAATGTCCCAAAACTGCAGATTTGCAATAAAATTATTAATAATAATATTTTCATGTGTGTGATAGCTTATTTGGTTCATTATTAACTTTATAGGCTTGTTTTAAAACCATTATTACATTTTTTTTACAAGTCAGTCATGTAAAGTTAGCAAAGTTGGCACACTTTGTGTGTGTGTGTGTGTGTGTGTGTGTGTGTGTGAGTGTGAGACTTTTACAAAGTGACACAAATGTTGCTCCAATATATTTACAGCTTGAAAATGACTTTTGTACACTAAACGATAGCTTGTTTACTTAGACATATTAGAAAACTGAACCTTTTAAATGTTCCTAAAAGTTTGATAAGCTCAGAGAAGCAGGAAATAGATTTTCAGGGGGGCCAAATTACAAAGTAAATCTCTGATGAAGATTAAAGTTCAGGTCACTCCAACAATTCAGGTGAAATATTTACAGATGACTTCTTTCACGTAATATTTAACTTTAGAAACCACAGCACCAGTTTAACTTGAAATGAGTTTATTGCTTTTTAAAAACAGTTTTTACACTCTTTGGACAAAAAGCTACAACCCAACAAACACAAATTCTTAACAGTAAAGTAACTAAAAACTTAGTAACTAAGTAACAAAAAGAATATTAAACAATATCAAGGCAACAATAAAAACTATTTGTGACTTTGCAAAATAATATTAAAGTAGATCAGAGCACTCACACTAAATTTCAGGTGCAGAAAAGTGGTCAAGTAAAAGAAAACACCTTAAAAAAATGTATATAGAGAAATAACATAAAAAAAGAGAACGTGTACCCAGATAATAATGTACAACTAATATGATGTTCCAACAACTCAAATAGTTAACCTATAATACTAATTTTAAAGGCAGTTATAGTTTCACTCGCTTTATTATTCACGCCAAGTTTCAAAGTGTCTAAGTAGATGTACAAATGAATGTAAAACTAGTCAGTAAATACATTAAAACTGTGTTTTTGATACAAAAATTTAAGGTGCATAACATATTTGCCATAAATTACAGGTTAACGACGTGTCACACGTCAAACGTCGTTTCTCCGCCAGGTGGAGACAAGCATCAAGAAATATTAACAACTCAGGCTGCAGCAGTCAAAGGCCTGTCCCGGTCGCGTCCATCTTGGGGCGTGGCCTATTTACCCCCCAACCCATTCAAAGAAATGTCCCTTTCCGCTTTCCGTACGCAGTGGCGGATAAAGTTTTTTTTTTTTTTTTCACTTCCTTGTCAGAATAACAACCTGCTGGATTAAAATGACAACTTCTAAGAGGTAAGACGTTTCGTCGAGTCGTGTAAAGCGCAGCTGTAACATTTTTACACAAGTTACGCTCGTTTCGGTGAAACTTTTGTCGCCTTTTCTGTTTGTTTTTGCTGAAGAGAAAGCGCTCGTGCGACCGCTCCACTCTTCGTTGCCATGACAACACATAGGGGCACGCCGCCTGAAATATCACAGCCGATCTTTACTTTAACGCTTCTTGTCTCATACTGTAATAAAAGTGCTTTAGTTAATTCCTGTAACCACTGACCATATTTTCTCTGTAAGACATTAATTAATTATTGTATTAATTAGCTTGTTAGCTGTTTCGACATCTCAAGCACCAGATTAAACATGAGATTATGGTTTTTATTTGATAATTATTGTCTCTCTTTTGGCCTCTCAGCAAGCGCAAACTGTGAATTTTAAAACAGTTAGTGAAACATCTGAGTACGACTCTGTTTTCTCTTGGCTACCTTTGACATAAATTTGATTTGTTCTTGTTTCTGCTTTGGCCCACATTTTATTTAACTTTATTTTTTTATTAACTTGACTCTCCTCCTCGCTTCCCAAGGCTGAGCCCAGCAAGGGCAGAGATTAGCTTTAACCAGGATTAAACCAATGAGAAAATTTGAATTTGTTGGCCCTTATCTCCAAGCAACATGTGGAGTGCCCTGAGCAAATGACAGAATTTGATCTTTCGCTTCCTCATGGCAGAGCATGCCCCCCCAATAGACACTTATCAAACCATTGACGACAGCAGGAATGCTTGAGAGGGGCCTTTTAAATGGTTCGTTCATAGGGAAACAACATACACTTGTTTGCTGAAAAATAATACCAACTTTTC
>JAVCKU010000042.1:7418878-7434126 GCA_032273985.1 Hypsolebias coamazonicus | reverse complement strand
GACGTCACTGGGGCGGAAGCTGTAAACGCGAAACGGCTGGGAACCGAGTCGGCTGTAAACCGAGGACTACCTGTATAGTCACACATGAGTTCTAATCTATTTTTAAGGTCACAGATGTGGTTCTGAAAACAGAGGTTTGTGCACGTCTTAAACATTTTGAGCACTCCTATAACTTTATTTATCACAACTGTTTGGTTATGGAGAATCAGTGAGGATGATGAGCTTAAAGGATGTAATATGTGGTGCAAACTGTAACAGAAGGCAGGGCCAGCCTGCGCACGCTCACACCACAGACAGACAGCCTGCTGGCTGATGACAAACCAGCATTATTGTAGCTGTTCTCCGCTCCACTCTCCTAAATGGCTAATCTTTGTTGGATCTCACCCTTAATTGGTTAACAGTCTCCGCAGGGCAAGCGAAAGTGGTGCTATTTAAGGCTGTACCATGAAACAGCAACACTTTCATCTTGGCAATAACAGGCAACAATTATATTAGCAGATTCGAAGCTGAACCTTCTATCTAGCCACTAATCAAAAACGCGGCCCATCTGTTGTGCTCGTCTCTTTTGAAACCCCCTGTTTGTGTGCAGCCTGCATGATGAAAACTGTGTCTGGACACTAATTAACAGCCAAATAAACCGCAGTTAGATGCTCTCAGTTCTGCAGAGGAAAAGAAAGCAGAGGAAGAAAACAGCGTTTCGTGTTTACTCAAAGTCGACCAGCAACGGATGGAGCAGCATCACTCTGCCTCCGCGCGTGCGCACGCGTCAATACAACCCCCACGTGCGTGCGCGCGCTCTCCCGCTCGCGCACGCCCAGACTGGCAGGCAGCCTCGTACGCACGCGCGCGCACGCGCACACACACACTCACTTTCCCTTAGCTGTGCTTTTGTGTTTTGTCAGAATTAATGAGAAAAGTTCCCTTGCCCTGGGGGTAATTAGTGTCCTTGGAGTTAAATAAGCTAATACTTAGACACCTCTGGCACAAGCAATTATGTTTGTGTATTGAATAATTGATTCAAAGAGGGGGGGAAGGGCTGCTAATCAGATCTGAGCATAATGAATTGATTTAATTAACAGGGGAATCCGAGGGTCTCTGGAAACTGCGCGCATTTATTCAGCAGCGGCGGAGGCGCGAGCGCGGCACAAAACTGGAGGCGCGAGGAGGAGAGGAGGAGAGGAGGAGACTCTGCTCTTAGCACTTGACACATTTGCGATTGGATTTGTTTGAATTTAGTTGCCGTTTCGGAGGAGATGAGCGCGAGACAGGGAGCGCGTTAGGAGCAGGAGCGAGGAGCGAGCTGCTCACTTCGAGCGTCTCATCCGGCCGTGCGTGCGTGCGTGCGTGCGTTCTCCACCCGCACACATTTAAACCGCTTTTTATTGTTTTTGCTCCCCCCCCCCCCCCACACGTTTTTTACCCTTCTTCTTCTTTCGCGCATGGAATCCATCAGAGGCAACAAACGCGGCGCGATCGCGATTTATTTGCGTCCCAGTTCCGCCCGGAGGGGGGGTGCGCGTCGAGGTGCGCGTCGAGGTGCTCGTCGTGTGAATTATTTTGGATAATAGGAGAAAACAGCAGAAAACAGTCCATCTGTCCAGGGTTGGAGAGGGGGTGGGGGGGTCGAGGTGCAGGCTAGTGAGCCGCGCGTTTCCAAGCCCTTTCCAGGAGCAGAGCGACGCGCGCGCGCAGCCCTGCTGGAGCCGAGGACGGAGCGCCCGGGGAAGGACTCCTCGTTCCTCAGGACGATGGTGCTGGACAAGGAGGAGGGTGAGTAGACACCGCAACAAGCCGAGGACAACACTGACCCCCCCACACACCTTCCAGGCCCCGTCACCTCTGGACCCGCGCGCTCATCGGCGCTTCGTTTTATTGTTTACTGTTTATTGTTTATTGTTTATTGTTTACTGTCTGCATCACGGAGTTCTCCCGACACGCGCTGCCACACAGCTCAGCTCGGGAAGAGTTGCGTGTTTGTGCGTGTGTGCTGCGTGCTGCTGTGTGAGCAGCGGAGTTCTGAGGAGGCTGCATGCGGTGCTCCTCTCTGCTCCTCTCTGCTCCTCTCTGCTCCTCTCTGCTCCTCTCTGCTCCTCTCTGCTCCTCTCTCTGCTCCTCTCTGCTCCTCTCTGCTCCTCTCTGCTCCTCTTCCTCCTCTGAAGTTGGAGGCAGCTCTTTGACGACAGCGCAGCTTTTAACTTGATTGCAAATTATGGAAAGCGCCGCCGCGACGGTCACTCCCGTCCCCTCACAACTGGCCTGCTCGCATTACTTATCTGTTTCCATGTATTTAGGTTAATGGGTGAGGCAATCTAATTAATTTTAATTAAAATCAAACTCGCCTCTAATGACGTTCCATTTTAGATTAAAGTGATGCTCAGATGTGCACTGCACTCACCATGCTCATCATGTTTGATGTGGTGTAAAAGAAAGTACTGGTTTTATTTTTGAAGTGAATGTAGACCACCTGCTGGCATCTAGTGACAGTCTGCACCATACAACGTTTAATTTCTCAGTCAGGTCTCTCTCTTCATATGAAAAGTAATGGATGCATTTGTAGCACATTATTTACGATTGAAAATGGATGTTTCATTTGTCTTAGTGGTTCATCCTTACACTTACACATCTAAAACCAGTAAAAGGATTGAGGCGGACACATAAATTGGTCTGTCTGGCTGCAGCCATGCTGCGCTAATGTACTCAAATTAACTCAACTGTAAATTGCCTTCTTTAGATGTCTATCTTGCTAAAAGTTTCCCATATGATTCATGATTCAGATTGCTTTTAACAGTTATTGGCTAAGCAATATGGTAAATGTACAAGGTGATGCAAATGGCATTAGTGGGAAAGGATGCACAGGAGCATGTAATGCAGTCAATACTACATTAACTACTGATGCCCAATTACAGAAGCAGGGAGAGAGGCTTTTAGGAGCATTAGGACTTGCAGAAACGCTGAGATCACCTGCTGCTCATTGCCTAAAAGCTTCACCCTTTATTTGCTGGGCCCCACAGCTCCAGCATTTGGGCCAGGTTGTCATCAGAGCAGCTTGGCGTGCTCTCTTCCACTGTGGTGCCCTCTTAGCGTTTATTGGCTCTGAAGTTATAGCTTGTCAATTCTTGGCTAATGTAGCCTCTAAGTGCCCAAACAGAACTACTGCATGTGGCACTGGGAACAGGTTTGTGTTTTGGGTGCCACACAGGTGTGAGATCACTCCATTTTTCTTCATCGATTTACTTCTATACCTGCGTGTGCTTGCACGGTAGCCAAAGTGTTTATATGTCAGTCTCTTTGTGGTCATAGCAGATCTTCAGCGGTGTGCCTGTGATCTAAGTTGGCTGCAGCGTAATGATGCTGCTTGTTTGACGGACTGTTTTTTGAACACCGACTTCTCTTAAAAAGCTCTGCAGCAATTTGAACTGAAACAGTCACAAAGAAAAGTGATCCTTTGTCCCGATCTGCATCGCACATAACATTCCTAAAATACAGCTGTCACTTCAGATGTTCTTCACGACTTTCAACCATATTTGAAACTTTTTGAATCAAGAGGGTTCGTTACTTTTAGTTGGGCACAAACGCACATTGTGCACATCTTTCGCACCACAAGTTCAAGACAAAATGTAAACTGTCTATTTAAAATGTAGCAAGGGCTACAAAGGAGCGCTCCGCTCTTTAAAATGACCTAATATGCAGGTTACAGTTGATAATGAATAGCAACACATGAACCGAAATATTCTGTGTCAACATTTTGCCTCACTCTGTGATACAAGGTTCCAATTTGCGTCTAATTTGAGAAGGTGGGGGAGAAAAAGCAACTCAGCCGTTTTCTCTCTTAACTACAGGAGAAGAAAGTGGGTCCATGCTGAAGGCATATTTTTGCTGAATATAAACATCACTACAGTTTGCTCCTTATAGAATGGAGCAGAAGGAAAAACCTCCACCCCGTGATGCATTTCTGGTCACCTTTGCTGGTTAATTTAAGATCCCGTTATCATCCTGTCTGGTGGAATTTGTACCTTCATAACATGTGATTGAAAAGCAATGCTTCAGCTGAATGCAGACTGGCAATCTGTCGGCTGCTGTAATAAAAAACTGGGCTCCGGGCTCCGATATTTATTTTGAAATAATAAGAATTGCTTCATTCTTTACCAGTGTTACCATGGCAATACTGTCTTGTAGCAATGTTATATTGATTTAGAAAGTGGACAGTAATATTTCTTTTCTGTTATTCAGTTTCTGAGGGTTGATTTCTAATTTCCAGCTGGAGATTACTTTTAGATGTTCCTTAAGTCTTTTCACTTTTACAAAGTATTTACCATTTTCTCAGCTTATTGGTTTGCTCGTATTTCAAAATTAAACTTGCCCATTTCAAATGCTGAAATTGCATCTTGTTTTTGCGCTCTAGGCCTTGAACAATATTGCAAACAAGCTGCTATGTGTGGCATATCTTCAAACAGGATCTTTATTTATTCGTTTCTTATAGGGCTTTTTTTTTGGGGGGGGGGGCACCTTCATCGCCCCTGCTGTACTGTAAATGTGAGTCTCACTCAGCTGTGTGTTTCAAACAGGTGTAACTCGTGCAAATCTCTCATTTCTGCTCACATTATGAAACAGAACCAGTATTTGCATATTGGATACAAATTAAATGTGCACCATTCATCTTACCTTCAACTCTGAATACACATATTAAGGATAAAAAGTGCCATAAAATCATATTAATGCAATTTTTAACTGTGAGTGTTTAATTTCATCTAATCTGAGTCTGATCTTACAGTTGCAGAATTCCCACCAGAGACAATTTTGTCTGTTGCCACTAAAACCTCTAAGATCCCTATCAGCCCTGATCGTTTTCACATTTACAAGCGCTGCAGATCTGTATCGTGTTCATGATCTAAGTGGAATTCAAAGGGACCAAATTGAGACATGAGAGACCCTGTTTTAGCAAGCACACCCACCTACCTTCGATGTAAATGGCTGCACTCATCAGTGTGGTGCACAAACTTAATTATGCGCTCTTGAGCTGTAAGAGCATCCCTTTTATTACTGCTGGAGGCCACAGGCTCACCATGTTTTCCTACATGTTCCCTGTAACAAGATGTATGGTTGCAGCACACATGGCGGGGCACTGATGATCTCTGCTGTCATATTAAACTCTGACCCACAGATTTTTATTAGCCACTCTAAAACTATCAGTTTTGGATACTGAGCCACGTCGTGCATGTTAAAAGTAAAGCTCAAACAATCCAAGAATGCACAATCAGTTAAACGTTAGAACTAAATCTGGTTTTATAAATATACCGTATTTTCCGTCGGACACGTCGCACCACCGTATAAGTCACAGCAGTCCAAATATATCTAATAAAGTGCAAAAAAAAAGAGCATAAACACATGGCTTTGCCGTATACGTCGCATCAATTATGCGTCATGGTGACGCATCACGTTTGTTACACGTCACCGCTGACAACCTGTAAACGTGGGCCGGTGTGCCAAAATTCAATTGGCTGCCAAATGGCGGCTGCAGGAGCGTGCACGGGAGGATTTTAACAAGAATTTAACAAGATTAACACTTAAAAGCAATTATTTGTTTGATCAACGTTGTAGTAAATGTGTGTCTCAGTTTAACTTGTCCTCAATAAATGCACATTGACGGTCAAATCAGCTGCATTTCCAAAATAGATTTGCAGAAGAGGGAGCACAGAGGGACGACTCGCTGTGCATTTCTTTGAAATTTAACAAGATAACCACCTAAAAACAATTATTTGTTTGCTCGACATTATAACAAAGGTGCGTCTCAATTGAACTTTTCTTAATAAATGCACTTTAATGGTCAAATTAGCAACATTCTTCTGGGGCAGTGCAGAGAAATGAAGCTGATTTGACGGTTGCTCCAGGCGAGCTCGATGAAAGTGGCAGTTTATGGCAAGCCGATTGTGTCATTAATACCCACCTTTACATGACACAACGGCATGCCATACTACTCGAGTGCCATCTAGCAGCTGAAAATGGTAGTGTTCAATATTTTCAGTGTCAGAATGAAAACGGTCATATCTCAGCCAAAAACTGAGTTATAAATAATGGGAATTAAAAAAAAAAAAACGTAAATAAGTCACTTCAGTGTGTAAGTCGCGGGGCATGTACAGTAAATTGTGCAAAAGACTGACTTATAGGCTGACAAATACAGTCCTGGAAATAAAGACATGTTTCTACAAAGACATGTTATTTCTCATAATTTCAATTATTTGCTAAATACTCTCCATTCTGATGATTTGTTAAAGTTACTTTTTGCCCTTTAAAATATTTTTATGTCATTGCAGGCTGCAAAACGAAGGAATAAGACATGAAAAAGAAAAATGACTTGTAAAATAACTGATTATCTGATGAGCAGAGGTTAATCAGGAGTCTTTTGTTTTAATAGAACAAAATTAAAACATCTAGCTATATGAATAAACTAAGTGTTGAACCATATTTGCACTGATGTGTCATCAAGAGACTAATTTACATGCAGCTCTAATCTCTTATTAATCAAAACCAAAATGTGCATTTCTTTCAGGTACTGAATACACTAAAGTTCATGATCAAAAATCCAGGTATAAAATCCAACAATGTTCAGTCAGGTCATCTGGACGGTTGCTTTTTTTGTGCTAAGACGTTTCGCCCTCCATCCAGAAGCTTCATCAGTCCGAAGAAACACCAAACAAAACTTTTTCCTCAGTCTGATAAAGCCTGATGGATGGAGGGCGAAACATCTCAGCACAAAAAAAGAAAACGCCCAGATGACCTGACTGAACATAGTTGGAGATTGAATCCACTGATGCAGTTTTTTTATTTACACCATTGTCTGGTTAATCTGACATTATTGTAGGCAAACAGCACAAACAACACAAATGTCAAAATGTGAAATGTTGCCAGTGGAGATACTTTGTATTTAAGAAAAAGGTATGAACTAATGTTGGTTTTCTTAGTGGAAGAAACTGA
Source organism: Hypsolebias coamazonicus (assembly GCA_032273985.1). Classification (NCBI taxonomy): domain Eukaryota; kingdom Metazoa; phylum Chordata; class Actinopteri; order Cyprinodontiformes; family Rivulidae; genus Hypsolebias; species Hypsolebias coamazonicus. The sequence continues at coordinate 7,427,154 of JAVCKU010000042.1, read as the reverse complement.
TGAGCAACAGTGGAAATGTCCCACGGTTGTGAGATTTACCGAATCGTCTGTTTATGACAGAATCGCAGCAAAGTCTTGTCTGTTGTGATTTGTAAAGACTTTAAAATGAAGCTGTGCAGTTTAACCACAGCTTTTTTTGTCCTTTCTCTGCAACTTCTGCTTAATGTGGGAGGCAGATATCCACACCCTGTTGTTTATAATTCTATTAGATTATTCTCAAATGTTGCTTTTGTCAAAAAGATGGACATTTGTAATGTTCCTGCCATAACAATGATGATTAAAATACACATAAGCCAGCTTCAAATTGCAACAGTGTCATGGATCTATTTAATTTGTGCAGCAATATTGATCTAAAACAAAAATGTCACGATGAAAGGCTTTGCAAATCTCACATGCAGTTTTCTGTGATTTGATCAACAGTAAAAATGGCCTCTGCAGAAACAGTTAGCGTTTATATTTCAATCAGTCGGTCGGTTGTGTTCTGTCTGCGCCGGGTAAAGTTTCTGATCTCCCCTTGGTTTTCATTTGTTTCTCACTGTGTGAGTGAGTGGCTCACAGAGTGCCACTGTTGATTAGGTAGTAACAGTGTGTGTGTGTGTGTGTGTGTGTGTGTGTGTGTGTGTGTGCACGTGTGTGCTTCCAGCTAACTGCCTGTAGGGGCCGCGACTGAGGCTTCTAGTGCATAATTCAATATTTCAATTCATAACTCATTTCTCTGCTTTGCTCAGATTTCCAAAGATTGTCAAAAGATTCACTTTAGCTTTTGAAATAAGACTTTGATGTTTATTTGTTCCCACTCCCAGATTAACTTAACTTAACTCTTTTACTTCAGCGTAATTACACTTTAAAAATACTGTGCAACCAATGTAAAAGTTGCAGTTTGCCGTTCAACTTTTTTTTTTTTTGCTGAATGGAAAAAAGTCATTTTAAATTCTTTACATCATTAAAAGAAGGATTAAACAATTTCTTTGAATTTTTTAAAAAAAATACCTTTTAGTTTATTTGGAAATTACGGAAATCTGGCTGATAACTAGAAAAGCCTGAGGTGCTTTAGGAGCTGAGAACTAACCACTTATTCAATGACCATCAGTAAATAAAATCTTAAATATCTCATTAAAGCCTGTGATTAAAGAGGGTTGTTCTTTATCCCTGAAGGCTAATAGATTAGGTTCTGGTCATTGAAGCTGATGATTTAATCAGCGCTGGAGTATATTTGTTGCAAACTTCAGAAATAAATGGTCAATGCCATCCACGCACATTTACAGCGAACTTAACATGAACTTAAGCTCGTTTCTTAGAACTACCCCCACTTTCTGTTCACACCGCTTTTCATTTCATTCCATTTCATATGAGCGGTACTCCGTGGTTGAATGGCCGTTTGATTTTAGCCAATAACAAGAATTGCTCCTGCAGGACACACGTAGGGTCGTTTCTAATAATATGGGCAATTTCAACAAGTTAAAAGAGAATTCATTAAAGCCATATTCATAACGACCAACTGAATGCCATCAATAGTATTTGTCTCTGGAGAGCTTTAAGACAGATAAGTTTACCATCCCACATGAATCACTCTGAATCTTTATAACAGCCTCCAAACCACCCTCATTATTTACCCCATCAGGTGTGGGAGTGTAGGGGTAACTTGAATGACATGCTGCCAAATGACTGCCTCCTGCAGGGAATTTGCATTATTCAGGATTAAAGAACCTCTCACACAGTGCATCGCAGTATGATGTTCCTTCTGCCCCTCCATTTTCAACACGCCGAGGACCCTGAATGGCACACCTGTCTCCTGGCATATCCTTTGAAATAATAAGCGTGCAGTAATTGCTGGGGAGTGGGAAGGATTTTTGTACATCACTTCCTGACCTCGTGAGTGACAAACTTTAGACGGCTACATTTATTCCTCTCCAAATGCATTTTTAATGTAGAGTGAAAAAGTGTTGGTGCATTTTGTTCCTGGTGGCGGAAAGTGGCTGTGACAGGTCTGAAGGCTTTTATTTTGAATCATGGGGCGGCAGATAAGACGGCCCCTTCTTTGAAAACTTACAAGTATATAGTTTTGAAACAAATTAGTTTTTTTTTTTCCTTCTTTTGGTCGATCACGTATCCGCACTGCAGGAAATGGCAGCTTGAATACACAAAGACCAAAGAGGAAACTGAATTCACCTTTTTCATGTGATGATGGCTCCAGTTTGAATGAAAAGGAGCAAAAATTGCAGGTTTCTAGAAGTAAATATCGGGATGGACATGAATAAACGTTCTCCTGCACATTTACAAATAACTAGATGAACCTTTTCGGTCCACTGGCACTCTGATGATCCTCTTTCTTCACTGCAAGAGCTCTCATGGGTTCATTTTAGGTAAAACTGCATGATAAAATCTAAAATGTTTTGAGCCCCATCTCCTCCTCCTCCTCCTCATTCATCTCATTTACTAATTTTCTCCCCATCTCACTCCTCCTAACACCATTTGTGCAGTTGACAGCTTACCTTGCAGTTCTCCAACCTTAACCTACCACTGAGCAACCAAGTACTGGAACACGTCGCCTTCTGTAATAACTTGGAAACGCTGCCAGTTTTTGTCTTAAAAAAAAAAAAAAAAAGCAGGAGCAATGAATTTAATTAGAAAGCTGTTGCATATCTCTGTGATACATTTCTTTTAATTAACCCCATGTGAATAAATTAAAAATAATAGGGGGCTGAAAAGTGTGGAAAAAAAAACACCCTAATGAAGTTTCCCGTTAATTGGGATGGAGTCTGGAGCCAAACCACAGAGAGCAGCGAGCACCAAAAGCTAACAATGCCTTCTGTTAAGCTCAGAAAGGGACCCAAGGCCTTCGTGCTGACTTCAAGTGTAAGAAATGCACCTCTGACGTGATGGAAATGACCGCGGGCTGGGAGAAAAGGCAGCCCAGTTCTAGGCTGCTCTGCTGAGACTCCCCACGCCGTGCTTGAAGCTGGGCCAGTGTTATTGCAGCCCTAATGCGGCCGGCTCATTTGGAGCGGATCAGGAGTAATTATAGTAAGGAAAGTGGCTGCCGACCATGGGGGTCAGGACACTTGTAACATGTGAAAAGAGCAATTATTCCAGGAGACAAAACCCTCCCTTATCCCGGCCGGTGCCAGGGTCAATGCAAGGGACGGCTGGGCTTCGTTTCAGCGAGGCTTATTAGCTGCAGCAAGCTGCAAAGTTTGAGCGAGTGCATCTTGTTAATGAACAGTCCCCTGCACCCGTTCTGTCTGCGCTCTCTCCCACTTACTGTGGGTGTTAATTATGTCATAATCATAGCAGGCATACAGTCTCAGAAATCACCTCACAGACCCCAGCATTCATACAGAACCATCTGGAAAAGCAGCACGCTGTACAGTAATACAGAAAGCTCTTAGAGCAAATTATAAAGAGAAACACACCGCCAGCTTGAAATGAAATATTGACTTGGGTCTTGTGAAAAAAAAAATAATAAAACGAGCTACCTAATTTGAGAGGAGGAGTGTGTGGACATGTCTCTTTCTGAGAGTGTTTGTGTTCATGCATAGCTTCTCTGCTCCTTTCCATATGCTCCTCCAAACGACAGGAACATGAATCAGTGGCCTTTGTTTATCACTGAGACGGTGCTCATCAGGCGGCTTTTCAGCTGACATGTATTCCAGCTGATATTATTACCAGATGTCGTGTATTTTGTCTTGGCGACAGAAAAACACGTCTTTGGAATCAAGTGGGCTGATTTCTGCACACAAAAGCAAGACATCTGCATCAGAGGTCCAGCAACCTTCGTGGAAGACACTTTGACCCGCAGACAAATTATATTTGGGAATGCCATGACCACAACATTCACTGCTGTGGCTGAAACAAAAGACTTGTGCACCGGAAGGTTATAAACTCATGAGAGACCATTATAGTTCTAATTTGAATTAACACATCGTCTACCATTCTATACACAAGTTAAGTGCATGTGTGTGCAATTAGTTTATGCAAAGTTGTATTTGATAAATAGGTCATAAAATCTGGCTGGTGTTTTTTGAAACACTGCTTTAATGATGACAAGTGGTCCAGGTGCATTCATCTGATGATGCGATGAATCACCAACGTGTCTGTGTCTTCACTGGTAGCTAACATTTTTATTCAGTGCAGCTGGGAGCTGGAATTATAGGGGCCCCCCGAGAGAAAGACCCACCCAGGGACCAGCCTCCACCGCCCTCCCCATGCGCCAGGAAGGCTGAGCAGTTTTCATCAAGATGCTTTACCTCCCTGTGAACCAGCGAAGTCGGCGTCGCAACATGGCGTCGGTGCTGCTAATTGATCAAAAGGCGTTTAATGAAACACCAAAGCAGATGCAACTGTTCGTTCTGCCGTGAAAGGTTGACTGCCTGGAAGAGCAGCTGTTCTGCTGGGAACACGGGAGCTGTGTGCTGATACCAGCGGATAACAGCGTCCGCTTACGATTTACTAAACAAGCAGACAGCTTGAAATTATAATCTGGCATCTACATTAACTGGAGCCAAACTGGTTGGTTGACCTACTGATGCCAGTTTGAAATAATCTGTATCGATGTCTCCTGAGTGAACTAAGATTATTAAAGAAACTGGCATGTCTGTGAACAGAACAGTGCTGTTGCACGTGACACTCTGCCCTTCTGCAACCAGGGCGCCTTTCACAGCAGGGGTGCTTTTTTCTGTACAACACTGGCTGACCAGAAAATTAAACTATATCTTGTAAATAAATAAATAAATAAATAAACTGTCATTATCAGGGGAAGTGCTACTACCTTTTAATCGTTCAGAGAATTATACATTTAATGTGTTTTTAAATTAAACTGCTTTGTCTTTATCTTTGGAACTGCATTCATAGCAAGCCTTTAATAACCTTTTGGTCACGCGCAAACATGTATCAGTCTCTGGAGCTGCATTAACAATTGCTTTTTTATCTATGTTGCAATGTGCGCCTAATAAACTGTTAAATTTACCTGCCAAAAAGAAAGAAATCAGCTTCATAAATGGGTCGTCGGCTTCCCTGATCTCTGAAGATCAGTTTAGGCTTTTGAAAGCCACCGTCACAGTTTTAGCATTTCTTCAGCTCTAACCTCTGCAGCTTAGCACAAACAGAAGCAGCAACAGTGCAAAAAAGAAACGTAATGTCAATACTGCAGTTTATGTTGAATTAAAAACCAGTCAAAGGATTGATAAGAAATCTGTTTTTTTATTTTATTTGATGGAATAAAACTTGTTTAGACGCTTAAAAAAAAATACAGGCGCCAAACCACCGAGTTCTTTTAGTTTTGCCAACTGTATTTTTCTGTTTCCAGACCTTTCCACGGGCGCTCCATACGACACATTTTCCCTTAAAAACTTCAATATATATTTGAAAAAGGTTAGTGGACAGAGTCGGTTGTTTTGATAGCTGTAAAAATGGAAGCGTAAATAGGGTAACAGAAATCGGATGCTATCTATAATGAAAATACATGCTCCGACAGAGCGCTCGGGCTGAGTCAAAACTAACTGTACATATTCTTTAAAGATATAATCTCAAAGAGAGAGAGAGAGAGAGAGAGAGATGACAGGGCTTTACACACAGTACTAATGGCAAATTAAATCCCCCCTCAGGATGGATATTTGGCAGGACAAGAGCTGTCTTTCCAGTTTTGAGGGGTAAAATGCGTCCCTTGTTGGACGGATGAATTGGGATGTGGAGAGGCATACTTTTGGTGACATCAAATGACACCGGAAGGTCAGCGGCACTTGTATCTGTTAAATGGAATGGATTAAGTGGAGGCTGCCTCCTAGTCTGCTGCTTCCTTTCATAATGCTGCTTTTCTTTCTGGGAGGTGCCAAGAACTGGAGGTTGTGTTCTACTTTACCGTTCTGCAGAGCAGGGAAATGTCTCGTGGCGTTAAGGAGAATTGAAAAGACATTTACTTTACACAATCACTTTCTTTTTGTCACGGTTGGGTTTTAGTTGTTGTTTGGTAGGTTTTAGGAACAGCTTGTTCAAACTGCTTTCCAGAAGATGCTTTGGTAGAAGACACCAGACTTGTGCTTCTCTTCCCGATGGCTTCAAAGAAGAGGCATCAGATAATCGTGGAAACTTAAACATCTCCACAACATTTAGGATTAAAGGACCTGCTTATGCAGAAACAAACGTCAGATTAACTGCAAACATGGGGCGAATTAGACAAACGGTGGTGTCACTTCATGAACGCCGTGCAGCGTTTCAAGCATCCAGTGGTGGCCATGAGCAGCGCGCAGCATCTCCAGGACAGGTTAAGCTTTGTCCTTTTCAAACGTGATGTAAAACACAAGCGATCTGTTGGAGGGGTGTGTGGCGGGCGGCGGTCTCAACCCATTAGGAGTAGAGGAGGTGGAGGAACGACCTTTTGCTAAATTAGTTCTTTTATTTAAAGCAAAGATTTTTAGTAGAATAACTAATTAGGTGCCATAAAAGACAAATTAAAGATTTTTGTGATCCTTCAGGGAATTACAGCGACTTCTTTTTTTTTTTTATATCTTAACACAAGCTTTGAATCACCCATGTGTGTACAACCCCCCCAACCACACACACACACACACACACACACACACACACACACACACACACACACGCGCGCTCTCCCCTCATTAAGACTGTTTTTAGTTCTGTAGAAACCTGTCAGGCGAGCGCTGCTGGCGTACCTGCAGAGAGCTCCCCTAACAAGCCATGAAATACAGGTAGAGGAGTCCGCCCCAAGTCAGCGTGGCTTGAATTTGAAGCTTTTTAGCTTCATTTACACTGAACATTGGTATTTATAGCAGGTTTTGTGATCCTGATGCTGCAGCTTCAAGGGGTCTGTTTTGGGGAGATGAGGGAGCTGGAGGGCAGGCACAACACTAATTGATGGCTCCCATCACCAGAACCAGACCAATTAGCCTCTCCTTTCTACTTCTGATAAAGAAATAAGACTGTCCAACACCACCGGAGCACTTACGCTGACATACAAACTAGAGCCATAAATTTGACTAACAAGCTTTCCCATTTCTTTCACCTCTTTTTTAAAAGGGAAATGCTAATTATAGCTCACTCGTAGCAATATTGATGCAAGGATGGATGGAGTTTGCAGGTCAGATCTGGACTCAGCAGTTCCTTTTCCCTGTATGTGAACGTCACGGTTTAAAAAAAAAAAAAAGAGAGGGAAAGGTGGGTTTCTGCTCTGAAACAACTTCTTCTGAAATGTGGTGCAAGACTTTTGTGGGAGAGAGCAAACTCAATAAACGCAGCTGAGAAAAGCAGCACAGACGGAAGCAGTCCCTTCTTACCCGCTGAGGTTGTTTTTTGAATCGCTCAGCAAAGCACAGCCAAATAGCAGGTCTAAATACACAAAACGCTGTTCCTGCTCTGCATATTTTCCTAACAAAGACTTGGAAATTTAAAAAAAAAACATATCTGAGCTGCTCAGAATAATAGAAAAAGAAAATCAGTGCATTTTTATATAAAACTTTGTATAATGTGTCAAATACGTCCTTCCAGCCACTCAGACGCACAGAATGTTGGCCTAACCCCCCGCGGAGCAGATGTCCAGCCCATTTTCCCCCTTTCTTTCATTTTTTTCTTAGGAGAGAGACAAATGTGTTTGGAAAGTAGAGTTGCAAGTGGCGTCCACTGTGTGTTCTTTTAGACGGATCAATAGCTCAGTATGTGAGAGAGTGTCTTAAGAGCTGTTGTCTTGTGCTTTCAGCTGTGGCAGACCTGTTAGTGCTACAGAGGGGAGCCACGCACCCCTGCCTCCGTACCAGCAGTGGCCTGAGGGGGGCTTTTAGTCCAAACACAAATGTCAGCCACACATAGACTATTAGTGTTTAGTGCAGTTATTAAATGGACTTTATTTGTCCTTTAGGAGGCTAAAAGGCGCACTTAAAGGGGACCTGCGTGACAGCAGGGCAATTTGCGAGTTTGGTAACTTAGGCTCGCTCATTGCAGACACATGAGCACAGATAAGTGTAAAAGGAGGAAAGGCTGTAATGCTCGGAGAGTGGGGAGCAATGTGTGTGTGTGTCTGAGGTTTTTGTGCCGTTGTGTGTGTGCGTGTCCCTTTATGAAATACACACAGAGTGAGTGTATGCTAAAAGGCACTTAGGCCATAACATATCTCACTGGGGCCTGGTAGCAACGTTTTTGTGGTCAGAGGCTTTTTAAAAGGTTAATGTTAATCTATACCAAACAAAGCCCATGAGGAGCTTTTACAGCTGTGGACAGTTGAGTGAAATGGATTTTGATGAAATGGTAGGTAAGTAACACGCTGCACA
>JAVCKU010000042.1:7385569-7397403 GCA_032273985.1 Hypsolebias coamazonicus | reverse complement strand
AGCCTCACAGACAGAAACTGGAAGTTGGTTCCACAAGAGAGGAGCCTGAGAACTGAAAGATCTTCCTCCCATTCTGCAATCTACTAATGGCATCTAGTAACACAACCTAGTAAATAATAATCTGTTTACTCTCCGAAGCCATAGCCATTCTTTTCTCTAAGAAGTACTTGGCAAGTTGTACGTACAGTACATATTGTCAAAATGCATAATTGCTTGAAAAACCTTTTAATACCTTCCATTAATGTTTTTTTATTATTATTAACTAGCTGCAATTTTCTGTTATATTTGGACCTGCTATCTCTTTATTTCTGTTTTCATGATGATAATTTGATTACTTGTGCAGTTACTGTTAGCTGCTCATCAGTTTATCTTTGATGAGCAGTATTTTCATCACTGATCCCGTTTCAGCCCGCAGCATGCAGAGTGAAGTCTCGTGGTTGGAGCAGTGAAGCCCATGGATATTTTTGGTTTGTTTGTTTTGTTGAACACTTTTGTGTTTGTTGGGTCTTGTTTTCCTTCATGAACAGGATGTGTTGAGACTGAAAACCTAATGAAAATATGAATCTATGTAGTTCTTAATGCAGATACCTGCTCTGGCAATAAGCACTGGCACTCGAGGCAAATTACAACATGAGCAATCCAATACTGAAGTAAAGTGTGTAACTGGCCAGCGGCACACACAAGTCTATTAAAGTGCAGAGAAAATCTGCATTAGTAAGGGAAGTAGATTCAATCATTTGGCTAAAAATATTTTCTCACATGGGAATGCTATTTATTTCACTTTATGCCTTTATCATTAATAATGTCACCTCTGTGTCAAGTGCAATTCATTGAACATACAAATAAATTTATCCTAACTACATCAGACAAAAATGTAAAGGTTTAGACATGAAATTCTTGCATTTATGTTAAATTGCTTAAAAATCTTCTCAAACAAAGAGACAAGGAAGATGTTTCTTTCATTAGTAGATTAAAATAGGCACAACCTAATTTTTCATATGATGTTTCACACAAATACAGCTGTAGCATTTGCACCAACATAGACAAAGTCTGCATTCAGACATCCTGTTTCTTTTGCAAACCATGCCAATGTTTAGATCTCACTTAAGCTGCAGCTACATCCCTGTATTTCTGTTTATGATTGATCTTATCAAATCTGTTCCAGGAATGAGTGTGTTCCTTTACTCATGTCCACCACATGAACCAGACGAAATGAAGCAAAATGGCTTTGGTCAAAATATGGCACATTGATAAACTTATGTATTTGTACTCTTGAGTCCAAAAACCGTGTATTTAAACTAGCAAAGGTACAAAAAAAGTGTACCACTGTTCATCCTGACTGTACCATTACACAGTAAAACTATTTTCCACTATGATTTCTAATCATTAAGAGACCCATCTACACTTCACCCTTAACTTGTTCTCATCTACCCTGTAGCTTAGAGCTCAGAGAAGATGCAAACAAGCCCATGGATGGAAAATGTATTTGCCCCTTTGAAAAATGTGTCAGGGTATTGTCCCCAGAACACCCAGACAAGTGTAGTAACTTGTAATTCCCCATGCCCCTTCATTTATCTTGCTGTCAAAGCACTGCATCTTAAGTCAATCACATGACTGCAAGTGTCCTATCTGAATTTTAGAAGAGTTTTAAACCAGTGGCAGTCAAAGTCAAATGATTTATAAAGTATTTTGCTAGATGTTATGACAGTGTACACCACTGACTGATAACTTTCTAGTACTATTGGGTAAATTACAATTTATGCTACTTTGCTTGCTACTTTGCTTGCTTGACAAGCCAATGTGATGTAAATAGCCTGATGCATGCTCAATAATCCAGGTAGAAAAATCCAAAAAAGCTAAGTCTGGTCCTCTGGACATGTCCAGAGGACCAGACTTAGTTTTTTTTAGATGATGTAAATAGCATTATCTATGAGTCCATGAGAGTCCACCAAATCCCACCCATTTCGTATTTTTGAAGCTAAGATAATGAGGCAGTGAAGGTTGTACATGTCAAGGTTACATTTACTGCAAATAGCAAATTTTTTAAAAGGCACCAAGCACAAAACAAACCAGGAGTACCGGTACAACTGCACACTACTTCTTTTGATGAGACAGTAAAGAAGGAGGATCCCTGTTTTCCACATTAGAACAATTTATTACTCAGGAAAAGCAAAGACAAAATAAAAATCTGGTGAAAGTAGTCACTCAACCTTAGCTCCAACCAGTTCAATTGTAAGACCTTACAGACTAGAGTGTGAAACTGTAGACTCATGACTCTAAACCCTGTGGAGCAGATAAATTAAAACGTCATAGTTTAAACCTTATGCTATTTGGTCCTCTTAATCATGCTAGCAATGTTCTTATAGCTTTGCATGCCCAAAATGTCAAAGCCTTTCACATCTGACCTACCTTTTTCCCTTCATTTTTCACAGCCAAGAAATATAGGACAGAAAATAGAAAGGGAGAATACCTTAAACAGACCAGTTTTATATATCCACCCATTCCATCCATTATCTTCTGCTTGTTCTGGAGTCAGGTCTTTGGGGCAGCAGCTTAAGAAGAGAGGCCCAGACATTCTACAGCCACCTATTCCAACTCTTCTGGGAAGACTCCAGGGCATTCCCAGTCCACCCAAGAGACAGTCTGTCCAGCATGTTATTGGGTCTTACCTGGGGTCTCCTCCCAGTTGGACATGCCCAACTTCTCTTGGTGTGGAGGAGCAGTGGTTCTGCTTCATGCGTTTCCCATGGAACCAATCTTCTCACTCTGTCTCTAAGAAAGAGTCCAGTTCTGTGGAGAAAACTCATGCTGACCACATGTATCCAGTATTTTTCTTTAAGTCACTATCCAAAGTTTATGACCATAATTGAGGTTCGGAACATAAAGTAATAGGTTAACAGAAAGCTTTACCTTGCAACTTAGCTCCCACTTCACCACGACACAGCACAGAATCTGCAATACTGCAGAAGCTGTACCACACTGTCAATTTCACGCTCCATTCTTCCCTTGCATGTGAACAAAACCACTAAACACTTGAACTCCTTCAATTTAGGCAGCACCTTGCTCCCAACCTGAAAAGGATGATGTCAACAGGACCATATAATCAACAAAAAGCAGAACAGAATCCTGTGCTCACTGATCCAGACTCCCTCCAAACTCAGTCCATAAAGGTTATGAACAAAATTGTGACAACAGAAAGCCCTGGCACAATCAAACTCCAACCCTTAAGGGGTCCAACTTACTGCCGGCAATGTCCACCCAGCTCCGTTTGTACAGTACCTCCATCCTTGTTCTCCAGCTGTGAACTGAGCTTGTTTGAACTGTGTTACTCTTCCACTGTGTTGTGTGGTGTGGCTTATCGACCACCAAAAAACTATAAGGACATTCTAAGTCACTTCTCTTGCCTTTTGGCTGAAATTATGCCTAAATATGACCATGTGCTTATTATTGGGAATTTTAACGTTCATGTGTGTTGTCCAGAAAAGCCAGTGGTAAAATACTTTTTAAGCCTTAATGACTCTTTTAATCTTGTGCAAACTGTGTCTGGTCCCACACAAGAACATGGACACACAATTGCTCTTGTTTTATCTTTTGGTTTGCCTGTTTTTAACAGAGGTTTGTGACGCGGCTTTTCTGATCATATGCCTGTATTATTTGAGGTCGCTCTCGCTCATGACACTGTTAAACCTTGCGCAGCTGTCCGACGCTGTTACATCATTAACCCTTCAACTGCTGGTCAGTTCTCAGCTGCTTTCCATCAAAATAACAATTGTGTCACTGAATGTACTAACAAGGATACAGAGGAGATTAGTTCATGGTTTCATCTCATCTGCCAGTCTGTTTTGGACACTGTAGCTCCACTGAAAGACAGACTGACTAAGCCAAAATCTGAGCCCTGACAGAATGATAAAACTTGTGCTGGTTGACACGAGTGCCGTAGACCTGAGCGAAAGTGGAAAAGTGAAAATCTGCAGGTATCTTTTCAAATTTTAAAGGGACTGCTGGAGTTATCATAAAGTTTTAAAATATGCTAAATGTAATTATTTCTTTGAAATCATTTTTTTCAAATTGTCATAAGCCTTGTGTTTTATTTAAGACCATTGCCTCTGTTCTTAACACCTCACAGACTGACTGTATCGAGCCCTCCCCTGTTGTGTGTGAAGATTTCCTTCACTTCTTTATTGATAAGGTCGCCTCTACTATTAATCCTAATTAACTAATTAACTCTGCACATGATGCATCGGTTTTTGTTCCCTGCTGTGCCGTCTTTGATAGGTTTGTGCCTGTTACTCTGTCCCTTTTGCAAAAGACTGTTGGTCAGTTAAAAGCCCTCAGGTTCCCCAGATGTGATTCCTCCTTGACCATTTAAAGTTTTTCCCAATATAGGAGCCTCTGTTTTGACACATTAATAGCAGTTTGTTCTCAGGTGTTCTCCCTCAAAATTTCAAACATGCAACTGTGCAACCTCTGATAAAAAAAACAGACTGGATACTGTTGTTCTAGCAAATTTTAGGCCCATATCAAAATTATCTTTTATCTCAAAAATTCTCGAGAAGAGTTTTTAACCAATTAATGGCTTTTCTGGAGAAACATAATATCCTTGAGATTTTCCAATCTAGTTTTAAAACCTTACACAGCACAGAATCAGCTATTTTAAGAGTTTTAATTACTTTTTTTAGCAACTGACTCTGGGGACTGTGTTGCTCTTGTGCTTTTAGACTTAACTGCCACATTTGATACAGCAGACCTTGAACTTATAATCTTCCGCTTTAATCAGTGGGTTGAGTGTCAGGGGTGCAGCACTGGAGTGGTTTAGGTCATATTTGACAGACCGAACTTTTTGTGTCAGTCTTGGTGGCGTTGTGTCCTCCACTGCTTGCCACTCAAGTGGGGTTCCCCAGGGCTCGGTCCTGGGGCCCACTACTATTTTCTCTTTACCTGCTTCTACTTAGTTCCATACTTAGGAAGCATGGTATTTCCTTCCACTGTTATGCCGATGACATTCAGATTTATGTCCCTCTTAAAAAAAACAGATCTGCACTCTGTCAATACATTGCTCATGTGTATTGATGACATAAAAGCCTATATGGCTCCAAATGTTTTAAATTTCAATGAGAAAAAGACAAGTGATAGTTTTGGTGGTACCACTGGCCCCTCTCCTATAGATCTGGGCTCTTGGCCCAGTTCATCAAGTCCACCACTACAAATCTTGGGGGTGAAAATGGATATGGATCTTAAGCTCAACAGCCAGACAAGTTCAGTTGTTAAATCAAGCTTTTGAGTCCTACCAGCCAACACAGAACAATATGACTCCTTCAGCTTGATGGCCTCCCTCACCCAAGGTGTTCACCACTGGGTTCAAGGATGGCTGCCACGAGAAGCACCAACAACCTTGTAGCCACAGGTCAAAGCAGCCACCTTGACAAAGGAGACATGCAACATGGTCCACTCAGACTCAATATTTCCCACCTTTGTTGGGAAGCAGGTAAATTTCTCTCAGAGTGTGAGTTGAAGATCCTTCTGCTGGGTTTTTCTGCCAAGCATTCCCAACAAACTCACTACATGTTTGAAGTCCACTGCGTCTGTTCAACATTTTACTCCATCTGATCCAACTCACCATCAGGTGGGGTCAGCTGATGGCTCAGCTCCTTCCTTCACCAAAGTGCCCAAAACATATGGCTACAAATCATATGACATGACTACAAAACCCATTATTGATCTGTGGTCTTGGGTGTCTTGGTGCCAGTCATGTTTAAACATGGTGTTTGCGATATACAAACTGCGACTAACAAAGAATTCTAACAACAGAACACCACTTGGGTTCAGTGCAGAGAGGCTGTTCCTCCCAATCATGCACATTCAGGTCATATTGTTGCTATCAATTCAGTTCAGTTTGTTTATTTAGCACCAAGCCACAACAAAAGTTGTCTCAGGTCACTTTACAAAAACATTAACATAAATAAAAAGTCAGTTAGTAAAAGTTATCTCTAAGGAAGCCAGTAGATTGTATTGAAGCTTTATGTCATTGCAGTTGCCCATCCTGCAAATATAAAGGCAATATTCATACATCCACCCATTATCTTTACCCGCTTCTTCCTTTTTGGGTCGGGGTGGGGTGGTGGGGGGCCGGGTGGATCACTGGTGCCCATGTCCAGGAGTCACTGTGTGAGAGGCAGGGTACACCCTGGACAGGGCTCCAGTCCATCACAGGGACACATACCTTTCCCTCTCTCACTCACACCTAGGGACAGTTTAGAGTTACAAACCAGTCTAACATGCATGTTTTTGGTTTGTGGGAGGAAAATGGAGTACCTGGAGAAAACCCACGTAGGCATGGAGAGAACATGTAACTCCACCCAGAAAGGCCCCTGGCTGGGATTTGAACCAGGGTAACCTGCTCGCTGAGAGGCGGCAGCTCTACCAGCTGCGCCACCATGCCGCCCACACAAAGGTAACAGTGGAAAGGAAAAACTCCCTCCTAACAGGAAGAAACCTCCAGCAGAACCAGGCTCAGGACAAGTGGCCATCTGCTTCTATGGCTGGGTTTAAGAGAACAGGAACCAGTCACACCTGTGGATCACCCCCCTTGATGAGAGACAGAAGCACAAAAAAAGCTATATATATAGATGACTTCTCTCACTGCTGTTGCATTATCCGCCTATGGTAGTTGTGCTTATAGCCACCTTGCTTTCCTAAAGATAAAGTCTAATCTTTGTGTTCTTATGTGTTTCAGCATCGACTTCAGCGGTATCCTGAGCTTGAAGTCATCCTGTTTGGCCATAGATTCCCTCATGACCTTCTCAGCTGTCTCCTCACCTTCTTAACACTTGCCTACCTCAAAAGGAACTCACCTCACACCTTCCTTCCTGGAACCTTTGGACTCCTATTCCCTAAATGATGCTCAAAGCCCATCTGTAAGAGAAACATGATCTGCAATCAACCATATTCAGAACTTTCCATACTCACTCATCTCCTTACTCTCCAGGGTTCCAGTTCCTCCCTGTGCCTTTGCTGATGGATCACTGTGAATAAATCACTTTCTATTCTAAATGGTCTTGAAGTCTGTTCCTTTCAGTCCATATTCTCTGGGTGTTATATTATGCCTTACAGTTGGAGCACTTTCCAGCACCCCTGCCTTCCCCTGTCGCCAAATCCCCTGCCATCAGCAACCACCCATGGCACTATAAATCCAAATCATATGGTCCCTCCTGTAGATGGTGGACTCACAGGAAGGAAAGCCCATATAATTCACTTGTGTTGAGCCCAACTGGGCCCCATGGGTAGAGGCCTATCCCCAGGCCTGGCTCCAGGATGGGGCTCTAGTAACCCTGGCAAGACATTGAATTTCTTGTTCTGTCCATATGGATGTTCCAAATCACTCTTTGTGCTCCCTGTCACCTTGGATTAATCTGCCTTGGGAGACCCTGCCAGGGACAAATGATCCAAAGAGCATAGCTTTCTAGGATCATTCAGAAACACCAATGCCTCCACCATGATAAGGTGGCAATTCTTGGAGGTGCATGCATTCATTCATCCATCCATCCATCCATCCATCCATCCATTATCTTTACCTGCTACTTCCTTTCTGGGTTGTGGTGTTCAATGGTGCCCATATCAAGCTGTCTCTCTGCAAGAGGCGAGATACACCCTGGACAGGTCTCCAGTCCATCAATGGGACACAGAGCCAAACAACCATTAATTCTCTCACACACACCTAGGGACAATTTAGAGTTACCAGTCAGCCTAACATGCATGTTTTTGGTCTGGAGAAAACTGGAGTATCTGGAGAAAACCCACACATGCACAGAGAGAACATGCAAACTCCACCCAGGAAGGTTCCCAGCTGGGATTCGATCTGGCAACTTTCGCACTGTGAGGCGACCTCTCTTCCAAATGAGTCACCTCGTGGAGGAGCAGTTTTATTTAAATTAAAATAAAGGTTTTGAGAGTATACAGGGCAACAAAGAAGGGAGCAAATGTTAATGACAGACACATGTTAGCTTAGGATGAGTGTAAATGGTTATTTTGCAAGATTAACATCCATATTATAATGAACGGAAACACAATGGAATATTGTGTTTATTTCCATACTCACATTCTGTCACCAAACTCTCAATGTTTTGTGAAACTTACATTTTAACCGATAAATTATCTTTCACTCTAACGCTTATTTCAACTCAAAGGGAAAGCTACTGCATTTGTTTGAAAATTTGATGACCACAAATAACACACGAGCAAATATGTGCACTATGGTCAAGTGACATATTTCCTTAGAAACTAAGCAAATTTTAATTGCCACACCAAAAACTCCAACATATGTTCTTTCGATGTCTAATGAACCTGCTTGTGCTATGAGCAAGAGACTGGAGAGGGCAATTAGCTGCATGTGGCTTTGATTAGCACCATTTCTACAACAGACCTTAAGGGAGTCAGGAAAACAAAATACAAAATTACTGTTGAAGCTCTTTGTGACAGAACGCAATAAAATGGGGGAAACTATTTAAATTCATGGTAATAACAGGTAAATGTGAACACGTTAACTATAGCGTTGTGCCCGTGGCTAAGATTATGCATATTCTACCTACAAGCAGCTTGCACCAAGCAGTGCATATAAAACTGAAATAAATGGCTACAGATGCATGAACTTGCCCTGAAAGAGGTTTGCTTACTCTGTGATCTCATTCTTAAATGAAACCAATTTGCCTAGAAATTGGTTCTAAGGCCTAATGTTGAACTCTGCACATCAGCTACACAACACACACACTCACAGTTGGCTTTTTTTCCCACAAACACACTTTCACAGTCACACTGCTTCCACCCTTTCCCTCGCTGCAAATCATGTTTGACTTTGAAGTGCTAATTTTGGAAGTTTAGCCAATTTTTATTTGCTGCTTTGAAATGTATCCCCTAAGCTGCTGCACCAGCAATGAAATATACAGACCTTTACAATGAGGGATAAGTGACCAAAATGAGAAGCGCCTGGTTTTCTTCCTAACATTATATAACTGTGAATAATCCCCACATTGCATTTTCTCCTGTGCCATCACAGCCTCAATTTATTTTTATCTGAAAGATTATGCAGTTTTACTTTTTTCTTATTCCTCCATCACCCTTTCCTCAAGTTGGAGCTAATTTAAGATAAGTACGATGCAGTGCTTTTATTTTACTATGATTCTATCAATTTTACTACACGAAAATGTAACTACAATAGTAAGGGTGAAAGTAATCAAAAACATTGTCACATGGTGCTGAACACTGTGTCAAACAGCAGAAATACTGTTGTTAGAGCATTTATCTGCTGGTGAGGAAAAAAATGCACAGCTTGTAAAATGCCAATTTACTTCAGTAGCACATGGATCTGATTAAGAATTCACTCTTTAAGATACATCAGCTGTTCATGAACATTAAAGTGACACTGGAGCATTGAGTTCTGTTGTGAGAAAATTTAACACCAACTTTGAAAATGGCCTTATTTCACTAATAATACAATTATTGTTGTGATGGATATGAGGATGACCTCAGTCACAAGCCTTTGTTAGTCCTGTCAGTGAGGGCTGGGGTAATGCACAGTGAAACAAGTTGATCAGATCTGGTTTCTCACCAAGATGCCCAGCTAATAACACGGCAAGCAAAGAGCTGGAAGGAAAAAAATTGGGAATGAGAGCCCCTTTACTTTCCAGCTCTGCTCTATTTTAACATCATCCTGAGCTTGGCAGTAAATGTTTTTGGTAATCAGCTTTCTGAAAAGGTTATTTATTGCTTGTTTTGTGTTTATTGTAGTTCTCAGAATCAAAAAATAAAATTGGATTCATTACATGGGCAGTTTTCTTATCTCATAAAACATTGGTAGAGAGTGTGTGTGACCTTGTTGAGTACCGGTGATCCATAAAAGACACATAAAGGATCATTATTTTGGGCCTGATGTTTAAAACTCAAACAGATGGTCCGGTGAGAATAGATGGGATAATTTCATCAGTAAATTAAAAGGTTTAGCATGACTTTTAGAAATGCATACTGCTCACCACCTTTCATTTAATCTTTGTTCATCTTATGTTGTATAACAGCAATAGCCACTTTGGTCAAACATTGAAAATAAAATTATCAAAAATCTCAGACAATATTGCAACATCTTGCCTAATCTAGCATGAGCTGTTAGTACTTGTAATATATATTGTTCTGTCAACTATCATTACATCAAGTTCTAGCTCAATATCTGTAAAAAGATCAAATAAAAGCTTTGAGGATATTTTTGAGTAGACAAAGGTTGATCAGTTGTAATCACCATCCTGAATTAGGTTCACTCAGAAAGTAAATCATAAATAAATTATTAGTTTATGAAAGTTTCATTAAAATGTGTTCAGTCATTCACAAAGTACTTTGCAATGGTACAGACAAACACTCACACAAACTCACAGATATGGGCACAAACATTACCACTTCACCGCCACCTTTGATAATAATTATACTTAACAAAAAGAAAAAGTTTAGAAGTGATACACATGCACACATTGTAAAAGCAGAACACACAAGCAATGGTAAATTTAATTGCAAACATGTCTTAGATAATAAATCTTTACATTGTTGAGGATGCTGTTCAGTTTTTACATTTTAAGTCTAAAATAAGTTCCAAAGAAAGTTCTATTCATATTTGACAATTACTGTGGTGGCACACAGTTACAATGAAATCCAAATTAGATCTCTGTAGCACTGACATACTTTCTGCTAGCAACTACAGGATGCCTCATATATGATTAATTAATTGCGGCAGCCTGCCATCTGTGTTTTAACTGATTAAATAGCTCACAAAGTGTGATGCACCTTTTGATGTGAACCTTTGGGGAACTGTTTCTGCCTTTGTATTTCTACCTTGATTATGCACAATACTCTGGCACTTCCATGAAGCTTCACTTTCAAAGTCTATTTATTATAAGAAAAAAGACTAAAATGTTTTAGGGTTTCTTAAAATGTTGACAGTTTTCAGTATCCAAGGCCCTGTCTCTTACTTTTTAATTTGTTTTATTTCCTTCTTTTTCTTCTGCTTTTACAAACTGAATGTTTCACTGAGTTGTGCTGGTGAGCCAGCATCAAGCTTTCAGATAAAATATGATTCCAGTAAACTCTCAACTAAGATCCATCACAGTGAAAAGCTTTAAAAGGTCACACATGTAATAAGTTCCTATGGTCTCAGTCCCTCCAATAATAGGCCTTTAGTCTGCAATGGAAGGCTGGTATATAGAAATAATTGAGTAATCTGTGGACCATTCAATTCAATAGTAGGACTCAGTGACAGTGCAAGGCCTGCTGGGTAGTGAAGAGGCTGTTCTGTGGCATCTTTCTCAGCTGGCAGGGAAATAGTTTGTTTCCTAAAACCATGCACCACAATCAGCATAGCAGATCACATTTTAGAGGCCATTCGAGCCACAGTTTGTGTCAGCATTTCCACCAAATGGAGAAAAGAAGAAATGGTAGAAAAACATTTACACAAGATAGTAGTTCAGTACGAGCACGTTTACATTAATCAACACGTATTACCAGTGGTGGGCGCAGCTAACCAAAAATGTAGCTTTGCTAACCAGAAAGTTAGCTTTGCTAACCTATAATCCGCCAACTAAAAACATTAGCTTTGCTAATGCTAAACTGCTAAAAAAGAAATAAGCTGAAGCTAATGCTAAATGGCTCAGTGTTTAGTTGACCACTCACTTAGTCTGTGTCACGTCTTTGTCTCCTTCCAGTTGAATCTGGGTCGACCAATCACATCTTGCCATGTGTTCACGTAGTTAGCCAATAGCGTGGCTTTAGCTTGTTGCTGCTGTGTCCATCAATCATATCTTGTC
>JAVCKU010000042.1:7312296-7323791 GCA_032273985.1 Hypsolebias coamazonicus | reverse complement strand
TTCCTCAAGGTTCGGTACTGGGACCAAAGTTGTTTATATTATATGTAAATGATTTGGTAAAGGTGTCAGGTCTACTTGTGACGTCTGACAAAGCCATTGCACTCTTTTACAGTTTATAAAACATTCAATTTGCACTTCAACAAAATTTTAGGATTTCCATTTGCCAAATCATCCACTGCTTCATTCAATTACATCAAATCCAGACTGACAGTTTTTGCATAGAGTTGCAAAAAGTAAAGTTTTACTCTAATAACGCCAGACAGCCCTGGACAGTTTGGCTGGTGCCTCTGTGACTGATGCTCTGTGTGACTTTTTGCATGAATTTTCTTCAGTTTTTCACTCACAGAAACACACATCATCATAGGTCAGTTCATATTGACCTTACATTCACCCTGCATCAAACCAAAATCTGAATATCCTTTTAAATCTCCAGCTCAGCAAGCCACTGATGTCTGAGCCTTTATGAGTTCATTCTTGACTACTATTTAACATGATGGAGTTATGAATACCAAGCTGCAGGTAACAGATTTAACACAAACGGAGCTACTTCGTGCTACTGTCAGTCTTCAGTTGTGTATAAGTTGGTGTGATGAAAGTAATGAAAGGAAGAAGCTGCTTGGATGAGGAGCAGGTGTCGACACAGCAGCAGACGGGTTAATGCTGGAAACAGAGGGGAGGTAAAAACAGACTTTCTGTCCTCTCCTGTTGCTTCGGTGGTTTTAACAGCTCACATAAAACCACACAAAATAAGATGCTTTTAACAAATTCATTTTTCCACAATTTGTCCAGTGTTTGCTTCGAGGCATTGTCCTGTTTGTAAGTGAAGACCAGCAGGATCAGTAATTATAATAATGGTCCTGTCTGATGTGAAACTGGAGCTGCCTGTCTTGGATGAATGAACCACAGCTGCAGAGCAGACTGGTTCATCACAACTCAAGTCCGATCAGCACATGTACCTAAAAAATGACATCAGTTTTATTTTCCATACTTGGTTTAAAAATGTTGTTTTCACCTCATAAATCAACCTAAAGCTGTGTCTTTGCACAGACACAACGTTTTCACGGCCCAGCTGAGGCCCACACAGGCTGAAAGATCGCTCCTTGCTCTGGAATCGCTCTGTGATTTAGGAGTTATCTGGAAATGAAACATTTTAATTACAGTGAATTTAAAGAACAAGGGAGCAATAGAAATTGATTTGTTTTAGCAACAAAAAGTGTCCTTTTAAAAAAAAGAGCAAATGTGAAAGTGTATTAAACGTGGATCGTTTATTGTTCTATCTGAATAATTTGGGACACCTAACAAACCAGCCTCACAGGAAATGTAACAGCAAGAGCAAACACACGAATGTGACAGAGAAGAGAACTGTTGGTAAAAAGAGCACAAAATCATTAACAAAACTCAGAAAGCAAGAAGACCTAACTCTAAATTAAAAAAAAAAAAAAAAAGTTGGGAATGAGGATATGTATTTTGAACTGAACATAAAATAATAATTTTACTGAAACTGTTGTGGGGTTTTCACTTCATGATTAGACTGAAAGACCAGGCCTGTCACGATAATAAATGTTGATGAGCGATTAATTGTCTCAGAAATTATTGCAATAAACAATAATATTGTTTGAAATTTAACAATAATTAGTAATTATTGTTAAATTTTAAAAGAAATGTTGGTTAATTTGTTTTGTGTGTGTAGTACCTTTTTTGACCACTGGATGTATAAGACAGTTTGAACTGAAGGATGGATAGTGAGGGAGCGAGCAGCATGTCTTTAAGAAAAATGGGAGGAAGGCCCCTTGACGTGACATGGGCTGTCTCTCTTCAGTTCTCAAAATGGCGGACGCTCAGTGTGGTTTGAGCTCTTTAGCATTTCTGACACAAAGCTTTTAATTAAAAAAAAATCAGTAAACGAGTTCTCAGCTTCTTTTTGCAGAGAAAAACAACTTTTTACACAAAGGCACGAGTTTCAACTGTGAATTTTGGAACTTCGACAAGACGGAGGTTTTTTCCCAAGGTCGGTCTATTAGCTTAGCTCGTAGCTTAGCTGCTTTTAACAATCCAAAAACACGATTTTAGACTGTTAAAATTGATTTTAAAGAGAAAAGAGAAAGGGTCAGTGAAGAGCACAGGAGTTAAGTCTTTTATCATCCAGAGTCTTCAGTAGGAAGAGACACAAAGAAATGATAAAGCTGATAAATCAAAATGAGGTTGATAATTTTCATTCATCATGTGATTAATTGATTTATTGTTGATCGCAACTGACCTATCAAAGACTGACAGCTGGAGAAATGTATTGAGACATGACATGTTTTTACAGTTTGGACAGTTTTCCATCTAAACCTGTTCCTCCCAGAGTATAATCAACACTTAAGCGGCGCTACTTTTACTTCAGAAGTCGGACGTTGAATCTGGGATGAACATGGGTCCCGTCTTCACTTTGTTCCAGCTGCACGTCAGAGAAGCAGCACTGTGTGCAGTGAGCAGGCTCCTGTCAGGACCAGTGCCGGTGATAATTCTGTGCGTTGGTAAAACAACACTAACGGTGTGTTCGTCCTGTATGTGTGTGACTGAAACACTAAGACACAAACTGACAGAGGTGACAGTGAACGGTTTATTACTGCAGCGAGCACACGTTCTCTGGCAGGACTCAGCCTTACTAAGGGTTGAGGTCTGGGCGGGTCAGGAACATCCAACAGTTTGAGTTCAAGCTGGGACTTTGGGGCCATTCCAGCTGATTTTTCTGATTTGGAACTTGTAAATTTTAACTTCCAAATACAAACAAAATGCACCAAAATACTTCACCTGGTGTCTCTGTGGCAAAGGTAAGACACAGTTTAACGAAAACCAAAAAAATAAAGATGATCCAAGTGAAGGTGAGTGTAACTCACAGTCACTTGATGCTCTGTGAGTTTGTGGTTTACACAAAATGCAGTTTATGGTTTATTCCAAGTCAACAAACAACGTGATACAAATCACAGGATCCCTTCCTGCCTCTCACTCCTGCAGGACTGCTCACCTCGTCACCCCCAAACCTCCCTAAAGCCTGCATATGTATTTATACCTCTAATGTACCCACATTTGTATATAAACTAAACAAATTACTAACCAACCAATTTATTCTAAATAATTATAATGAGACAAAATTAAAAGTCAAACCAGAAAATAAGCTAATTTATAAACTAACTGAATCCAAAGACTTGACAAACAGTAGAAACTGGCTCCTTCACGCAGCATTTGGGAGTTGAGCGGACGTCTTGTCTGGTTTCAGAACACTGAGCAGACATCGTGACTCCTTCTCATTCTGTTTGCCGTTTTTATTCTGGCGTTGATCAGAAAAATACGACTAGTTTGTTAGAAATGTGTCAAATGTATTTTTCTCTTTGCCACTTCCTTTCTGAGAAAGATTAATTTGGAGGTTGTGCAGAGTAACATGAAGACATGTTTGTTCCGACTACGTTTCCTGATTCGTGTGTTTTTGTCTTTTAATGGGGTCGTTCTGTCGTCGCACACATCCTGTCTCTACTAACATGACCCTCATTTATTCTTGAAGCAGGTTTATGATGCAATTAGCAACAAATTACAATATATAAATTATGTTTCATGCAGAATAAAGGTGAGTAACTGCTGGATTTGTAAACTTTTTCTTTAAACAAGCTCAGCTCTGAAACATGGACTTTAAATTAGGACTCAGCTAAGAAGTGACTCACTGACTGGATCTTTAAGACGTCGCTCACAGGAGCTGATGCTTCAGAGAAAATGGACTGAAGCCAAGAGATCCTGCTGAAAGAATCATGCCTGCACAGAGCCTGAGAAGATGGATGGTATTTAATAATGCCCTCCTGCTAAATTATGCATAAACAAAAACCAGCTGAGAAGCAGAGGGGCGAACTGGCTTCGGTGGATATCAGATGGTGCAGCATCTTGTGAAGCAGTGAAACTTGATGTTGCCCAGAAATAAAGGAGAAACTCTTGACAGAGGGAGCAGCTTTGTTTTAGAACATGTTGTGGAATCAACACTTTTTGTCTAAACTAAAATCTACATTTTAAAGAGAATCTACAGGTTTGTTTAAATTTCATCAATAAGTTAATCCATAAAGGGGGTGAGATGGTGTAGAGGCAAGGCCACCAACCCACGTCCTGAAAGCTCCAGGTTCGATCCCCAGTCATCGCACATCTCGTGGTGTCTCTGAGCAGCACGCCCATCCACTGCACCACCTGGTGGTGAACGGGTTAAATGCAGAGAGACAATTTGGCCATGTATGGGAACATACAATGATCATAACAGATTATTATTATTATTATAAAAACATTTTGTTACTGAAAAAAGGGCAAACATCTATATTTTATAGCTGCTGTCATACCTTCTTATTTATGGAAAACAAAAAAATCCAAAGTTTTCATGGAGAATATATTTTACTCTAACGTGTCTAAGCTTGTAACGAGACATTTGCATTTATCAGAGTTAAGTCAGGTCCTCTGGGCAGTTGAAACGTTTCATCCTTCATCCAAAGGACTTCATCAGTCCTGGGAGCCACAACAAATTCAGTCCCACAAGCAGCACAATCACATGGTGGATCAATCAGTTTTATGGAGACAAGATGGTTTCTGGAGTCCGCCCTCTCCCCCGTCTACTCCTCTGTCTGTCACCGTCAAACTGGTTGGTCCACTGGTTGAGTGTGCTGCTTGTGGGACCGAGTTTGTTGTGGCTCATCGGACTGATGAAGTCCTTTGGATGAAATATGAAACTTTTCAACAAAAGAATCCAGATGACCTGACTGAACTTTAACTTGGATTATTGAGCATGAACTTTGACCTTTTGCATTTAGTTTAACAAGTATTAGGATTACTGTTTCATTGTTATATTTAGAATATTGTGCATTTTACTAGATATTAGCTACTTTGCATATATCAAAAAAACATTTTTTTTAAATCATTTAAGGTTATTAGTTGAAGAAAAAAAATCTATTTTTTCATACAAAAGTTTTTGAACTGTATGAAACGGCTGCATTTACATTTAAAGGCATGAAGAAACTTTGTAAAACACAGGTTACCGTAGTAAAATTTAGAATGATGCATGCGCTAAATGAACGTGGTCTTTATGTAAATCGTTTTAAAAAGCATTTTAAAATCAGTAATGTGCCTTAAACTATGTGTGAACGTAGTAATGAGGCATTTTGTTCAAGCAGTGGTGGTTTTATTTTAGGCAGAGGTGTAAACCCTTAAAGGGAGAAAAACAGATAATGTGTGAGTGTGAGTGAAAATTAAATCTAACAGCTTCAGAAACGGAGAAGGTGTGGATTTATGCATGACACAAAAAAAAAAAAAGAGGCACGGGGACTGGTGTCCAGTATTTAGTTCCAGTTAATCATTCGTTTCAAACTATTTTTTAACATTTATTACAACGTAGTGATTGTTTATAAACCAAAATGCTACAGAGATCATGACAATATTTATTATAGAAGAACAATAAACTAATGTTTTCTCCTGCAGAGCTAAAGAATCAGAGGGTGAGGGATGTTCCCCCTCACACACCTCATGTACAAACACACACACAGTTGTTGTGTCAACGTAAATCCCTCCATGTCACTGCAGAGTGGCCTTCTGAGGACATGCATAAAACATAATTTAACTTAGAAAATGTCATGCTGGATGGAAGGAAGTCCCTGAGAGGCAACCAGATGGACTGCTTCCACACACCGACGTTCCTCCGTACTCCCTAATCCACAGCACAGTCTCTGAATATTCAGCGTGCTGCGTGGCCATTAACGCTGCAGAGATAAGCAGAACTGTACCTGGATGGTACGTTGCGTCTTCCATTTTCTGCTGAAGATTCAATAAATTAATGAAATGGAGGTCATTTTGACTAAAGTGAACGTTTCAGAGATATAAATAAGAAATAGCTTTTTTTTTTTTTTTTTTTTTTTTTTTTTTTTAAAAAATGTATACGGCCACCACTTTTTAGATTTAAGCTAAAATCCTTTTAGGCTGAGAAGGGACGTTGTTGTGCAGTTACCATATTTTCCGGCGTATATGTTGCATCATTCAAAAAAAAAAAGCATCATGAAAAGGAAAATATCATATAGAAGTCACATTTATTATGCGTTTATTTAATGGTCAAAACGGCTTCATTTCACCTCGGCAATGCCATCCATCCATCCATCCATCCATCCATCCATCCATCCATCCATCCATCATCACGGCCGGAGTCGCTAGCTCTCCAGCATTTTTCCGCCTGCACCAGCTGAATGAAGCAAACGCACATGGGAGAACTCGCTGTTGCAGTTCTTAGAAATTTAACATGATTAACACAAAAACAATTGTTTGCTCGACATTATAGCAAAGGTGTGTCTCAGTTTAACTTTTCCTTAATAAATGCATTTTAGTTCAAGGATTCAAGGTTCTTTATTCGTCATTCGCACCCATGTGGTACATGTGGTGGAACGAAATTATGTACACTGGGTCCCAGTTACATCCAACAATAAAAATGGTCAAAATGGCTTCATTTCGCCTGGGTGGCCATCCATCCATCCATCCATCCATCCATCCATCCATCTGTCCATCGAGTCCGGAGTTGCTAGCTCTCCATTGTTCTTCTGCCTGCATCAGCTGAGTGAAGCGAGTGTGCACGGGAGGACTCGCTGTCACAGTTCTTAGAAATTTAAAGCGTCAGACAAAAACTGCGTTATGAAAATGGAAATAAAACTAAGTCGCTTCGATTAATGTTGCAGCTGCGACTTCTACGTCAGAAAACACGGTACTCAGTTTCAGCTACGACCGCACCAAATGAAGCTCAATATGTTTAAAAGTGAGTTCTAGACATTTTGTGTTGGTTAAGGTTGATTAGCTGTGGTGGCCATCTTGTTTAGGGTTGTCTCCAAACTGTAGATGTACTTCAAATTAAAACGTTCTGGGAGTTTTTCTATAATCTGCCTGCAGTCAGTGTTGATTTAAAAAGGCAACGACTCAGTTCAGCAGGACCTGCAGCTGCTGTTGCAACCAGTTTAGCTCATCAGCTGCAAACTGGCTCCGTCTGAGCCCGTTTATGTTTCCTAAGGTCCGTTGAGTTGGGAACCATCTTTAATTGGGCTGACTCCACAGATGTAGATGTCAAAACTACTTTTAGGGAGTTTCTATAAAATTTGTCAAGATATTTTGCTAACAGACACACAGATTGCATTAATGGTTAATGGTAGTTTAAAAAAAAACAAATCTTGTAAGATTAGTTACTGCTCAGTGAACGGGTTGTGAAGCTACTACATCACTAAATTTGATCTCAGTGTCTTTGAAATTAGCTTACAGCTACTTTTGTTTAGCTATGGCGGCCTTCTTGAATAGGATTGACTCCAAAGGTTAATCAACTCCACATCCAATGATTACTTTGTTTCTGAAACTTTTTTAAAAACCCATCCACTGGTTCACGGGATATTTTGCTAACAGTACAAACGAACACACCCTTAGAATCAGACAAAAGACATAATCTCTGTTTCTCTCTTGATAGCTGATAATGAAAATCGAAACTTCAAATGACTAAAAACAAGACGTGCCGTAGTGTCGCACTGCATATTTCTTACTCAACACATTTTGCACCAACTAAACAGAATAAGAATCTTTAATTATCTTTGGTAGCTCTTCAGTTGTTTAAACATCAGTCGTTAAAGTTGAGGCCGGGCCCTCCTGAGGTTCGACTTTAATCTGCTCGTTCGTTCCTCCTGCCAGGAAACAATCACTGGCACCAAACCAACCACAGGACCTGCTCAGCAGACGTAAAACGATATTTGCTGAATGTTTCTCAACGTTGCTTCCGGGCCACTCACAGATTGCAATCAATAGCTTGATGGGGCAACTACAACCAAGACAATATGTCTCTGGTTTTGTTAAATTAATGTTTATGGCAGGGTTCCCATTTAGAAACCACTTGTAACCAAGGGCAACAGACCAAGATGAGCATCTTCGTATAACAAGAGGCACAAAACCAAACATAGACCGATGAGTCATGTTGAAAAATGTTCTCTTTGTCTATAAAGAATTGTTTCAAGTTCTTGTGGTCTGAATGTCACGTTATAACCACAGTGCTTGATTAAATGTCTCGCAGGTAAACGTGCATCAAACTAATTTTCTTTTTTGCACAGCAAATAAATCTCCCCGCAGAGCTTGTAGTGTCATTTCTTAGTTAAAGTTTGTTAAAACAAGGGACACGGCAGCATCCTACATGCAAACATATTTCACACGCTGCTGACGGAGAGGCAGCAGAGATGTTCAGCGACAGAGTCGTCTGGTACGTGCAGTGTCAGTCCTGCATCTATCTTTAGGGGATTATAAACATGTGACTCACTCTTCCCTGACTGCTTCGGCGCGTATCGATCTGTCTTTTGTCTCGTTTTAGTTTAAAATTATAGTGCCACACTCAGAAAAATCATCTCTGTGGAAGCCTCCCAGTAATAATCTATTGACAAAAGAAGAACTGATGAAGGAGGATTGTGGCGGCAGTGATCTTCTGGCACACGGACCACAAACCGTTGATCAGCTTGTTCACTATCTGTCCACGAACAACAGAACATGTCACTAAGTCAAGATGAGTGAAATAAAAAGCTATAATTTCTGTGCACGTACGATGGAAACAGTGCTGCGGTGTGAGCCAGTGTTGCGCACGTCACTTCCTAACTCAGCATCTCTGCGAGGAGGCAGTCGCTGATGGTTTCTGTTACTCAGTGTGTTGCACTGCCTCTTCTGCCGGTTTGCTGCGTGACCATGGCAACAGCTGAATCTAATTATCATCTAAAGGCTCACTAGTAAGCCATTTAACAGCAATATCTACCTCAGGGAAATATGAAAAGCCCAAATATAAGTGCATTACCATACTGCCGGTTGCCATAGCTATGATGGATTAGCCTCTAGCTGTGGCTTCAGTGTGATGCGGCTGTCGAAAGGCATGATGAGGTTTTCTCAGCCAAACGAGGGCGAGTTGGACCGACAGAACGATGCAGTGACGGTTCATGAACACATAGAGGGGCTGTTTGATAGCTTTGGATTTCCTGACCCACAGGATGGATGAAACACATCTACATGATGAACATGGAGAGAATTAGTGACTTCACTCCCGACCCCATGTTGTATTTTTTCAGCTCTGCAGTTTTGACTCTTTTCCACAAACATCTTAAAGTTTAAACCAGTTTAAAGCCATAAAATTAAATTATCCATGTTTATAGTTTAAACCACAATTATCCCAAAGAGCATCATGTAGAAGATAAAACATAACTTTAAACTTTACACACTGTGGATAACAATTTAAACAACTATTCTCAAGTTTGTTTTATTGCTTTAGCTTTATAAGTCTGGACTTGTCTTTGTGTACATCACAATCTGCACTAAAAGCATTAAAATTACCACCAAGTTATAGGATTTCCAGTGTTTTTCTCTACAGACAGACAAAAGATTTATACACAAAAGCCTGAGATAAAACCACCAAATCCTTAGAGGTTTGTAGCAAATTTTAAAAAAAATGTGGTTGTTCAAAGATAAATCTGGTGTGACCGCTGAGTCTCAAACACAAAAATAACCATTTTATACTCCGGGGTTAGTGTGATCTGTTGTGATGTTATAAAGTGTGGCGCAGCAATGGACAGATAAAAATGTTACCTCCAGTTGTGACTATGCTGCAGACGTATTGTACACATGCTTGTATTGTTGCAGTGCTCTTCACTGATTGTGGAGCTCATACAGTTTTTATTAATCATGCAGAGTTAAATTTAAAAGACTACAAAACTTTCACTTTTAAGCTAAATTCAGCATAGCCCTGCAAAAACATCTTTTCAACCCAAATTCATTTTTTCATTCAACCTTTATTCATACAGGATAGTCTCATTGAGCCACGAGGACTCATTTACAAGAGAGACCTGATTTAGACAGGACACATAAAGTACAGAAAACAATAACAGTAAACAACAATAACAATAAATGCAGTTAAAATAAGAGTAGTGTATAAAACAATAAATCAGGCTTCTGTAAAACAAGGTGAAATACTCAATGACAATCAATTCTCATTGTAAGATTTTAAGTCAAAATGTGGGTAAGCCATGTTTGCGCTCCTCCATAAATAAAATTAGACACGGTTGCTCTTATTGCACTGGTCTGGCATTTGTTCAAAGTGTTGATGGGCTGTAATATATCTGGTGTTTAAATCTTGTGCCACTGATACAAACATCTGTCATTGCATGAATCATCACAATGAGAAAACAAATCAGCTTCTGATGAAATCATACCAACTGGCATATTTATTTCATTTTTTATGAATTTAATAATTATTGAAATGGCTTTTCACAGAGCAAAGAGGGGGAAATGGAAATTCTGTCTGTGTTGTGAGCTAGCTAACAAAAAACGAATCAGATACAGACTTACATTTTGCTAACTACATTTAAACGTAAGAAATGTTCCTTTTGAAAATTGGATTGCCGTGTCAAAATCCAAGATGGCTGCCACCATAAATATCCATACGTCTTGCGAGACAGATAATTTTAAAATAGAGTGAGATCCCGACTTCTGTTTTACTGTGTGGCTGCATCCAGATATAAAAAAGGTCCCTATCAAAAATTGGGTTGCCATGTTAAAATCCAAGATGGCTGCTGCCATATATACATGCACACCAGCCAACCCAATAATTTGAGGAAACTATGCCTTTTCATTGTTATATTGGTTAAACGTATAATTTTCTCAAATAAATGGGGTGGCCCTTGGGGTGGATGAAGATTAATCTAAGGTGGCCAAGACCACCACTGGACATCCCCTGGCTCTCCATTGTAGATAAAATTGCTTCCTCCACTTGCCAGGATCCATAATGCTGTGCTGCATCAGGCAAGCAAAACAAAAATTAAAAATAAACTATGGTACCTTTATTCTTATACCGTGTAACTGTGACTGTCTTTTGTTGTCATTGCTATTCACTGTTGTCATCACTCTTTGTTAAAATCAGGTCTCTCTTGTAAATGAGTCCCCGAGACTCAATGGGATTAACCTGTAGAAATAAAGGTTGAATGAATGAATGAAAAAGCTCAAACCCATGGAGTTTCTCGCACCAAAAACATTGTCAAGGAAAACAAGGAAGCAAAGAAACATCTTTTGTCTCAAGGCCAGTTTAAGTATCATTATTATTTTGGTTACTTTATTGTTCTTTCTTTATGAATTGATTGTAACTATTTTCACATTATTCAACAACCAAAACGGATTTTTTTTTTTTTTACTGTAATGGCTAGGTATTAAAAATAAACATTTAGCCCTCCCCACTACCCATTTATGTTGAGCTTATTTTGAGATGTAACCGGAAGTTCTGTGTTAAGAGAGGTGGAAAGAGAAGTTATGGAGACGTCGCTAATGTTGAGTGGGTTAACACCATAGACATAATATGTCTGTGGTTAACACAAACGCCTTGTTTGTTTTTTGTTCAGCCTTTTTTTTTTTGTCCAATCAAATGTGGTTCTTCAGACACGCCTATTTTATATAGTCCAATC
>JAVCKU010000042.1:7285282-7297110 GCA_032273985.1 Hypsolebias coamazonicus | reverse complement strand
TGTGTGTGTGTGTGTGTGTGTGTACTACTATCCCTACTTTGCAGTTTTTCACTTGACGTGGGGGGGTGGAACCCAACATCCATGATAAACGAGGGACGACTGTATTATTATTCATAAATTCCAAAATAGTGCTTCATGTTATATTATGTAAAGCACTGCAGGACATTATTATTAAACTAAAACTCCAGAAAACTAATTATCATGTAGTAGTATGCATCCAATCTGCAGAAATTTGCATTTAGCCTTAACATGACAGAACTTGTGCAATACATTTGAATAAAAATAAAATAAAAATAATAATTTAGTCCAAGATCAGATTGAAAAATTAGAATCCAGAACATGGATTTGTCAGAAGCGTTAGTAAATCTAATGAGTGTTGAGCTACATTCATTAAAGCTGTTTCTGTGGCCTCTGTGGAGTAAGCACCTTGATAACAGTTTATCTGTTTTAACTGTGCTATAGAAATAAAGTTGACTTGACTTTACATGTTCTCCCACACAATAAAATCATGCACGCTGGGTTAACTGGTGACTTGAAATTGTCTCTAGGTGCGAGTGTGAATGGCTGGTTGTCCCTGTGTTTGCCTTTCACAAAATGAGCTCTGGAGATAAGCTCCTCATGGAAAAAGTGGGTAAAGAAAATGGAGGAATTGATTATTGGGTAAAAATAGTTTTTATAAAAACGTTGTACCTGCCTGCAAGAGTCCATGTTCTCACCGTTAGGGGGCAGTGTGGCTTCACTAAAGGAAGTGAGTGACTGAACATCAGCAGCAGGAAGATTCATCTTCCCCATCTCCTCCTGACAGCACAGTTTATACAGACTCTCCTGTTCCTTCACTCACATCCTGTTGTATGTTAGCATCGCCTGCAGCTGCAACTCTTTCACTGTAAAGCGTGCACGTGTGAGCCCCTCCAGACGGCCCGCTGTCTCTCCAGATGATAAAGGCACGTTTGTCAGCAGGTTCAGCTCTGTGCTGTCGGACTTACTTGTCTCTGTAGTTCCAGATCTGCTTTGTTTCCTACGAGGATCATCGGGAATTCGTCTCTGTCTTTGACCCGGAGAATCTGCCTTTGGAACTTGTAGATCTCTTCAAAGCTGTGAATGAGACCAAACAGAGTTGACATCTACGGAGCAAAAAGACGTGCAAGACGCATCATCGCCATCCAGCGTTGCAGCGAGAAGCAAACCCTCCGTGCTTACACAAAAACACACAATCACAACTGAAGTTAAGGTCATCGAGCATGTTAGTCCAACAACAACAACAACAACAAAAAGCTACAAAATCGCAGCTTCAGAATCATTTGTTCATCCTTTGACTGGCTCGCTGCCTCACTTTAACACAGAGGGCACGACGCTTTCAACCCAACAGCAAATAAAAACGTCCGTGTGTGCAGAAGAAGAGGAAGAAACCACGAACCCAGGCCGGCACATTCCAGCCATGTGAGCACGGAGTGAATGTGGACGGCTCGACTAGCGTCAGCGGAGGAAGGAACGACTGTTTACAGCATAAACATCAGGAGGGGGTGGGGGGGGGGACGAGGGAATGCTGTTTGTTGGCCGGTGACACAACAACACGGAGGATGAGCAAAGACAGGCAGGCTGATGATTTAAGCTCAAATACATCTTGGAGAAGTTTAAAAAAGAGGCATCTTTCAAAATGCATGATGACTTTTCCATGTTGCACAGTAATTGTGTTATGAAACATAAAACTGAGCTGCAGGCAGCCGGTTTCGTGGTTTTGCTTCTCGAATGCTGCCTGCGTTCCACCGTCGTGGTGGCGTAAACAGACACGCCGGCGGCACATCTGTTGCACGTGCAACAAAGCAGCAGGTGGAGGAAGTTGCGCTTTCATTTTAAAACCCGCTGTTGCCATGGCTACCACAGGTGTCACCCAATCGTTCAGGAGTAAAGAAAAGCGACAACGATTTGCTTTGCATCTCCGACGACCTGCTTTCAACGAACATGAGCCGCGTTCAGCTGTTGCAGCTGAGCGGCGCTTACGGGGCGGGACAGTCTGAGCCCGACGGTGTTGTGAGTATATACATGCACTCATGTTGTCAGTGCACACACGCTAAAATTAAACTGTCCCACCTCATGAGCAGGTCGAAAAAGATTGTTGCTCAAGCGTTTCTGAAGTTTTCCTCTGCACTGATGCTGCTGTGCAGGCAGCCAACAGGCTTCAGATGGACAGTGCGTGAAAAAGCTCATTAAAGTGATGTAAAAAAGCTAAGCCCGGACCAGACTTGGCTTTTTTAGATTTTTCTACCTGGATTATTGAGCATGCACCAGGGTGCTCATTACGGCAGGGAGGAAGTGCTGCAAAGAAAAAGAAAACGAGAACAACAAAAGGTCCGGAAGAGGCAACAAGCCGGTGTCGATGCAAGATTTATGGTTGTAGTAGAAGCTGAAGAGGAGTGAGAGTGCAGCTGTGAGCGGTAAACACACTCCTACGAAGAGAAAGGGAGGCGTGCATGTGTGTGTGCACGGTGAAAACTGTCACTTACCTTCCTCTGTCAGTGACTGAGAAGACGAGCAGGAAGCCCTCCCCTGTCCTCATGTATTGTTCTCTCATGGCTCCAAACTCTTCCTGTCCAGCCGTGTCGAGGACTGCACAACATCAACACGTGCGTTGGTACGAACACACACAAACACACACAAACACACACTCGATAACTTGCAGCAAAAATAAACTTCTCCAGCCCAACTCTTCAGGAGAAATGCTGCGCAGCCGAAGTGTGCTTTTATTTACTCTCGTCCAGTTTGTTCATAAAACGGCACTTACTGTCGAGCCTGGCCGGCCGCTCGTCGATCACGCACTGCTTGGTGTAGGAGTCTTCGATGGTGGGGTCATAGTCGGTGACGAAGTACGACTGAAAGAGACAAGACACTGAACATTTAAAGTCCGCTTATTCATCAATTAAAACACAATGAAACTTTCAATAACGCAAAGTATGAAGTAGTTTTCTCTGAAGCAAAACCTCATTTTTAGAGTTTTTCTGAGATAAACAATTTATGAACCAACGTAACTTTGTCCTGTCGCAGATACAGGCGACTTTTTCCTCTTTATTCTCCACAGCAACTTTGATTTAAAGGATTCAAAAACCAAAAAGGAAGAAGAGGGTAAAGATAATGGACGGTGGGACAGATGGATGATGGATGGATGGATTGAATGGATGGATGGACAGAAGGATGGATGGATGGATGGACAGATGGATGGATGGATGGATTGAATGGATGGATGATGGATGGATGGATTGAATGGATGGATGGATGGATGGACAGATGGATGGATGGACAGATGGATGGATGGAATGGATGGATGGATTGAATGGATGGATGGATGGATGGATTGAATGGATGGATGGATGGATGGATGGATGGATGCAAATAGTTAACTTTTGGTTACTGATTTTGTGGATGACTGACTGTTTTGTAAAATCATCACAGATGTTTGTTTTTGGTTTGTTAACAAATAAAATAAAATAAAATAAAGTAAAATAGTCAGAGAAATATGTTCAGGTCTCTCTTGTAAGAGTCCCCGAGGCTCAATGGGACTAACCTGTAGAAATGAAGGTTGAACGAATGAATGTTGGAAGAATTTTACAAATATTCTTCTTCTTTTTTTCAGCATTAAGTTTGTCCCACACGTTACATTCCAGGCCAAACACGCATCAGTCCTGTCGGTTTATCACACGTACGGTTTGTCAATAAACACGTGTGCATCAGCTCACATGGAAACTCTTGGTAAAAAAAAATAAAATGCAATACCTTCTACAATAATTTATACAATTTGTCCAGTTTTTATTCATGTCTCTACTGCGTGATTTACCACCAGAAGCCCAACTTTACTCACTTATCTAATAAAATAATTTTAGGTCAAACACAGAACGCACTCTGTTAGAAACTGAGTCAAAAGATAAACAGAATTAGTTTTATTCACTTCCAGATTGATTTTAAAACACAATCTGTCTCACAACTTGATTTCTGAAGCTGTTGAGGATCAGACTGGGTTCACTTAAGGCCACTTCTGGCCCTTCCAGCTGTATTTTGACGATCGAGGTAATTATTTGGCTAATGTTAGCTCATTTAAAAATAACCTAATAAACACATTAAAGGCAGGCACATCTGTGGGCAGCAAACTCTTGTCTGTGGACTGTCCATGACAGGGGTGCTCTTTTCAGTACAACACCAGCAGAAAACGTGTTTCTGTGGTGCCATCCAACATCATCATCATCATCACTGAGTAGAACTGGCCGTGGGTGTGAGCACAGATCATCATGATCCACCAACAGAACATTCCAAAATCCAGGCTTGTCACTTTCTGCTCTCAGTTGACTTTACTTGTTGTTTTTAGCTAATGCTGCGTGGACTGTGTGCGGACACGTCTGCCCTGAGAACAGACAAACAGCCACACTGCGCTCGTGCTCGGGGTTAAAACAGCACAGACCACCTCGCTGACCTCTGGTTGTCCTGGCACTCTGTGGACACCTGCACAAAAACTGTGAGGTGAACACGCTCCTGCACAAAACCCACGTGCCCGTCTCACAGCAGGCTCCTCTGCAGCTTAGGAGCCGTTACTGAAGCTACAAGCTGTCAGATCGTTCCAGTATCTGCTCGTATAGTAACCTAAACTGCAAGGGTGGGGCCGGGACACAGAGGAGGAGGAAGAGGAGGAGGTGAAGGAGTTGTGCATTTTTTACATATTTCCCATATTTTGTTGTTCTCCCACCCCTCGGGGACTTGTTAAGTGGTGACTGCAGAGGGGAGTGCTCAGGGAATGTCAAAGCAACACCCTGAGACACCGAGAGGTCACGAGAACATAAAGTCCCTGGAACAATGGACCGAACCGAACCGTTCCTCCTGCGACGGGCGATATTTGACAGCAGACAGTTCAGCATCTTTATACTTCTGTTTCCAAACTGAGGAGACAAGCGAGGCTGTATGGTGCTGGCTAAACGTCAAACCTTTTGAACTGGTTTCTTTGTTATAAACTAACCTAAATGTCTGGGGAAAGCTTCTATTTAGTAAAAAAATAAAAATAAAAATGATTGCTTGACAAATGTCGACAACAATCTGAACTTTTTTTTTTGGGGGGGGGACAGTAAAATAGTTGATGCTTGATTAAGAAGTTTTCAAAGTTAAGGTCTGAACCTCACCGTGGGTCATGGGGCCTTAAGATAACTTCAGGAAATCAGCCAAAATTTTAAAATAATTCCTACGAGGATATTTTCAACATAATTTTTGGTCAAATACATAAAAAGTAGGATGAGTTTAAGTTAACTGTGTTGTCATTTTGGATGTTACAGTTTACACTGTATTTTTTGTTCTATGAGTTGCACCTTTTAGCACAAATTAGCATGCCCTGTGACTTATATGGACCTTCTACTCCGCTCCTGTTTCCAGGAATATCTTGCAAAAAGATCAGAGGCTCTAAATGACATGTTCCTGTTTTTAGTTTTCCACATCGCTTTATAGTGTAGCTGTTTATTTTTTGCTACTACAGTATTTTACTTTTGACTGTCCTTTCGGTTGCCATTTTATTTTAATTTGTAAAAATAAAAAAGTCTGTATACCTCTTTTATGATTGTATTGTTGTCATCATTCTTTGTTTGTAGCCAGGTCTCTCTTGTAAATGAGACCCCGAGGATCAATGGGATTAACCTGTACAAATAAAGGTTGAACGAACTGAACACTACCATTTTCAGCCACTAGAGGGCGTTCGAGTAACATGGAAAGCCAAGTGTCTCATTAATAGGTAAAAAGGGCTATTAATGAGACATTTGGCTTGCCATACCAAGTCACCTTCGTCTCGGTGACGAAGTGACGCATAATAAATAATTCGGTGACGCATAATAAATGCGATTTATACGGCAAAGCAATGTATTTATGTTCTTTTTCACTTTATTAGACATATTTGGACTGATGCGACTTCTACAGCGGTGCGATGTTTACTGCAGAAAATACGGTAGTTCAGTCAAGGATTTGGGTTTTAAAATCTTTTCAATTATTATTTTAAGGGCCAGAAACTAAAATGGTAGAGAACATTTGCTTTATTGAGCATTATGCTCTTAAATATTTCAGTAACAATTAAAGATGCAATACAAACTGTAGCTTTGTTTAAATATAGAATTATGAAATTTCTGTGTGAATAAAGTCACTGAGCATCTCCCAGATTTTCTTATGTAGTTTAAAATGATGTATTTGAAAGTTTGATAAATCATCTGTACTCATCATCAATGTTTTAAGAACAGATAGTTTTAATAAATCTAAAGCTCTGCTGTGGTATTGGGGTGTTTATTTGTGTAATCCGTCGCCTCCGGCCTTCACTCGTCCTCTTTTTCTTGATTTTCGCAGGAGATGCAGAGAATGTCTGGTTCACACGCTCCTGCCGTCCCTGCGGTGCGCAGGAATGCTTGCTCGTCACTTCCATTCACGACTGTTCAATAATTCAGAAGTGTTACTTTGCATCCTCACACGTGCTTCGCTGATTTGTGATTTGGAATGTGCACGGTGCAATCAGATCTACCTGCGGGTATAAATGAAGTTGATCGATTGTCCTGCCAGTGTCTTCAGCCAGTGAGATGAGATGAAAAGGAAAGCACAAAAAAATCAACGTCCACGTGCGTCAACGCCTCTACAACACAGCTGCAGAGTAACACGTGACCTCGGTCTTCGTTTCCAACCTCTTATTCTCATTCGGTCATCCTTCAGGGAGCCGCACCGACACTCCTTCCCTCCCTCCACGTGCACGGACAGTTTATCTGCTGAACCGTGCTCCAGCCGAGCTTTCCAGTGATAAATGAGACCGTTCTGCAGAGCCAGCAGCGCCGGAGCCAAGAGGGCTAAAGATCAGCCTGGCACGGTTTCAGCTGGGCACCGTGAGGGAGTACAACACAAATCACGACGATATCAATAACTATAAGCCCGTCTGAAGTGTGTCCAAGAACAGGACTGATGAATATGGTCCATAAACTCAGCAGATACACTTCAAACACAAAAATCAGCTGTACGTCTGAGGCAGAGCAACAGAGAAGAATTAAAACTGTCAGGAGCGAATGATTCTCAGTTCTCACAATATTTTCAGATTGTGGTTTGTATGTGCCATATTTTTTGTCCTATAAGCCGCAGTTTTTTTGTATAATTTACATGTCCTGCGACTTATTTATGCTTGTTTGTCCACTTCATTAGACATTTGGAGTGGTGCGACTTAAACGGCGGTGCAACGTGTATGTCGGAAAATACGGTAATCAATTTTGTCATCTGGCCGTGTTTACCTCCCTAAACAAACAAATAAATAAGGGCAGAGGAACAAATACACAGCTTTTCAAAGTGCAAACAATCATTACATTCATCATTTGGTCCTGTGGGTGTTCAAAGTGCTCGATGAATAAAGCTGGTATGGTTTTACATTCATCACAAAAACAACTGGTCATTTTATTTGACTATTTATTAAAAGTTCTGAAAAGATTTTACTGGTTTATGATCAGTTTTCTCCAAAGAGTCAGAAATTTAGTGACTTTATTAAAAACATTTTTTATAAGATGGTCATAAAAATAAAAAAAAAATAATATTTCTTATCTAAAATATTTGCAGCTGAACCAGTCAGTGTTCTTCTTGTAATCTGTATGACTGTATCACGTGCACATGCCGGAGAGCTCGGCACGTTTCTCTGGATAGAAAAGTCATTTAAAAAAATGGACACGAAGCTGAGCTCGTGCTGTTAACGTGGAGTCGAAAGGTTTGTGGCTGTAAATAAAAAGCTCGATGAGGTGTGTGCTCTCGGCTGCTGGTCCAGCTCAGAGCAGTTCTTCTTGCAGCTTCTGGTCAAGCGGCTTCCAACGATGCTGACCGACACACGAGCATCGACTCAACGCTCCGCTTGGGCAACAACTGGACCGGCGCTGACACAAACACACTGTGGGTGATTTGTAAGCTGTAAAACCTGGATTACCAGCATCTTTGAGTCCTGCTCTCCAGACTGAAGCTCATTTAACAAAATTTACCAGAGCAAGGAATCTGAATTTTATTTAAAGAAAAGTTAATTTGACTGAATCGTGGCGAGCCAAGCTGAGAAACAGTTTAAACACTGGTGGAAAGGTCAGGCCCCAGTCGGCCCCAGTCCACTCTGCAGGAAGGAAACTCCACCTCTGCTGCTGGCCTGGCCCTCGGGTGGCAGTGATGTCACACATGATACGTTACCTTATCCCACCTACCGACCAGAATCCAGACCAGCACACCCAGATTGACCCCCCCACCCAGAATTAGAGCTACTCTGCATATCTCTGCAGTGACAGCCACAAAAACACGAGGTCTGTGGATCAGCTTCATCTGTAGACGCTCATCGACAGACACAGATTTAACTGTTGAATTGTTTTAAGGATTATCATTTTATTTTATTTTTAACTGTAATGATTTTAAATATAACCTAAACAACCGATGAGCAAAACACCAAATGAAAAGTTTAATCATCAAAATTGTTTTCAAATCTTTAAAAAAAAAAAAAAAAAAAAAGAAAAGCACGTTACAAATTGCCAACTGGTGCCAATATTTAACAACGTTATGCACTTAACATTCAGTAATGCCCTTAAAGATTAACAGGATTTCTGACATATTTTAGCTACTTAAGTGACAGAAATGGCGTCAAACCGGCATGTGGGTGTGTTTGTCTTCAAAACAAACCCCAAAAAAGAACAAATCCCAAAGCACCCGATCGGGTTTCACAAAAAGTGGCATTGCAAAGCAACAAAAGCTTCAAAATGATCACCTGCAGCCTGAAGAAAACCAAGACTGGGTGATGGGTGCAGGCGTGTGATCAGCATTGCGCTTGCACCATGCACTTCCTCTCCAAACTGCTTCACTAGCACTAAACAGAGACGGTTCTCCATCTGACACTGATCCTACCTGAGCAGCCGAGGCAGTAGATTTGACTTTTAACTGCCACCATCATCATCTACACAGATCACAAACGGCACAGGCTCAAAGTGAAATCTCTGCACGCTGCATGGTCAGACGTGCGCCGCCTACGGGGACTGTGCAGCCACACTCTGAGCCCGATGCTACAAGTATCTCNNNCTCAGAGCTGACAAACAGATTCATTAAAGACGAGTGGTCCTCAAAAAACAATTAATTATGAGAGGATATGATCCAAAATGAGTTTTAATTCATCACATTGCAATTCAATACAAAGCAAAGAAACTCTCTTATTTATATCTACTTAAAGGCCAAAGCCTTAATAAACCAACAAATCTAGATTAAATCCTAAAACAGCACTGGTTTGCAACTATTCTACTGATGCAGTTGAACAGTGCACGTCTGTGAATCGGTACAAATCGATAAAGCTTCACATCCCTATACCCTGCTAGGCTCAATGAGCAGTAATGCTGTGAGTTAACATTTTACACATGGCTCAACCCAGAGCTTCACTTGAAAATCATCACCCGCGGTTGTTTAATTAAGGAAAATGGAAATCGAAAAGCGTTAAAATGAGTTACTCCTGGAAACATTCTGTCGTGCACGGATTTGTGATAGTTCCCAACTTCTTCCTCCAGCTGCCACAGCAGAACCACAGTCTGCAGCAACAATCTCTCTGTCTACATACAGCTCAGTGTGAGAGACAGAAACTAGTTTTTCATGCTACAGGACACAAACACGTCCATCCTCTAAACATCACAATGTGCTCAGAAGACACCACTTTGTTGCTTTGTGTTCAGCCGCTGGTTCTGCTGACAAAGCAGTTGAGCACAGAGACGCTGAAGAGCGGCGGGCGCCACACGAGGCGGAGCTGGACGGAGGCCTGCCCTGAAGCTGACAGGTGAAACGTGCCATATCGAAGACAAGTTCAGCGAGGCAGAGCCAAGAGCAGCCATTTTAATTAAAGAGCTAAATTGTGTTTGAGACAGAGCGAAGCCTGCCAAGTGTGCAGAAACAGAACATGACACACTGTGCTGATCCATTACTGACCAAAACATCTACATGTATGCATCTTTATATTAGCTAAGCATCAAGTTTAAAGGAGGGAGGTGGTGTTAAAGAAGAAGTCTGACCATGAACACTTCCTGTCTTTCAAGCTGCACAAGCCAAACCATT
Source organism: Hypsolebias coamazonicus (assembly GCA_032273985.1). Taxonomy (NCBI): domain Eukaryota; kingdom Metazoa; phylum Chordata; class Actinopteri; order Cyprinodontiformes; family Rivulidae; genus Hypsolebias; species Hypsolebias coamazonicus. The sequence continues at coordinate 7,287,024 of JAVCKU010000042.1, read as the reverse complement.
TGGGGCTCGACTACGAGCAGCTGTCTGTAATCAAAGAGCCACCATCAAGGTTTAATGTTAAACACATGACGGTGAAGACCAGACCCTCTGCATCTTTACATCCACCACTGATTACTGCTTTCCTACACGTGCTTTACACTTTCACAAAGGTGGTGCACGAATCAGTGCAAGGAGTGCGGTTTCTTCCAGAGTACCTAAAGCGAGAAGAAGGAGATAATGCAGAATAAAAATGGTTTGAGGGGGAGGGAGTCTGTAGGCTTCAAGGAGAGGGAGCACAAGTGAAAAAGAGGGGGAGGGAAAAGCATTAACTTCCTGTGGAAACACCCACTTTTCCCATGAGCTCATGCAAACCAGAAAGGTCATTTATTCAATACCTAATACACACGGAAAGAAAAGGGAGCGCACAATGTGTCCGCTGCCTTGAGGAGCCACTGGGGAGCATTTTGTTGTAGCTGAGAAAGATTTAAGACCAAACACATTACTGCTGAGAGCTGGATGGAAGTCAAAAACTTTTCAAAACTCCCTCATCACGACCGTACGGCTGAACGACGCATCGATGGTAACAGCATTTTCACTAAATGATTACAGCCCAAATGCAGTCTGCTTACAGCGCTACGCTTTGGCTTGATGCCGGATTAAATGAACCCATAACTCTTATTTCTGGCTTCCTCCTAATGTGCAGCAGATCAATAACTTTTCCTTTAATCATTGGCCTGTCCTTAAATGCCATCAGACCAGCGAAACCACTGCAGCAGAAAAACATCCATCCCAAACCAATTAACTAACTAAAAATTGATGCCGTCACTCTGAAGTCAAAGGAGCATTTAACATTTGATGGTAAACTATAAAAAACATGATTAAAGTTGTAGCAAACATCGTTTTCAATGTTGCAGATCAATACTGAACAAATCTGTCACATTACTTTATTTGAGTATTTGTCAAGCAAGTATGCATTTATGTATGTTAAAGTTTGCATACACACTCAATATAAACTTTTCAATTTTTAAACTTTCAATATAAAACACATGTTCCTGTTTGTAGAGTTTTACATCACTTTCTAATGTTGATGCTTTTGTTTCATCTTTTAATATCATTTCTTCCATTTACTTTTCATTTGATATGTTTTTTTAATGATAGTCTACTGTTGTCATCTGTGCTCTTTATTTAAATCAGGTCTCTCTTGTAAATGAGTCCTTGAGGCTCAATGAGACTAACCTGTAGAAATAAAGGTTGAATTGAGTTTTTAGGAGTTGAAATATTACTTTGCTGCTCCGGACTCTCTCCTCTTAACTGTTCTTCTGATGAACTTCCTGATGATTTCATTCAATGTCAATCTTAAATTTTCTTCAGAGAAACCGCAACGCACTCTTTCCTTCCGTAATATCAAGAATATCAACCATGACATTCTTTTATCTCATACTGATAATACCTTCTTCACCTTCAATTCTTCCAACCCAGATGATCTTGTCACATTCTACAATAACAGTCTCACCAACTTAACTCTGTTGCTCCTTTGAAAACCCGGTCTGTTTCCTTCTCCAACTCTGCACCTTGGTTCACTCCAGAACTCCGTTCCCTGAAATCCAAAGGTCGGCGGCTAGAGCGTCTCTATAAAAAATCCGGTCACACAATACACAAGGAACTCTATGCGAACCACATCATCCGTTACAAGGACAGTATTTCTCAAGCCAAATCCAGCTACTTCTCTGACATCATCAGTTCCAATGTTGGCAATTCAAAGA
>JAVCKU010000042.1:6969491-6985674 GCA_032273985.1 Hypsolebias coamazonicus | reverse complement strand
AATTCAAATATAATTTAAGAAGTCTATTATATGATGATAGCATGATTCAATTCAATCAATTCAACTTTTTTTTTTTTTTTTTAAATATACATGTATTCATTATACTCCAGTTTGTAACTAGATAAATGTGACACACTCTTGTATTTAGAAATTCTGGTAAATTTCCAGTCCTCACATTTTTTGATCAGTTGTTTTTCTATTCATGCATTTATCTTGTCTGAGGAATAAAACTATCAAAATCTCACAGAGACAAGAATACATTAACTTCTGATTTCTCATGGAGTCTGAACTGCACAGGAAACAAATCAAAAGTCGAGTTCGACTTTAAAAAAGAAAGAAAATGACTGTGACACACTCCAAGGAGTCCTTTGAATATCTTAATCACAGGCACACTAAAAACAAGACCCCGTCATCAAACCAAATAAAACATAATAATTACAAGAGGCAGGCAGGGAAGTGAAATCCAGAAAGAAAACATGTTTTTGTCATTCAGCCGGTAGTCCCTGAGACAACAGCTGTTGGATGCTGCAAATACTCCTGAAGTCTCCATAATCATGCTGTTATTGAAGTGAGGACAAAAAGGGCACTAATTGCATGGGAGCAATCGGAACGCAATAGGTTACACACCCGGGTGATGCTGCACAATGCAAACTCTTAAGAGGGAGCATTTGGGGGTAAAAAAAAAAAAAAACATTCAGAGCACAACACATCGCTGCCGCTCATTTTCAGGCAATTATCTTTCCTGGGTGTCAACAGTTGTAAAACCCTCTACCACTTCTGCCAGACTTTTTGAGACAGTTAAATAATTTCTGCTTTTTAATATGTAATTACTGGTGTTGGCATGTGCAAATAAAAAAGTCCAGCTCTTTGCTTTAATGTCAATAAACTGGCAAACACCTGCACCTCGTGCTGGGCTTTCTTTACCTGACACCTAATCATTATTCCACCTGCTGAACATTTCTTTTAGGAACCTTCTAGACGACTCTGTTTGGTCCTGTAAACAGCTGCTATAAATAAATATATTGTGGCTAACATCTGTAAGAAGTGATCATCTCATCTGGTCCAGTGCCTCCTTTCTTATGTTGCTCACTCCTCACTCCACCCTGATTTTCTAAATCCCTGCCAAAACCAGTTAGATGATCGGATGAAGCCAGAGCTCTTTTCACCAACAGGCATTTGAGGCTTTAGAAAAGCTTTCATGAGGATTAAAAGTTAAATACAAAGTAGTTTACACTTTAAATACTGCCCAACACTTAATGGTTGTTGTCTGTTTCTTCATGTTCAGAAACGTTTGCTTCCAAGGAATTAAATTAAATTCCAAGGAATTAAATTAAATTCCAAGGAATTACATTTCCTGTTCTGTTTTCTTTATTTAACTCCAAATGAGTTCAGGAGTAAAATGTCCAGCGGACGGAAAAAAGTTTTGACAAACGCAAACAGAGGTCAAAAAATTTTATAAAATGCAATTTTTGGTGAACAAAATTTGTAAACTTTTGGGGCTTTTTACTTCTTGTTTGAGGAACATAGACAACCCCCCCACCCCGACCCCGACTCCTTCACTGACCAGCACGTTAATCCCACAGAGCTGACCTGTCCATTCTGCAGAACCATCCACACGCACAGAACCCTAACCTTTCTAAATAGGACACATGTCTATCAAGCATATATGAATTAAGCATCCCCGAGAGGCTTCACCTCGTGAGCCGAGCAGCATGTGACCTCTCCCAATCCATTTTACTGCGGCACTCTGTGGCAATCAGGCTTGAATTATTAAAGTGAGCAGTGAGCAATGATCAATTCATTGCGGCCCTTGCTTGCTGGCTGCCTGGCTGTACTTCAGCAGAAATGACATTGAGAACACTTGAGTACGCTTCCAGACAATGCACATAAATGTGAAATATGTCAGACCCGATATGTCAATAATCATAACTGTACAGGCTGAGGCCATGTCCAGGCTAATCCCACTGAAATGCTGCTAGATGACTGGGGGCTGTGCAGCTTTCAGCGCTGTCATTCCTTGCAAACGCTTTCTTCTGAGAAAGAAAAAAGACGTCAAAGGGTGGATGATGTTACTACGTGTCAACAAGAGCTGTGAACTTCCACTTTTGAAATAAACGCTTTTATATTTGTCATAATGAATATTCTCTAAAGGCTTTCAGCATATCTTGGAAGAGCATTCGCGAAGGCTTGTCGTCAAATTGCAGTTTAAGATTCTTGTTCAAATTGTAGAGGAAAAGAAAATGTGTGAAAAAGTTAGAGGAGAAAACGACTGCAGGGAAGTACACGACTCAAGGAACCTGGAAGTTGGAGATAGGGATGAATAAAGAAACACTCACTCAAAACGTGGAGAGAGGAGATGAAGAGCCAAGATAAACCAGTACTCAGAGCCCCCAAAACTGCAATCTCCCCTTAAGCTGGAGAGTGGCAGCTGGCAGAACAGCTGGTGAATAGGATTAATGTCAGAAGAATGAAATAAAACTCAACATATGTCCGAGCCTGAGGTGTTGGGACTGTGCATGATTGTGCCCCCGATGGATGCCATGTGTGCAGCTGGAAGGAGCTGCTGTGCTGCTCGGCGTTTCTGCCACACAAGGTCATTTTTAAGAACTAGGACCATTAAACGCTTGAATAACATCATGAACTTTTGATTCTGTCAACATCTTTGCTTTTATGGCATCTACTCTGGCAGCAGAGAAGCTTTTCTGATCGCCACATTCCACACAAAGTTTCTTCGAATGTTTACTTTTTAATTAAATTACGAAAAAAAAAAAAAAATCAAAGATGATGGGAAAAAAATATTCTTCAAAAGTTCATTGAAAAACGGCAGCACTGTGGTGCATTTGGTAGAGCTGTTGCCTCTCAGCAAGAAGGTCGCTGGTTCAAATCCTGACCCGGGACCTTTCTGGGTGGAGTTTGCATGTTCTCTCCGTGCTGCGTGGGTTTTCTCCGGGTACTCTGGTTTCCTCCCATGACTAAAAACATGCATTTTAGACTGACTGGTGACTCTGAATTGTCTCTATGTGTCCCTGTGATGGACTGGAGACATGTCCAAGTGTCCCCCACCTCTCACACAGTGACTGCTGGACATGGACACCAGTGACCCCCGTGACCCGAAAAGGAAGAAACAAGTAAAACGATGGATGGATGGATGGATGGATGGATGGATGGATGGATGGATGGATGGATGGATGGATGGATGGATGGAAGACTAATGCATTCCCCCTAAACACTAAAATGGGATTTATTAAATAAAAAGGAAACATAAGCATCACGTCTGAATTGTAAGTGGATGCTGATGAGGATCAGAACATGGAAGGATGAACGTTGGGTAGAAATATGGTGACTCAGTTTCAATTTATAATTTTCATTTGATGTTGGCAATCATCACGGTCCACACGCTGCAATAAATGATAATAATTTAACACAAAATTTTAATTAATAGGTATCTTGCATTGGGGAGAATTGGGGGGGGGGCACCCTGTAATTTAACTGTCAAACATAAAGATGCCTGTTAATCAATGCTGGAAAACATTCACATTTATTCATCTGTGTTAAATTAATAGATGTGTGAAGAAAACGTGAAGCACTGTGATGATCGCAGTTCAGTGTGATTTAATAAGTTGATGGGTGCCTCACAAGGACAAAAAGAGTCTTACAGGAGGGTTGAGCTTTGCCGTGAAGCCACGTGTCTGATGTGCACACTGAAACTTGATTTCAGAAAAGCTGGATGCAGCAGTGCAAAAATCATCCTTAAAAAGATGAACACATTTCATAACTGAGCTTTTTTAATGTGCATGTTTGGTTGTACGTACCGGTAAGTAATCTTTATTTATATAGCACTTTTCACAGACAATGACATCGCAAAGTGCTTCAAAAGCAAAATAAATAAATAAATAAATGTGTTGGGAATTTTAACCATCCTCCAACGGTACATTCTCATTAAGCAGAGGACCAACAGGATTTTTGTTAGTTACCCCCACAGTCAAAGTTGTTTACTAAAATGTCAGAGTTCAGGAAGAATGTCTAAAACTAACTGGACCATAAAACCTAGGTCGCGTTTTTAGATAATTTTAGTATAAACCAGAAAGTTTATAATGAACATGAACTGTTTTTCCTGCCTTGCCTTAAAAAAGAAAAGAAAGAAGAAAATTGAGTTGCCATAGCGTTTTTAAAGGTTAAGTATTCCAACTTTCAGCAAGTGCCCATTCATTTGGCCTCAGCTGAGCGTCTCAATGTGCTGTTGTTCAGGCTCAGCAACAATCAAGGCTGTATTTTTCTTTTCACTCCGTCTGTTCCCTTCTGCGGCCTACAGAGCTGTACGGACTGCAGCCTGCTGGGCAAAGATGGAAAAATGTGCTTCTCATGAGAGACTGGACTTATTGGCAGCTCCCGATGGGGAAGCTAACAACAGGCGTGCAGCTTTGCTGAGTAAAACACCAGCAACACAGAAACAATATCAAATAAATGGGGAAGAGCAGCAAAGAAGTAAAATAAATGCTGTCTTGATAAAATAGTCTGCTTTAATACAAACTAAAGGTCTAACAAATCATAATTCTTTTTTTATGTCAGGATAAACCCATTGACTGACCTCTATGAGAAGCAACTGGCAATGTTGCATCATCTCGCGTATTAAATGGTCGTCCAGAGCAATCTTCCAGATTACACCGGAGGCTCTGCTTAAGAGTGATGATATTCATCAAATGATTATTATCATTGGCACTCGCGCTTTGCAATGCAATAAAACAGAGCTCTATTAATTTCTCTTGACACTTTCATCACACCTCTTTGCACATGTAGACGCACTGAACAAGGAGAAAAGAGAACAAGTTTTATCACTGCTGCTTAAACACACTCTTTGTTCAAGAAGGACCAGGCAAGACGTGCACGCTTGTTCTCCAGAGAGAGTTAAAAAAAAAAAAAAATTCACGCATGTTGATAAGTTTCATCTACACAAGTTGTCGTGTTTGGTTGCGTCAAGGCGGATCTGTTTGCTGGATGGCTGACGTACCTCTGACTTCCAGAGCGAGCCTGAAATGTGCGCTGAAATCATTAGTTGTGCCACAGACGCCGTGTGTGCGCAGGGTTTGAGTTACGCTCACACTATTTTGATCCTCAGTCAGATGACACCGTTTCTTTTGTCGAGATATGTGAGGGGAATGCTTGGGAGCTGAATGCTGCAGCTTGGACAGCGATACTTAGTTGGCACACCGAGTGCACAGTGCAACCAGGATCTCACACACACAGCAGTACCCATGTGCACCCCTACTGTGGAATAGCCCCTGTTCTTCCTATTTCTGACGACCTCAGCACCCTCCGCCTTCACCGCCCCGACTTTGTGCATTTTGTCTGCGCACAACGCTTCTCGAGTTTCTTATAACTGCAGAACAAGGCTGTTATCTCCTTCTCAGAGCCTGCATGGCCTAATGACAAATATAGTAGCATTAATGGCTTCTGCATTCTTACATGTCAGCACTGCACAGTCTCTGGGTTCCGCCAAAAATTGTGCAAACACAGAACAGCCAGGTCGTCATAAATCACCGTTGATTTAAATATGTTCACATAAACTGTAGCAAACATTTTATTTTCATAGCTACAAAATGTTTTAAAACTTGTTCTAAAATTAGACTTTTTGTATTTCTATGCTGGTCATTAAAAATTCAGTTAACGAGGCAACGTGGTGACACGTGAAGTATATATGAAGTATACAAAGACAAGTGAGCCTCTGTGCAGCCTTGGCTGTAATTTGTCTCTTACAGACACCGGTTTCCTCCTATCAAGGGGTTCCTGTGCAGCTCGTAAGCCGAGATGACAATGTGAGTTTTGTGCTACGTGGGTGCAGGGGGACACACAACAGCTGAAACATGGGAAGATGGCCCCTGGAATGCTTCACAGCAGTTGCTACTGTTGACTAATCGGAATATGAGAAGTGGGGAAGGTGATCTTGAATGCAAAGAATTGCACATTGAAGAAGCAGCTGCTTGTTTTGTCATCTGAACGACCAAGGCAGCAGAAAGGGTTCCCGTTTTGAAATGGGCAACACAATCTACATCTTAGCTTGTGTAAATTAAAACCTGTGTTGGCCTCCGTCAAGCCCACGAGGACAGTCTTGGGTTATGTGAAGGCTCTGTTTTGGAGCAGACATTGAATGCATAATTCAGCGATGGACTGGGATCTCAGGCTGACTGCTCCCCTCGGCGCAGCCACTCCATTTAGCAGTGGGCTCTGAACTCGGCCTGGCACATGAGCAACTTTGTCACTAGAGGGTAAGAATGGGTGGGAGACACATTTTATAGGAGGAGGAAAAATATTTATCTGGATTGGATAAGAGTAAAAAAAAAATGACTGTGGATGATAAACTAAAAAAAAAAAAAAGACTAGACAAAAAGCAATATCCAGAGAAAAGAGGACGAGAAATTGCAAGTAAGAAACTAAAACGAAGGAGCGAGGGTCTGCGTGTCAGTTCTCTGGAAGTTCACATGTCAGGCTGGCGAGCTGCCCACGGCATACAGCCGAAAAATCTATTAGACGTCGGCTTCGCGGGGAGGCAAGAGGGTTGATTGGCACAGAGCAGAGCCACTTTTGATCATGCGACCTAACAAGCGATTCCAGTTCATGTCTCTTCAGCCTGAACAGATCTGCATTACCTATTCAAACAAGAGTGACAGACCAGAGCTGCTCCAGTGAGCTGCTTCCCAACACCACAGGCCAGGGCCGATCTCACACACACACACACATGACGTCCCCACTGAAACATACCATATATACAAGCATGAACACACACACACTGTACATATTGGCCACTTGATCAAATGTTATCAGATTGACGTATTTGCTCAGAATTGATAGAAACAACAGATGATCAAAGGTTGTTGGGACATGGTGAGAAGATTGACAGATGTTCAGCTTGTGTTTATGTCCTAACAAATAAACGGTCTGAGGCTAATACGGTCAAGAAGGTTGCTGCGATCAGAGGCAGCGAGGAGACATGTGTGAAGAATCCCTCAGAATCAGCAGCCAAGGTAACTCGATTTCCAGTCCTCATTGCATATGCATGGAGTCAGAGGCTCATGCTCAGATCATTATAACAAAGATTCCTATTAATTAGGTGGGATAAAGCAGAGCCAGATGACACGGCAGCTGGTGAAGAGGCAAGAGGGGGAAAGGGCGGGAACCAAAACGGGAGGGCAGAAAGTGTGTCAATATGTTTAGGTGTGAGGAAATATACATTTTTATAAAGGAGTGCGGAACAGAAGTCAAATGCAAAGGAAAAAATAACATCTAAAACATTTTAATGCTGCATTTAACCTGAATAAATGTGCAGAAATAATTCTCTTGACACTAACAGCACCTGCAGCCAATTTCCAGGGAGCGTCTGTGTGGAAGCAGCAGGAGCTGTGACACTGAGAGCGAATGGTGTTTCAACAGAGTCAAGAGTTCATCAGTGCTAATCAGACCACGAGCTTAGAGCTGATCCTATTCTCCACCACAGCTTTCACCCAACCCAGAATCTCATTACATGGCATGTTGTAATAGCGGATAATGACCTGGGGCTACTCACACAATGCAGATCGCACCCCCACACTCAACCAACTGCACAGTCATTATAAAGTGATAATACACAGCATCGCCGGGGGGATTACAAACACAAATAAAGAGGATACGAAGACAGGTCTAAGTGATAACTCAGACTCAAACACGATTCAAACATAAACCCTGTGCCCGAACACAATTAGTCCAGATGTTGCTGCTGTGCTGCTCTTTGTCACGGTTAGGTTACCACCACTTGAATGGGGGGACTCTCCCTGTATCCATTAAATATTCTTCTACCTGAGATTTGTTTTTAAAGCAAGTGGCTTCAGTTTGCTTGGTGGTATGGATCCTTTTTGTTCAAGTTTCTTTATTGTCATTCGCATCACATGTGGTACATGAGGTGGAAATGAAATTATGTATAGAGGGTCCCAGTTACATCCAAATATAACAAAAATACAAAGTGTAAAAAGAAAAAGTGTTTCTAAGATATTCACTAAACGAATGCTTAACAATATGCTAAAGGATCTATACTGTACGTTAAACACTAATAATGTAAAATAATACAGTGTATTAAACAGCAGCCCGAACATGAGTCTGTAGTGAGTAGATGGGAATGAATGAATACAGCAGCGTGAGACAGTCAGCAACACAGACAAGTCACATATCACCAATTAAAATGGCATTACAGTGATATATATTTTTATTTATTTATTTATTTATTTGTTTATTTGCCGAGTTAATTATCTGTGGCTTTGTCAAAGAGCTTCAGGTGTTGATTATTATGGTGGAAAACTTACTGTATCCACTTCAACCAGCCTGAATTCAAAAACTTAGAGCCTCTTCTTTTTCCCCTCAACTTTTGTCACATGTTGCAGCTCTGCATCTGTACTTGTCAGTTTTCTGAGAATAACAGCCTGCTCCAAAGTGAGGTTTTTGATATTGGTAGGTAATAATACCTATGAGTTATGTGGGAAAAGTCTCCTTTGTCAAATGTCCTCAGGCCGCAACAGTTCCCTGTGTTGTTTTCTCAACAATCTCTTTGAAACTTGGCCAGATCGCTGTGCTTCTTGACAGCGTGTACAGTAGTCAACATAAAAAGGGCAAGAGTACAACATGAGAAGATTTTATGCATTTGCATTTTGCTACTAAAGACATAAGAAAATAAAAAAAAAAAACAATCATGTTGTTTTAAAAATCAGTTGATGTTTTTTCTTTTCCTGATCTCTGTTAACATATTCAATAATTCGACTCATCAAACCAGTGGAAATGAATGAGATTGCAACTATCTGAACATGTCATTCAACAATGCATAGATGACAAAGATACAAAACTGCAGTCTTGGGTGGGTTGGCAAGGACCCAACAAGTCAATACCAAGCCCAAGAAATTCCCTTAAAGCTACAACAGAAGGGTGGAGTCCAATTCCCCGTCCTTGTCTTTGGGACGATCATAAAAATTCAACACTCGAGTATTTCTGTGTTGACTTACACAGTATTGATTCATATTTTAGTACATTATATAAAACTGTTCTAATTGCACGTGAATCAAAGCCAGGTCACCTTGGGTTTTTAAAATGGTAGCTATTTTTCTTTTTTACCCTAATACTTAATACTGACATTTTTAACTCTTGACAAGTGCTGTCTGGAGACTTATCCATAAATAATGCATTTACAATACCTAGTAAATAAACATGGGGCACAATCGTTAGCCCCGCTGGCAACTCGACCTAATAGAGCTTTTACAGCAAAGGTGACTATTCAGCTAAATGCAGCGCTCACTGCTGGGAGGACATTTTCATTCATTAGCACAGTCACATGCACTTAAAGCACTTTAAGGATCAGAGATGGAGAGTAAGGATAGAAGGATAGAGAGGGTGAAAGGGTAGAAGTATGGAGAGATGAAGGAATGGAAGAATTACACATATAATAATGAGCAATGTATCCATTGTTGTAAAGCATAGTGGTAAACGAGGCAACGTGGACAAATTGAAGCTGTATACTGTATTACTTTTAATTTTTAAGACCATTCTCTACTTCTCAGTCCTGCCAAAGACCAGGTTCATAAGACAAGCTAATATAAGATAAGATAAGATAAGATAAGATAAGATAAGATAAGATAAGATAAGATAAGATATAGTAAGCACACAAGTGTATTTCAGCAAGGTCCCAACACGATGTGCAGACAGATGCAAAGAAGCAAACTGAGGCCTTCAAAGACCATCCACTTTCTTTGCACACATTTCTATGCTGGTAATGCATGGAATCTGGTGCCTATCTGCAGCGGTCATTGTACAAGAGCCAGGGGACATCCTGGACGGGTTGCAAGTCCACCACAGGGCTACATAGACAGATGAGACGGACAACCATTCAGCCTAACTAATTCTCAAGCCATATGAACAAAAAGTCCATGGAAAACAAGAACCACAGATCATTTTATTTTCCAATTTAAGTTATTTTGCCCATCTTAAAGACACTGAATTATCTTGACTTGACTGGGAATGTCAGAGAAGAATGGCAGCAGATGGTGAACTCTGTCCAGTGTATCCTGACCAAGCATGCTCCACGCAGCAGAATTAGAGACAACAGTTGTTGTGCATGTAGAATCTTCATATTTAGCTTTTGGCTCCTTGTGACATTTAAAAGCATCAATTAGACAACAGCTTCTACAAGATCTGTGTATGATCGTCAATGGGTTAATCCAGCCATTTTCATTTCTAACAGCATGCCTGTCCATAGACATGAGATTATAACTTCTCAAAGGTTGTTGTCAAGTTTTCTGTAGGCAGTTTGGACAAGTCCTCCTCACTCCATCTTACAGTAATCACTGATCATCAGCACTGAGGCTTTCTCAAGAGCCCTCGACAACACACCAACTCTCACGTCTTACAGGGACAGCATGCTAAACTTTGTCAGACCCTTGTCGTCTGCTGTGCTCCCTGCTCGCAAACTCATGTCTTCTAACAAGGGAGAGTGTTTTGGTGGTGATGATGCACAGTGCATGAGGCAGACACTATTATTAACAGGAGATTAAAACAGCTGTATGGCACTCCAAAGCCCCCTCTCTTCCGTGCACTAACATACGGCTCTGGATTACAAGCTGCACTTGACCATTTAATTTATCGCATCGACCAGCCTTCACCAGCTGGGGCTCATTTGCATAATGTCCACAGTTGCTACCAAGAGCATTGACAATACTTGCCACAAAAATCATGTCGGCGAGAAACGAGACTCGTGTGAAATATTTACTTTATGGTGAAACCAAAAGGTTGTGTTTCTACAAGCAGAACCACAGTAAATCAGACTTTTTATTTTTTTTTCCTGACATGACTCACATCAGGAGTGATTCTAGATTCAGGTCCAAATGCAAGAACTCTTCATGGTCCCTAACAGTTTTGTCTAGTGCAGCATGGGGAAAACCCCAAGCACATTTATGAAACATTTGAAAGTGTACCAAGCAGTTCAATGCATCTAACTCTGGCATTCTTAATTTCTGATTATTATTTTTTTTTTTTTTTGGTATAAAGTTCTTAACCTTAATGGGTCATTAATTAAATTTTCTTTCAAGCGTTTGACACACAGTCCTATTTGCTGTGGTTCAGCGGAACATGGACTGATTGCTCTGACTGATAATATCCAAATAACAGCACAAACCATCAGTCAGATGAGGATGTGCTAAATGATTATTGGGTGAAAGGCTCTGTGAGTCTCTGTTACAAAGATCGCCACATGCACACTTAAAAAAAGAAGTGGCAAATTATTTTTAGGCAGAGGTCTAATTTATTCGTCTGATGAAGTGCTTAAGCTAAGAGCTCCCCAGACACTAAATGAGACACATGTGTTCCCAGGGGGGTTTAACATTTGATTGGATGTAGTTATATTACTACAGCCCTAATTAAGAAGGGGGATGTGTTTCAGCAGCTCTTTCAAATATTTGTTTTTCCGCCATACTCTTGATAGACTGCAGGCTGTAGGCGGGAGAGCCAGACAGGGTGAAATGTTGCAGATATGATGGAAACAGTCTTATCAAAGAAAAATAATTTCTTCTTCTCAGTGTCTATGATGTCTTGAGGAGAGATGAGCTAATTAGGTACATTAATAGGTTTAGATCTTTGAGAAGGGCTTGGGTTGTCTGGAGGAACTCAACTTTGATGTGTAACTGCTTGGAGTGAAAATCAGCCTGTGTGGCAAAATAAAATAGAGGCAATGTTCCTGGCATCAGGTCAGCACTATGAGCTTATAGTCAGAGTTTGTCTTGGCATGAAAGTGGACCACACTTCTGCTGAGGTGCAGTGCCACACAGCCAGCCCTGGTGACAATGGAAGAAGTGCAGAGCAGACTGGACCTACTGGAACATCTGTCATCCCAGCTTGTATGAGTGGGCATGAGCGAGACAGAGAGGAAAGAGGCAGACAGTCAGGAGGCAAGAAATATGTATTAAAATGAGGGTGAACGTTGAGGAGGAGGAGGAGGGAGAAGACATTCCTGCGCTTTGACTCCACACACACAGACGGGGTCATACCATCTTGCTCTGTCTTTGTCATCTCCTCAAGCTTCTTCTGCTTCAGCGAGTCCACCACATCTGCCAGGCTTCCTTTGCGACGTTCGGGAGTTCCAAACACCGATCCGCTCAGCAGGTCGCTCCTCTCCCGAGCCGCCTCCTCAGGCTTGTGCGGAGAAGTTGAATTGTTCCGGAAGGAGTACAGGGAGCAAACTTTATTGCTGTCAGACTCCTGCAGGACCAAAAAATAACTAAAAGTTAGCGGTGGAAGCGTCACGGGATGCGTATTTAATGACCGGTGTGTTTTTGTGCTGCCTGAGCTCTTTGAGCGCTTTGACAGTTTTTCATTCAAATGCAGTGATTGCTGGGATCTTTCAGCTCAGGGCCGGTTTGATCATATTAAACGCCTCCTCTCCGGCGTTCATACAACAACTTCTGTATTTTCAACAGTGCTAGCTGTGCTGGTAAATGAGACGTGACAAGTGAAAAATTGAGATGAAATGATGAGGTGCATTTGACATATCCATAATGTGCTCAGCTTTTACTATTCATCCACACAGACTATAGAGAAAAACCTCCCAACGATAATCTCTTAAATTGCTGTTGAGAGTGCGTTTGTGTCGGGGTGACTGCTGTGCAATTTGTTCATTTTCTAGCAGAGGCCTATTCTCAGCTGAGTGCCTCGTGCATTCGTAAATCTGCGTCTTTTTGTTGTTTTTTTTGTCCCACCTGTGCATGGTTTAGTATTTAGCTAAGGGTCCTGTCTCTGGCGGACTGGCTGAGTGCTCCCTGTGCACAAACAGAGACATGAAGAAACGGGGGGAGAAGAATGGGGGAGGAGAATACTCCGCACATGGGAGTGCAGCGCACAGACCACGGCTGAGGCCTGACAGAAGGTGCTGTTCATTATGGAGGCTGAAGAAACAGAAGGTCGCTGAGCAGCCAGAAGTCGGAGCCTTTAAGAGGGAAACAGTTATATCTCATGTCAACTTTTGGCTTACCAATTAAAAAGAATTAACTAAAAATGACTTGTGTTGAAAAAAGTATACTCTTGTTGAACAAATCGTATAATCCTAAAATAAAAACTTGAGAGATCGGTGAATGTTCGTGGTGCCAACTTCTCATCCCCGTGGGGCATGTTGAGCTCCAGGTAGGCTCGCAGTGGCTCGCTGGGGGGGTTGGTACGGAGCGGATGGATGGCACGGCCGAGCGGTTGGATGGCACGGCCGAGCGGTTGGATGGCACGGCCGAGCGGCACCTCCTGGCCCTGCGTCGGACGGTTACGCCGCAAAGCAGAGACAATGAAGAGCGCTCAAGAGGAGTGGAGAAGTTCTGGGCTAATCAGCTGGACCGGGTTCAGGCCCACACAGACGCCTGGCACAGCAAGAGAGTTGGGTAATCATCCCACACCCAACCACCCCCCCCCCCCCCCCCCCCGGGTCATTCCAGCCTCACGTCTCATGCGGTCAGTCCGCCGGTCACCTTCCTCTGATTTGTTCATTTTGCGTTTTGAACCCACCTCCTCTCACTTACACTTTTTCAGTTAAATTCTGTTTCGTCTCTTTTAAAAGAAATGGTCAATTTCTTGACAATGTTTTAAAAGGCTTTTGTTAGTACTTATATTAAACAGCATAGAGCAGGATGTGTCTATTCAATTTCTAACAAGCTCACAGCACAGTGTACAAGCTGTACAGAAACATAAATGATGTTTCACGTTCATGTTTTTAAGTTTTAGTTGTTTTTATAATATCTGGTCTTTTTGTCATTGTTTTATAATTTGAGAACACAATTTAGAGCAATGCTAAATGAATATGATCTGATCCCTTGGATTCAAAGGTCTGAATTAGGCAAATATAAAAAATAATCGTGACAGCTATTTAAAAACACTTTTTGTAAAATGACTGAAAACAACTAAATTGCTGAGAGGAGTTTAATATTCCACAGGAGGTTTTTCTCTCTGACCCAGCGTTATCATATATAATGTTGAGGGTCTCAGTAGCCAAACACAGTGACTTCAGAGACCCCGTGTTTCTTTTCTTTATTTAACCAAGTCTGTCATGACAGCCACCTGCCTCCTCCGTCTGCAGCCCAGCAGAGCCTGCGCTCGTCCTCGCTCTGCTTGTTGCTGCAGACAAAGCTCTCACGCAACAAAAATCCGGATTCATGCAACAAAACTGAGACGTTGCTTAAACAGTGACAAGAATCCAAAGCACGCATGAGGCTGCACTTCCTTTTCATCTAAAACGGTGCCGTTTTGTGTGTCATCACTCAGAAGAGTACGAGATCCTCAGTTTGACCCACGGTGTTTGGCACAGTTTCCTTTCTGGAGATCCCCAAATCCCAGAAGCTCAGCGGCTCAGACACATCACAGGGCTCGAAGGGGCAAACATGGAGAATTAACTGAGGGTACATGTGCCACAACAATGGAAACCTGAGAAGAGTGGATCTTAGAGGGAGGACTGAAATACAGGAGTGTAAGTTTGCAACAGTAATCCCAAGTCTTCTTATTTATACTTCAAACTCCTTTAGGAGTTGTACAAACTGTTTAAAGGTGTTTGGTATCAGAATCAGACACAGTCTCATCCTCAACAACAATTCAACTACAGGATCTAGTAACTTAACTGTGACCCCAAAAGCAAAGGAATCATGATTTGATTATGTCTTTTACCTCCACAAATGTGTTTCATACAAATGCAAAACCATTTTTAAAGTATCTAAAATAAGTGTCATTTCAAACTAAGCCTTTGAGAAGTCTCACCATGCACTGCTGTGCAGACACCAGGCTCTCCCAGTCGCTCTCTGGTGGGACGCTGCTGAGCGGCTGCATTTCATCGGGGGCTTTTCCGTGGAGCAAACTGTGCAGGGGCAGCTGTGGCGTGCCGTGAGCTTCTGCGCTCTCGTCTTTGTCCCAAGACAAGTGCTCCTGACCCATGGCATCGTCGCCATCGACCACAGAGGCAAAAGGAGACGTAGCTTGCTTCGAAGACATGACTCTGCTGCAGAGCAATGAGAGAAGAGGAGACGAGGAGAAGGACATTAAATCAGTCAAGAATGCAGTTCAATCCAAGAGCGAAGATAAAACAAGTTTAAGTGAACGCTTCCTTTTACTGTCACCTGTTGCTGCTCCGGTCTGCAGGGTCTCTAATCTTTTGTTTAATGCACATGCACGAATTGATCTAAGCCTGGAACTTCTCCTGCTTGGGTTCTGGCCCAAACCCCAAGACAGGAACTCAGACAGCAGGTCAGCCAATGAATGGGACTGGATCCATATGAAAAGTATACAAACTGTTGCTTATTTACTTGAATCCTGTAAAATCGTCTCATATTGTCTGACACTTTGTGTTTTCTTAAATAATTTCACTTTGTCCATCACACGTCTTCATCATTTTCCTTGGGTGAAGATAATTTACTCTGATGTTCTCACACTTGGACCTGCTTTCCTTCACTGCAGCGAACAACCAGGTTTGTGTTCTTTTGTTTCCACGTGTCAAACTGTCAAATCGTTCCCACTTGATGTGACAGTGGACCTCAACAAGTGGCACTAAAGAATCAAGGCTGAGACATGCATTCGCAAATTTCACAAATACTTTCATGAATATTATAGTAAAGAGTACACTTGACTAATCAGGGGCAAAAAAAAAAACACATTTAAATTTTAATTTTTAGGTTTTGTCTTTGCCTTTTTACAGCTCATTTCTCTCATATACAATGAATGCAACTGACGCCACTGCTTTTTATTTTAGTTTTTCTCAAATAATGAAGCTGCTCTCGTGCTGTTACGATGAATTAAATTAAACACAGTGCCAGGAAATCTAATTATGCATTTGTTATTAAATGTAAAAGTAGGATATTATGGTCTTCTTATGAATAAAGAAAGTATTTAACTCTTAGTCCATTGCTTTGTTTGTTTTCATCAAACTGGAGGATATTGTCCATTTAAACCATCAGTCCATGTGTGTTTGAAAGGGAGAATAAAGGAAATGTGCTCGTTGGTGATTTTTATTTATTTATTTGTATGTGGCAGTGACTTTAATAGTAGATTTGATCAGTGATCACCATCGCCCCGTTCTCCGGCTCCATCCACAGGGGTCAGTGTGACAGCACTTTAGTTCAACACTCAGCTTGTTAGTGGGGGGGGGGGGGGGGGGGGGGGAAGG
>JAVCKU010000042.1:6949478-6960214 GCA_032273985.1 Hypsolebias coamazonicus | reverse complement strand
CCCTCTGGAGTGAGGGTGAAACGTTTCTACTAAAAAGAAACTGTCCAGATGACCTGATTGAGAGTTATCAGATAAATGTGACAAGCATGTAATAAAAAGAACTGACCGCCAGTCTTTTACACAGTACGAACTGCCTTATAATAAATGTTTTAAGCAGCCTGTCCTTTCTTTACATGTCTCTGTAGTGAGGATGAGGATCCAGTAAAGCCTGGTGGGAGCAGGACATTTCAGCTATAAATGGCAGCAACATTATTACAGTACAAACTAAAAACTCCTGCTCTAACTCCTCCCAGCGGTGTGAAACTAAAATCTTGCTCGTTTTGTGTGACGTAAAATAAGAATCTGCTGAAAAGCAACAACTTCCAACTAAATGCAAACCAGAGCACGAGAAACATTTTGTTTCTTTTCTTGCAAGCAGGGTTTTTTGAGAAAGCTTTTTAAAAGCTATCAAAAGTTTAAACATTTCCCACATCCTTCTCCTGTGGGTGTGCCTGTAAAGTGCTTCACTCCCTCTCTTGAGAAGCTCTCAGAAATTGCATCATGGGATGGCGAGTATGATGGTAGCAACATACTGTAACATGGGGGAAATACCTCGTTTTACTTGATTCATAAACACGTTGCGCGTGGGCCAGCTGGCTACTCAGACTCGTCTGACGGTGAAGTTCCTGCTGAAGCAACATGAACACAGACTTTTTGTTTTAATTCATCCTCTAATATCACGCCTCGCCCCTCTTTTATTTTAGGAGTGGGTTTTTATCCAGAACCCTTGTTTGACACAGTTAGAGTTGACGCATTATAAACTGCACACAAGAGTCAGCAGTGATCTGCATATTCAATAACTTTCGTAATTATATGCGCAATTCATCAGATGGGATGTGATTGCAGGGGAAGTGGAATAGAGTGGAATAGAGAGGAGCAGAGAGGTCTGATTCCTGGAGGACTAAAGTCTAATCACAAAACTAACATGATAATTGAAATCTAAATTGAAAGGCTTTGCTCTCAGGGAGAGTGTGTCAGACGTGGCGTGTAGCAGCGCTTGTCAGAGTGGAACAAGGAAAGAACGTGTGCCAGAAAAATGTTTGAGTCAAATGGGACAAAACCTGTGTGTGTGGGGAACAAAACTAATAATTAAACTAATACTTGAACAAGCTGCAAAGATGCTACGGAAATAATTTACAAGTGAGGTAAGTCAGGATAAGAATAACCTGACATTAAAGCTTTTAGATGGTTTTGTTATTCATTTGCATAGTCAGCAAATAAAACTGAAGCTGTTTCTCAGTATTTCGTTTTTTTTTTTTTATCTTGACTGGAATTACAATTCATAAAAATAAACCAACAGAAGTAAAAAATGTTTCTATTTTTACTTGTGCGGTTTACGGACACGAAGATATGAAATCATGTTCTATAGGTTTCTTCTGCACAGTTAAGACATTGGTTGCAATCTACAGATATGCCACTAGATGGCACTAAGCCCTGAATTCATAAAAAATTATGATGGGTTGAATAAAAAAGCCTTTACTGCATCTGTTTTGGGAACAAAAGTATTTTATAATTCTGATTGTGTTGTTATGCTCAAGTTATTCACACCCTTCTCCTGGAAAGCTTTAAAAAAAAAAAAAATAAAAAATAAAATAAAAAGTGGATGTATTTTGACCGTGCAGACCGGCTTCAACTTGATAAAATTTTATGATAATTTTTCACGGTGTCCTCAGATGGTTTATTTGTGAAATTATTTGATAAGTAATTGTCAGTTTGTGCACGGCAAAAGCACATCTTCTGTTTAACGTGTATTTTTGAGTAAAAAGCAAGTCTCTTGACTTGGTATTTGAACATTTAAGTCTGTTTTTAACTTAATGTTTTAATGTGATAAAATAAAGGTTTTCATCCTATTTAGCAGTATGTTTTTCACCTTTACTTGTGCTTGATTATAAGTCGCTGGAGGAATTAAGGAAACAGAAGAGAAAAGTCCTCAGACTCATCTTCCTCTCTGCCCCCTTTGTCTGGTGTCTGTCTCAACCCCAGGATTCATACTCGTCCCTCAATATCGTTTAATTAGTTATGCCAAATTCATTAACCTGCACTGCTGTTCTGCTGGCCTCACTCATAAATTTGCTTAATGTGAGCAGACGTTTTGCAGCAGTAATAAGGGACATAAAACCCAAAGAGAAACACACACTGTTCCTCTCTGCTCATGCATCATTCTCACTCAGCGGTGCAGTCGTCTTCACTTCAGCAGCTCTTCAACTATATGAGCCCATCAAACATGTCTTTCTATAAATGTCCAAGAAAACATTTTAAATTTAAAATTAATATCCCAGCAATTTGTTGATGGCGTTATCATTCCATGTCTTGGAGTTACCACTGAGTTCAGGGCGTGAGTAACTGTTTGTTGTTGGATTGAAAAATAAATTGGAGCTATAGGGTTACAAGTGAATTGATTCAGTTTGTATTTCAAATTGTCAGAACCACATCCATCCATCTTTTTTTTTTATTTCATTACCCATTTTCATTAATTCATTTCTTTCTGGTGCCTATCTCCAGAAGTCATTGTGCAAAACGCAGGTTACCCCCTGGACAGCTTGCAAGTCCATCACAAGGCCACAAAGAGACAAATAGGACAAGCAGCTATTCACACCTGGTGACAAATGAGTCACCAGTTAACCTAACGTGCATGTTTTTGGTATGTTGGAGGAAACTGGACTACCTGCAGAAAAAAACTACGAGTGCATGGGAAGAACACGCCAACTCCACACAGAAGGTCCTCAGTCCAGAAGGTAAACCTGGGATCTTCTCATTGGAAGGCAACAGCTCTAAGAACAGCACCACCGTACTTGTTCGATCAGCTGAGAACTTCAGTCACATCCCTAAACTGGTTCAGCTGCATTTTCCAGTTTGCATTTTCCCTTTTACAGTACTTTAAGAATAAACATCTTGAGTTTGAAACCGGAGCACACATTCAAGAAACAAACCGCTGTTGTAAAAAAGCAAAGACAACCTTGGCTGTCCCAGGATTACACATGACCTCTGTGGTCCTCTCCCCCAGCAGTCTCATCTAACAATGTGAGCCTATTAGACCTGAATCCTGCGTTGCTGTTAAAGAAGGGTCTTGTCCTTTCAGTATGTCCCTGCTCTCTGTTTGTCGTGGCATAGGTGGTAGAAGAACACAAGTTCATTGTTCCCTCGCACATGGAAGTTGGAGTTACCAGGGTAACGGTTCTAATCCTCCTTTTATTTTTACCATTTTTTATATTAACAGTCCATTGAGTGCTACCTTTTAAGTCACACGCAAGAACGCTCACTCACTTTTAATTAGCTATGATTCTGTTTGCCAGGAGACGGTATGATGAGCTAATCGAAATTTACGAAATAATGACGTACTGCGAGCAGCTCCTTCTTCCTCCCGAAGCTCGCTCCAAGAATAACAATAATGAGGCCATTATAGAGGACTGCACTTTAAAACGCTGCTCTGCCACCAAAACAGAGGACATAATTGTTCTGGTGTTTTCCATACAATCAACAACCCATTGTGGATGACTTGAGAACTGAGAGAGCAAAGAATGGGTGTCATAATGATTGGTCTGTGCTCCCTTCGAGTTCTTGTACAAAGTGTTCCCTGAGCAAGGAGTTTGATTGACTGCTGATTCACTTGTGGATGAAGACAACTGTCTGGCTTTGTAGAAAAATGTCCTTTCTGCTTTTTGTGTGTGTGTTGCCATTCAAATAGCTCCCCAGGCCACATTAGAGAAGACCCATTCATATGGTGAACAGCTGAGAGCTGCACAGGCTCATCGAGGGAAGTGGGGGTAAAACAGCTAGAGAGAACATATACACAACCATATTTATTTCCATAATTCTAATGTGTGATCTTGACTGAAAAGTTTTAGTTGATTAAATTAAAACAGCAGTGCTTTCAACAAAACTAAGACTGAAACAGACCACTGGTTCAACTTTGTCATGGTGCAGCAGATTTTTGTAAAGTAATTAAAAAATCCTCTATTTGTCCCAAAACTTACTATCTGCTGTTTGCTAATGTAACAACACAGAACGAAAATCATGTTGAAGGTTGTCGGTTCAACTCCCAGCCAAGGGGCCTTTTTGGAGGGAGGGAAGGGGAGAGAGAGAGAGAGAGAGTGCAAGAGAGAGAGAGAGAGAGAGAAAGAGAAAGAGAGTTTGTCTCTATGTGTCCCTGTGATGGACTGGAGACCTGTCCAGGGTGTCCCCTGCCCCTTGCATGGTGATGACTGGGCATGGGCACCAGTGATCCCTGTGACCCAAAAATGAAGAGATGCGTAAAGATGGATGGATGGATGGATGGATGGATGGATGGATGGATGGATGGATGGATGGATGGATGGATGGATGGATGGATGGAGAGTGTAAGAACTGTCTTAAATAAGAAAATAATGACATAATACAAAAAGAAACTAAACTGGCCTCACCATAAAAGGGACAAATAAGGCGATGATCATCAACATCAGTTTTAGTCACTAAACCAAATGTCCTCGTCTTCTCTTGTCGTTCATACTGACGCCAGCAGGATCCGGTTTATGGAAGCTGCCATGTTGTATCTATGGACCCGGAGTCTGTGCACAGGGGATGCATGACTTTGAGTCTTGTCCACCCCACTGGAAGCTGTGCGAGGTCCTGTATATGTGTCAGTGGTGTTAATGCAAACATCTGCATCCATCTGCCAACTGACAAAGTTAAGTTGACATACATATTTTCTTACAACCAAATCTTATGTAAAATATATTGACATAATAAATGGGGAAATGTAACATTTTATGGTGTATTCCTGCAACTACATAGTCACTGCATGGCATGTCAAAGATGTCACTTGAGCTTTATCAATGGTGTCATGATGCCCCAGTAAAGAACTGGACTCCAAATCGTACTCAAATACAAATGCAGTTCATCCATTTGGAAATAAAGATAAATAGAGCACAGAAACTGGTCCACAGAGGTAAACAATAAAATAATTTGTCAAGAGGTTTCCTATCGAAACGTGCAGGTTGAGAGCTTTGTGGGGTCTCAGCTGTGCTCCCTCGTAAAGGAGAGGAGAGGGTTTGAGGGCAGAATGCTAAATGGGCCTGTTAGCCCAGTCAACCTTCAGTGGTTTCATTTATCTTCATCTTGTTAGATGAAATTAATTAACAATCTCAGTGTTACACACTTTCTCCTTTCATTACATCAAATAATGGTGGAAATGTATAGGGGGAGGTCCTGCCCACAGGGAGAGCATCTCTCTCTCTCAGTTCTTATCTCTGTTCACATGTCTGATCAGTTCCTTCCCCTTTCTCTCTCACGCTCGCGCTCGTTTTTTCCACTCGCTGCGACAACACAAACAAAAAGCTGTTAAATGTTATAAAAATGGATCAAACGTGAAAACGCATCATATCAACAAAGAGAAGCAAACAAACTGGATATCCACTTATACAAAAAAAAAAAAAAACTTTTGCTTTAGTTTGAGAAATACTCAAACATGTCAAAGCAACGTTTAAACCAGAAACAAAGAAAAAGTGTGAATGAGTCACACTTTTTCTTTGTTTGTGATGTTTAAAAAAAAAAGCTTGTTAAAAATGAACGTTTCTAAAAGAAGCTCCTTTAAATAAAAATGCTGCGACTCAAAACCAAACTCGTGACTCAACACATGAATGAAAGTCCATCTGTGCTGAGGTGCGACTTTAAAAGGCAACAGGTGGATCTGAGCACATTTGCATGTATGAAAACGCTCAGAGTCCACGTCCCCCACCCACTCACCTTTCACCCCCCCCCCCCCCCACACACACACACACACCTTTGACCTAATTTTGTTTAAAGAAAAAAATAAAATAAAAATGGGGATTCTTCACTGGAGAGCTGTGTCATGTTTATTCAAAGCTATTTCTGTCCTTTTCACCCCCCACCTACACCCTCCACACAACCCCCTCCAAAACACAAGTCTTATCAAAGTAAAAGGGCTAACCCTGAAGCAAAGCCTGCCTTTAATCTCGCCCGATTGTCCAGGCCTCAGTCAGCGTGCACGTCTTTCTGCTGCTGCCTTTAATTAAAAGTGACACTGACAAAAGGGTGTCCATTAGAAGAGCAACGATGTGTGTGGTCAGAATCATCAGCGCCGTCGCTCATTTATGAGGAAGAAAAGGACACAGTTGAGAAACATTATGATCAAGGGTCACACTTTCTCTGGTTTCTTTTTTCAAGGTTTTGAGTTGCATCTTAAAATATTACTTTGTGAGATGCATCTGGTGTGTGTCCCTTCACTGTTCAACCTTATACTCCACCAGTCACATGTTGTACAGTTTGTCAACTGGCAAACTGGTTTCAACAGGGGGTGAGAATAAACACAGCCATCCACTTTGTAGTGTCACTCAGAAAAAAAAAAGCCATAAATGAGCAACGGCAGTGCATTTTCAAATAATTTAACCTCAATCTCTCCTGTCAGACAGTCGTGGAGATACAACTCCAAACGGTGCCATGCCCTAAAGCAGGTAATGTGCATGTGTGCATTTATATTTTATCTCCTTATTGCAGCAGAAGTAAATATGTCAAGCTTTTGTGAATATGCACTAAATGTATTTAATTGTTTGGGAGTGGTAAATGGCTCTCACAGCTGTGCAATAGAATTAGAACAAAAAAAAAAGTGTTTCCAGCTCACAGTTTGATTTGTTTGTATAAAAACGTCCTCGTGGATGCAACTCGAACAGGATGATTTAGCAGGATTTAATTTATCTTTTTGTCAAAGCACAGAACTAAACATGCTCCCCCCCTCTTAATAAATGTGGGATTTCATCTGTTTGAATTCAAAAGAAAATAAAAGTCATTTCTAACAGGCAAGACGTTTTCCCACTGGATCCCTGGAGGACGTGTTGATGAGAAAGAGTAATGGTATCAAATTGTCCTTTCTTTTTAAAATGCCCCCAACAGTCCACAGAGCAAGAGACAGAGACAGAGATGCTGTTAATTTAATCAAATAAGTGACCTTTAAAAAAAATAAAAAGAAATCAAAGAGGATTCATTAGCTTTAGTAAAGTTTGTCTGACAGCAGCTTTGAAAGGCAGATGCTGCTGCTGCTGTGGCTTTTAATGAGCCGACCCTAATTAAGGAGCAACACTGTAGCCTAGAGAAGGTGGCTGACTAGGAGAGGAGCCAATGGTAAATAAGCTTATTTACTTCCACCGTGTGTAATGACAGCACAGATTTTTAATTAGAAACAGAAGATGGGTAAAGACACAAAAAAGCAAATCTTACATGAGGCCAAACAGAAACAGCAGCAGCTGATGCGTCAGCTCATGGTCAGACCAGAGCATGCAGGATGTTAAAACTGTGACATGAAAGGACGGGAGGGGTGGGGAGTGACCCTCAAGCTGCTGATGTGTGCTAACCGTCTGGGTCAAGGCTGCCAGGGTGCGCATGCTCCTCAGCCACACAGTACACAAACAAACAAACAAACAAACAATCATACCACAAGACTTGGGCAAATGTGTTAGGATCCACGTTTAACAACCTTCAAACATGTACAAGCACATGCACCTACACAAACATGTGCACACACACGCGCGAGACAAAGTCCATAGTTAACAATGTGTCCGAGAGATTAACCCCTGTGAGCCCACTGCCACCCCCGTGCCCGACCTGTGCTCCTGAACGGCATCAACAGAAATGAAACTAACCTCAGTAAAAAGCTGCTACGTAGAAAGCCCTCCATGTCAGCGTGTGGGGTTCTGGCAGGAGAAATCACAGAGATTACTTTTTCACTAAGGAATAAGTTACAGTCAAACAAGAAGAGCGAGAGGAAAAATCAAGGGGTGGGGGGGGATAGGAAACAAAATAAAAAAATGATTACACATCCTCCTTCTATACAAGTTCTTATGTCTTTAATTAAAGCAGAAATATGACTTGGAACCCATCCCCTCTTTATGAACTGACACCATTAATTATAGCTCTTTCCAACGAGGGGCTGGATTTGCATACAACATGGGTTTGCACTGATGATACGTTTGCATCAAATAAACTCTGATCCCCACACAGCCTCTCTCCGCTGCTGTGCGCAGATATGTGCACATAGATCCAGCGCTGCGACCACAGATCCAGTCTGTTCAGAGCAGCCAGCGGTGGTCCAGCTGCAGCCCATGTGTGGCAGGGCTGCTGCGGCTTCGAGGAGCCCGGCCGCTGGGAATCGCAGCAGCAGTGAGGCAAAAGGATGTGGTCATGATGTCACCGCTTGTATAGGCCGTTCAGAAGCCTTAGCCACAAAGTACTGGAGACGCAGGGCTAAAATTGACTTACAACAGGTTTCCATTATGTTACTGGGCTGTGAAATATATGTTTTTATTGTGTTCGTTTGGCTGGAAATCGATTGGGACGCGCACGTGCTTTGTTTTAAGTGGTAGAAACAAGCAAAGATTTATGGAACAAATTTGTCAGTGGAGATTTTATTACTTTCTGAAAGTCTTCTGGGTTCTTCACCATGAGAGATGTTCAGCTTGGCATCATGAAGGCGTTTCAAAGTTTCATTGCTTCTTGTGTCAAAAGATGTAAAATGCACATTGTGAAAACGATCGCTTTTAACAAAAATAAAACTTTTCACTGCAACTGAACTTCATTCACAATTTTTCTAATTTGCAAAAAAACACAAGAACAATTGTCGTTTCAGCCCTTTAGCCTTAAGTTTTAGTGTCAGGTACATTATGGCATTTTCTCCTCTTTCTCGAATACGTATGGAGACAAAGCCTGTGAGAAAATGGAAAGAATGAGCCAGGCCCAAGGACACTGTGCCTTTCAGTCTGGCCAGCACTTAGCAAAGCAGTGGTTCCACAAGGTCCAGAGGGCTCAGCCGAGACTTTTCTCACAATGAGGTGTCTGGGGAGGCGGAGAGTGGCGCAGCCAGGGGTACTGCAGCTCTGCACTCAGTTGGGCCCAGTGCACATAATACCATCACCATGCCACAGCGCACCAAGCCAGTGACAACGCGAGAAAACAACCGTCAAACAGTGCAAAGCAGATCAAGCGTGTCTCCTCACTTCTCCGAGTGCAAAAAGCACGAACAGCAGACACACACAAACCAAGACGATGATCAGCACAAGCACTGGATGAACTCACGCTGTAGAAACAGCTCAAACATGAACATGCATCAACTGTTTGATGAATGAAATGCACAAGCAGTGTCTATGTAAACCCAACAGTCAACAGACTGAACAAAAACTGTTTTATTACTGAATTCATGTGTTTCTTTCAGCAGATGGTCAGTTCTCATCATCAATGTGGGTTCTAGTCCATGAACCCTCGGTGTGTCACTGTCTGTGTCTTCACAGTTTGGAGACTTGTGTTTCCTCAGCTGTTCCTGCTTTCTCCAGTCCCTTTGTGGTCAGGAGAAAACTCAACTGAGACTAAGAAAGCAAAGGTGGAGTTTGGAGGGTTTGGAGGGTTTGGAGCGCCCCAAGCTGGTCCGATTCTAACCAACCTAAAGAAAGTGTGTTCTTGTCTTAAGAGAAATACAAAGAACGTCTTGTCAGTCAAGTCTCAGCTAATTCTAGGGCAGACTTAGTTGAGAGAGGAAAAAATAGAGAATAGACATCCCAAAGTTGGCCTGAACCAGCGTGAGCGGCTCAGAAGCCTTTCAAGGAAGGAGCTTCTGCCAAACGCTGCCTCTGCTTAACCAAGTCTCCCACCATCTGCAACAAATGTGCTCTATTAAAGCAGCACCATATGGACGACAAGCTAGCTATTAACACGGCTTCAGCACATCCCTTAACCTAGCCCAGATTTCAAACTTCCAGTCAACTTGACTGCTGATTTAATGCACCACCAGCAGCCATGTGGGTCTTGGCACGAGACAGCGCTCTCAGTCCTCAGTCATTAACAAGCTCACATAGAGCGCAGCCCATAGTGAGACAGAGGCGAGCTTCACTGATCCTACCCGCTACTACATCCTGGCTTCTTTGGTGTATTCCCCTAAAATAATGAATATAACAAAGGCTATAAGAAACTCAGCATGGATGAAGTTTATAAAGTCTGTCAGTGAAGACTTTCTGGAGAACATGGTTGTTCCACAGTCATGAAAAGTGAAGCTGCTCCCTCTGCCTGGATCTACAGGGTGTGGGAGATGGGGTGGGGTCAGGGGACAGACTTTAATCCCGTGTGGACCTGGCAGCAAAGTGGACACCTCACCCCGTCTGAGTCACTAACCGCTCACAAAGCCACGCACTTTTCTCAACAACGAGACCATGACGTCACGACTAAAAGCCTCTGCGACCGTGAGACAACATGCACCTAATCCGTTGCAGTTTTGTGGTTTTAACCCGACACTAAAGTTTAGTAATGATGTTTATTCCTTTTTCCTCCTCTTGTCTCAGCTGAGTCCACATTGTACAAACAATTTTTTTTTTTTGTCTTGGAACGCTGAATATATTCAGTAATTATAGATCCAGTGATGCACGCTGTGCACACGGAGCATTAGTTTAATCACTGGCGGTAACTAAACATTTTGTTTGTACTTTACGATTATTTTCAAGCTCAATCTTATTTTTTTTTAAACAATTGTTAATAGTTTGAACCCACAACAGTTATAGGATTATTAAAAAAACATTTTGTTAAAGATTAAACATGAAATGCAAACATTGTCCTGTCAGAAGTGTCTCTAAAAAAACTAAACAAGACGGTTTGAAGAGAGTTTTATTAAATGAGGATGTTCTCATCAGCACATTATGATGTGTTAAAAAGTGCTGTTGTGTGTGTGT
>JAVCKU010000042.1:6932173-6945134 GCA_032273985.1 Hypsolebias coamazonicus | reverse complement strand
TATAATATATCAAACTACTACTTATTTTCTACTTCACGGTTTTTCACTTATCGTGGGGCTTCAGGGAACAGATTCCCCGCAAAAAACAAGGAACTACTGTATTGGACTAATAAAGATGATTATCTAAAGTTCACCCAGAATTAATATGCATTGTTTGCAAGAATATTGTATTTTCTCACATTTATTTTTCAGATGCAACAGATAATTCAACAGAAATGTGACTTTTTATTTTTTTGTAATTTAGTTATAACAAATAAAACATTTAATAAATAAAAATCACTTGTAAAGAACTGTAGCCCACACACAAATACTTGATTGCACTACAAACAAGAAATAATGTGTAAAATGTGAATGCAATAATAATGCAAATGCAAAATGTCAAGAACAAGAAACAATCTGTAATATGAAAAATCAGCTGCAGCAAAGATAAGTTTGAGTCTAATATTTTTGAAAGGTCTCTCAGTAACTTTGTGTCTAAGACTGTTTAATTGTGCATGCATTGTGAGCCCATCCAATTGTCCACCTCATTTGATGCAGGTGTTCAGTGTGGGTGAAGTCAGCAGGGTGCAGGAGTTGTGCTGCAAGACAGAGACAGCTACAGAGGTAATACTTACAAAAACTGCAAGACTCGATCCCCAGCTTCCAGTGATCACTGGCTGGCTGATTTTGAACTCATGTAAATAACCTGGAACATAAGCAAAAAGATGGAGAAAGACCTTTTAGATGCGTCACCTGATTAAACGTCATCGAAAAACTGTAAATTTATAATGATCCTAAACCTGGTTTTCAGATTATTTAAAAGTCAGTGAACTAAGTAACTGTGCACAACGAGCAGAGAGCCGTCACATTAACTGTTGGCTGACGGGCAGTTGCAGCTGAGATGAAAGACGCTTGTTACTGCCGGACTTTCAGCTCTTATCGCTTCCACGAGCGTGAATTGGTTTTAAAGTGTTTAAAATCTTCTTTTCCTCTGTCTCATTAATATGTCTTCCCATCTACAGCTTTAACTAATAAATATCTTTTATATAAACCAGTTGTTTTATTTAATTTTGCTGTCTTTCATCAAGCCCTGCCTTCTTATGATTTATTTAGAGGCCAAGCTCTGTTAGTTTCAGCTTGTCTATTGAAGTGACTGCGTCAAAGAGCGCACACCCAGGAAGCTGCACGGAGGGTGCACGTTGCATCCTCTGAGCCACCGTCACTTCTCAGGGCTCAGAGGCTGCATCAGTGCAAAGATCTAGAAGTGATTGCTGGTCATCAGTTATTGATCTTTCACCACAGAGTCATCAATTCATTAGAAAGAGGAACTTAAATACACAAAGAAAAATTTTAAGGTCCTTGTTTGACTATAATGCTGCTCTGTGTGTGTGTGTGTGTGTGTGGGGGGGGGGGGGGGTCCATGCATCTTTGCAGATCTGTGCCAAGAACAAATTAGTTTTAAAAATGGAACTCCTTCTCAAAAGGACATTGTGTATTTTAGGGACAGATTATCATGTTGAGCTGCAGAATTGATCCTATTTATAGAGCTGCTGTTAGTTCTCTTCATACGTATTGATCGACATTTTTCTAAGACGTGTGAATGGGAAATGACTCAGAGGAGGCAGAACAAATTAAATGAGTTGAAGGCTACATTTGGTTAAAACGGTTTCAACTCATTTGCATCATTTCATTAGTGACTGGTGACAACTATTGACTACTGCTGGAGGTGATGTACTTTCTGATAAAGAGTACATAACTTGTTTTATTTTATATTTTTTTAGCTGTGCTAGCTGTTTGGGTCCAAATAATATTTAAGTGACTTTTACCCTCAGCAAAAAGTTGACTGAAAATAAAACCCAGAAGAGCCATAAATGATAAAAAATAATGACAACATTGAGACACAGTTTCATTTATCTGAGCTCATAGGGCAGGAAGTGGAAAAGCTCTGAGCTCATCCATGTTCATTTTCTCACATTATCTTGTTTTTTCACAATAAGCCAACATCTCATTACCAGCTGATTTATACAATTAGTCCGCTTCAACACTGCCAATTAAACAAGACCAAGGGTTTTTTTTTTTTTTTTTTTTTTTGTAGGTCACGCTTAAGTGATCTGTCACTAATTTGCACCACTGCACCTCAGTCTTCTGTTGCTGGGGCCAATAAGCCACCACCAACAAGACTGGAGAAATACACAGACTTCCAGAGCGTTGTTGTGAGCGCACGGTGCAGTCAGCTGCGTGGGAGGATGGTGGGTTAACGCGGTGAGACGGGTCTGAATGTGGCAGCCTTGAGGCTAGACGTGACAATGGGAGAGAGGGGGACCCCTGTGACCCCAGCTCAATGGAAAGCTGCTCCAGACAGCAGTGTGTTTCTTCCAGCACAATAAAAAATCAATTTTATTCCAAGAAATATCATTTACACACATTAAGATAATTCCCCTCTATTTTATGATAAAGATTATTTCATAAAGTTTAATTTCATGGCAGATAAAAAAAAACACCCTCAGCTGATTTAATCACAGACATATAGATGTTCTTATTGATTTACAGTTCATCTCAGTTCATTAAATCCTGGATTCACACATGCACAAGATTAACTTCTATTTCTAACTATTCAGTCTACATGGAGACTCCCTTCCTGCTGGAAAAAGACATAAAATAGATGGTAATTTAATAATCCTTTGTCTCAGTACATGAGAGTTCATGTAATCACAGAGTATTATTATAACAATCCTTTGAATTAATAATTTGATCTTAATTGAGAATAATCGGGTAAATAAGACATGGGGAGTTGCATTACTTATCTGCTGGTTATTTGAGTTAATTATTTCTGTGAAAGTGGGGGGGGGGTCACAAAAGAATTTTTAATTGAAAATAATGAACGACGCCAGATGATGTTAAAATGAAGCAAATGTAGGAATCCCTGTGGTTCAGTGAGAATCAGTGTCAGCTGGCTGTTACTGGAGCAGCATGTTGAACCAGGAAGCATTAAACAAACCACATTTTATTACCAATCACATAATTAGCCTGAATACAATTACAAGCTGTCGAGTTATTGTTTGAGTGGAAGAAACAGCTTCCATTGAAAAAGTACCAAAAAAAACACTGAAGACGTCTTTATTTTTCTTGCTCTCTGATGCCAAACTGAATGTGACGATGCAGCCGGCATCGAAGGAGCAGGCAGCTCACAGCCACCTGTGGCATTTCTGTCAGAGCGGCCTTTTCTCCTGCTTTGGCTGCAAACACGCACGTTCACGCAGAAAGAAATGCAACTTGCAGTGAAAGCTTTAACGTAATCCCAGCATGAATTCAAATCACACACAAACACACTGAGTCATTGTATATCGTTAACTTAACTACAGTCCATCCGGGCTCTGCGCTGGTTAGAAAATACAAACATTTTAAATTTATATTTGCAGTAGTTCCAACAGCTGACCAGTATTTGTATGTTGCATGTCAGCATTGCTGCAAGCGTGTTCAAAGTGTTATTTGAGCTCGAGTTTTTGTACAGAATATTTTTATTAGCAACATTCCAAAATCTACAGTTTCCGATCAAATTACAATTCCTAATGCGTGTGTATGGTCAGGGTTGATTTAATGTCTCAGCTGTCTTTTTCATCCATCATGTTTCAGAGGCTCCGCATCAATAAGCAGCTTCAACACAGAGGAGGCCAATCATGTACTTCATTTAATTCAACATGCACCTAAGACGTGTTTCCTGCATGGACGGTAGGTGTCTGTAAATGTCGGTGTGCCTTCTGCATACTGTGCATGTGTGCTGAAGCTGTGCATGTGGATTTACGCGACACAGTCAAAACTTATGCTTCAACGCCTGATTGGAATTTGTCCAGATCTGCAGCATGTTTTAAAAAATATCCCCCAATCCCTCCGTCCCAAATCCTCACTCCCCTCTTCGTCCAAACGTGTTAAAGTAGGAATTCTGCAGAGTTGGTTATTTCAACAATAGAGGTAATCTATGCCATCAGTAGCTGCTCCCTACCTGGGTGCAGTGTGGTTATCTCTGCACAAGCAGCAGCACATAGTTAGGCTGGAAACTGCATGGGGGGGGGACTTTAGGATGCAATGAGATGGTGCTGTAACAGTGGTCCCAGGGGAAATGGGGGGGTATAAGGGGATGGGGATGTTGCAGATGAAGCTTAGAACATTCTGGCACAGAAATGTCTGATATCGTAATTGAACACCTGAAATTGCCTGTTAAATATCCAGTTCCACAAAATGAATTCTTCCAGTAGCATCATCTCATCTGAGAGGAACAGTGAGCGTTCAGCTGTTGACACAAACTGCGTCCACTCGTTTGATGGACACAGTGTGGGCAGGTAAAACTTGGAAAGACAAACCGTATTTCTACAGGAGACCTGCTGTAACTTTGAGTTACGTGGTGTCAGAAATGTGGTCAGTCTCAACCAAACAGCTGTTTTATGCTCCGGTGCACCGTTACCTGTCACGACGTAACAAATCTATCCCTCTTCATTTTTTTTTTTAACTCTGTTTCTTCCAGATTGTTTTTCTTTTTTCTGTTTCTGGCTGATTCTGCACTGACACTGAAATACATCTGATGAGACACTCACAAAGCATTTCATGCCAGTGTGTCACGAAGGACTGCCAGCACGTCACTCCAGTTAAAGACATCTTTGTCGAGAGCGAAACAGTGACTGGGATTTTGGCCGAGCTCAGATGTGAGATGTGATGTCTGATGAAGAAGAGCAGAAAACATCCGTCTCTTGAGCGGCAGCTTTTCTGCGGTGTTTGTTACAGAACCAGTGCTGTGGGTGAACAAGACTTTCATGGCAGGTGCATTCTCCGTCACTTCTTTGCATCAAATAACAGAAATAAAGGTCTATTTACTGAGCAACTGAGAAGGGATGGGGGGGGGGGGGTTGCTGTACAGTGGACAGCTTTCAGTCTCCAGTGCTCCTGGCAGGCTGCTGTGCAACCTATCACTTCTCTTTTATTTCCTCACACATACGTTTTACTCCAAAGACTGTGAAGACAGAACAGGCTTGTCTTCGTGCACGCTGAGAAGCTCTCTTTTCTTAACTTTTCATACACACACACACACACACATTTCTTTTCCCTTCTTTATCCGTGTTTCTTTTTTCCATTCGGTGCGGGGCTTTGTGTTGGTGTGCACGTTGGGGGCAGGGTATGAAAACAAGTCTCCCCCTTCTCTCTCCCAGGTAATGTGTTTATTTTCCTGGACCCATCTTCTAGTTTACTGCGTGGTGGCGTTTCTCCCCTCTTATCGCCTGGCCCTCGTGGGGCACTTTAGCCCCTCAAATCCTGTTCACCACATACTGGTTTTAGAATCTGTGAAATGAGTGCTAGAGAAGCGTGGCCACAATGTCTGCCTGTGTTGCTGCTGGACTCAAATGGGCTTGGTGCTTTTTTTTCCTCTTTTTTTGTCCAGGGAGATGCATAAATGGAAGTTTTTAACACCTCAAAGGAGGCTGGGCCTTTGTGGAGCCACACTAGAGAAGCCCGGCAGTCTCCTGAGGAGGCAGACACACTGAGTGCTGCAGGACAAAGAGCTGGAGGAGCAGAATCAGTGGGGGCATCACTCTGCTCTGGGCACCAGACGTGCACGTGCACACATATAGCTGCGCTTACATACATGCACGCAAGCAAGCCTTTCAAAGAGAGAACTGATGTGTTCCTGTCAGCAAATCCAGATGATCAAAAGAAGAAGTCGTGTCAAATATATCAGAACAGCTGTATTTTGTGTAAAATCTGATGGATTCTATTTCTCCTGTTTGTCATGGAACATTGTTTCAGGGAAATCAGACAGCCTGCAGCAATAACAAAAATAATAACACAAACAGTTTCACTTAAAATCAGCATACAGTGCAAACAGGTTTATATGTGATTATAAAGATATTCAATAAAAGCACACTGTTCAGTTCTTATTGATTTCAGCTGCACTGTTTGAAAATAATTTACACATTTCCGTCCCAATTTTCCTTATTGGAATTCCTTCTTACAGCCCAACAGCTGGCTTATACAATCAGTTTTTAATGCTTTTTGGATGGCTACAATAAGCATTTAGATGCAAATATGTCTGCCTTGTACAAAAGACTCGCAACTTCTGTCAGAAGCAACAAAATCAACCTGCAATTGTCTCCGGGCTCCGAGACGCTTCCACTTTCGAGGCCTTTAAGCCAAAAGCATCTGTATTCAAATGGTTCCTCATTACAGGCACGGAGTGTGAATATTTTCAACGCTGCCACACTGAAAATCAATCACATGGTGAATTAAACCAGACAGAAAACAACTGATCCATAAATGATCAGGTTATAAAGAAGCAATGGAGTCCACAAATTGTTCAGGTTTTTTTTTTTCCTCATTTTGAGGGAAAGTTGGTCTGCACTATTTCAAAGCATTCTTTCTCAACAGTTTCCTTTCTTATGATCACATATCACCAAACGGTAAAAACAAGCTTTGCCTGTAAAACACTCTTTGGCTCTACGCAGTGCAGCAGCTTTAAATGCTGAAAAGTGAAAACTTGACCGAGTCTGAAAAGTCACAACTTCTGCACTGCACAGTTTTCCTACATTAAAACAGCATTTTGCTTTAATCGTCTAAAAACTGCGACCTCAGGAACAATTTGGCTTCTGGTCTTTTTCTTATACTGTATACTGTAGTGGATTACTAAAAAGATTAACACTGTCATGAACAGGAGGAAACTAAGTTCACTAATATGATTGAAAACTTAAGTCAGCTTAAAAAATATAAAAAACAAACAATAAAACCTTGTAAGTATTTGTGGTTTAAAGTTGACAGTGATGAAGACATGCACCTTCCTCTGCACCCATTGTCCATGTGCATCCATTAAGACAATGAATATTACAAACTCTATTTTTGCTTCTAATTTACAGAGGTCATTTGTCTTTTGTTGAAGCCCACAGTTAATAACTGTGCCTGTAAATGCAAATCAGTCCATTAAGTTGGAGGCAAAATGATCCGTTTAAGAATATCTCTGCTCTCTTAATCTTCTAAACAGGCAAATGATTTAAAAGGTGGACACAAATCTTCAGTGACGTGACAGGACTGTAAATCGCTTTACCTTCTTTTCCCATTCTTCATTCCTCATCTTTTCATGTCTCCTTCTGGATTTCTCAGTTCTGTTCTTTTTTCCTCCTAATTTACATTTACCCCACTTTGCTGTCGTGTAGGGGTCGAAGGGCCAGGAGTTTGGGACAAGGAGCTAAGGACTTTGCTTGTCCTCTCATTCGCAACAAATGTAGTGTTTGAGTCGCTGAGCGCAGCCTTAATTAAGTTTAACACTCTTTTTCTGGATTACAAAAAAGGGCTTTTGAAACCAAAGGTCAAATTACCTCCACAGTCAGGCAATAAATAAGTCAAACAAGGTAAGAGGTTCTTGCTAGCATTAGTGGCTAATTTAATTAGCTGAAAAACAGGAAGCTGTTTCAGTCTGTACAGGGAAAAGGCAGAATGGGGGCTGTGGTCTCTTGGTGATCAGTGCTGTGGTCCAGCAGGCTGCAGATATGAGCCCAGGTTGTGCCGATGAAACTATTGCCAACTCTTTAATGCGAGTTCACTTATGAGTGAAACCTTCTGGTGACTGAACATCAACAGCAAGAGAAAAAAGGCAGTAAAACCTTTAATCCACTGGAGCAAAAAGAAATGCAACCATTGATGGTTTTCAAGATGATTTCTCCATAATGTGGAGTAGGCTAGCTAAAAGTTGCAAAAGGCTACCTAGAAGCTAAACGTAACAAAAGATTGTCTAGAAGCTAAATGTAACAAAATATTGTCTAGAACCTTGGTAGCAAAAGGCTACCTAGAAGCTAAACGTAACAAAAGATTGTCTAGAAGCTAAATGTAGCAAAAGGCTACATAGAAGCTAAATGTAGCAAAAGGCTGCCTAGAAGCTAAATGTTGCAAAAGGCTTCCAAGAAGCTAAATGCAGCAAAAGGCTGCCTAGAAGCTAAATGTTGCAAAAGGCTGCCTAGAAGCTAAATGTAGCAAAAGGCTACCTAGAAGCTAAACGTAACAAAAGATTGTCTAGAAGCTAAATGTAGCAAGAGATTTTCTAGAAGCTAAATGTAGCAAAAGGCTGCCTATAAGCTAAATGTAGCAAAAGGCTGCCTTGAAGCTAAATGTAGCAAAAGGCTGACTACAAGCTAAATGTAGCAAAAGGCTGTCTAGAAGCTAAATGTAGCAAAAGTTGCTTGGAAGCAAAATGTAGCAAAAGACTGCCTAGAGGCTAAATATAGCAAAAGGCTGACTACAAGCTAAATGTAGCAAAAGGCTGTCTAGAAGCTAAATGTAGCAAAAGTTGCTTAGAAGCTAAATGTAGCAAAAGGCTGCTTAGAAGCAAAATGTAGCAAAAGATTGCCTAGAGGCTAAATATAGCAAAAGGCTGACTACAAGCTAAATGTAGAAAAATGCTACCTACAAGCTAAATGTAGCAAAAGGTTGCCTTCAAGCTAAATGTAGCAAAAGGCTGCCTATAAGCTAAATGTAGCAAAAGGCTGTCTATATAGCGAAAGGCTGCCTACAAGCTAAATGTAGCTAAAGGCTGCCTATATAGAAAAAGGCTGCCTACAAGCTAAATGTAGCAAAAGGCTGCATAGATGCTAAATGTAGCAAAAGGCTGCCTATAAGCTAAATGTAGCAAAAGACTGCATAGAAGCTAAATGTGGCAAAAGGCTGCCTATATAGCAAAAGGCTGCCTACAAGCTAAATGTAGCTAAAGGCTGCCTATATAGCAAAAGGCTGCCTACAAGCTAAATGTAGCAAAAGGCTGCATAGAAGCTAAATGTAGCAAAAGGCTGCATAGACGCTAAATGTAGCAAAAGGCTGCATAGAAGCTAAATGTAGCAAAAGGTTTCCTAGAACTAAATGTAGAAATAGTAAATAGAAATGAAAAAAATGAATCTGGAAAAGAACAGTCAAGTTAAGTCAAGTTTATCAGAAAATGCATAGAGTTATGTAAAATGCATGGACACTTTACAGCACAAACACTTTATAATTCAAGAATTTCAGCCTCATTATTATATTTTTTATGTCCACTTCTATTAAGCACAAGCTAATCATGGGGAAACACGAGTCGTGGACAACATTCTTAACCATTATTCTCTGCGCTTTAAAAGCATAATTTAGTCCATTATGTAAGATAGCATATAAGTCCATTGTCTATTCACTGCAACACAAAGAGAGGAAATGGGCATAAAGTAAGGCTGCAGTTTAGGCTGGAAGCACAGAAGGTGGCCAAGCAGAGCTCAGAACAAGAGAATGAGAAAACGCTCTACACCCAGTGAGCTACAATGTGCCCTTTGTGACATAATGCACTCTGCACAGCACATTGTGGAAAACAGGCTAAATTTTACTAGTTTGCATATCCAGCAATAACAATTGACATCACAACCAGTACCTTATATTCCACATTTCTGGACCCGTTTCACATTTAGTAGCGAAGGCAGGGCGGGTGGGGGGTAAGAAAAACATTGTCAGCCAGTTATTATATTCTCATCATGTCCTGGAAGCCCATTACAACATGGCACAACCGACACTAAACTGGAGAAAGTGGGCAAGCGGAGGACTGAGGAGCACTCAGCCTCACAGGAAAAATCCAGCGCACTGTTCCAGCCTGCAAACAGTTCAAACAACAACCTGCAACTGCAGATTCTGTTTGGTGAACTTCTTGTTGTCGTCAAGGTTTAGAGTTTCTGCTGCTGTGTGCCACCTCCGTGTTGGGCTGGGAAGCTTCGGCTGTTGTTGCCGAGTGACTGAACAGAAAGTGGCTCTTATGAGCTGCTATTCAGACAAACAGGAGGCTCATATACAACTTATTTTCACATTAAATGTTTCTTGTTACTGTATTTGAAAGAACAAAAGTTCCACGTGAAATAGCCACGACTGTTCATTACAAACATATTAAATACAAATATTCGTGTGGAAGCTAAAACAATTCCAGTGCTTGCAAAAATGTTTGAATCATAAAATGTCATCATGTGTTAAAACTTGCAGGACATGATGTTTCACCTGAACAAAACAATGAAAAACAAACACACAGACGTCGTAACACTCTTTAAAACGTGACTTACTGTGCATCTTGATTAAACTATGATGATGTACATGAATTCCACCTTGTTCTAATTTTGCAGCTCACTGTTAAGTCGATGAAACAAGAACAGCCATGAGCACAGTGTGTGGTGGATTTGTGTGTGTATGCACATGTGCTTGTGTTGGTGTGTGATGTGTGCACGTGTCCATATGTGTCCATATTTGCTCTCCACAATCGTCCCCTCCTCCTGCCCTAAATGTGGGTTTGGGCTGAGTGTGGCCAAACAGTAAAATGTTGAAATTGGAAAAAATATTACCCTTCTTTCTCGTGAATAGCAGAGAGATAAGCACCCTTTAGCAATGAAGCCGCTGGAGTTTAAGCTTATTATAAATACCTCTCGGAGCGCAGAAGCATGTACTGGAGAAATCAAAGGGAGTAATAGGCAGGTAAGCCAGTGTCATTTTAAGAAGGAAGTCAGTTGTGAAATTGTAAAAATCGTGAGGCCCCCACTGCCAATCTGCTTCCTGCAGAATGAATTTTAATGGCTGGGGCTATCACAGATCTGGAAAAGGTCGAGGTTTGTGAAGCAAAATGAAAAAAACTACATTTTTTTAAATCATATGCTATTCTTTTCATTGATGGAGATTAATAATAATAAAAGCATATCCCTTTGATTAAACAGTTCTTACTCTGACTTTCAGAAGAATGTGGGATTCTCTGGACGTGTTAAAGCTTCCTGAAGCAGACGGGCTGTGCAGAACATTCCTCATGGTTTCATGTTAAATTGGCTGTAAAAATCCACTCTCATACGCTGGACTGAAACTATAAAAAAGGTCACTATAGCTGTGTTTAAAATGCAAGAGCTGCTGATCAAATATGTGGATTTCCACATGTACTGGGTGTACTTAAAGAAAAACATCAGATGTAAGTTCTCAGTCGTGTTCGGCCGTGCATTTTGTGTCTAATAACTTGAGCCGTAAAGCTCCTCGCGGAGATCTGTTGTAAAGATGATACCATAACACAGCCCCGACTCTGCAGCACTCACACAATCTATAACACACACACACACACACACAGGCTAATTCGTAGTGTTTTTTTTTTCATCCCTGAATATTCATCCTTGTTTCCACATCATGTGCAGGTTTCCTAATCACAGTCACTTCCCCTTTAATCACAGGGCTCTAATTAGGTCCTAATAAACCACGTTGCCATCCTCTTGGAGCGCCTGTGTGTCACTCACACATCAAACCATGAAACACAATATTAAGGGGCTGTCAGCCTGAAAAGAAAGCTCCTCAGCAGCAGCAGTACAGATGCTGCAGGCACACCCTCTTACACTAATTGAAATTACTGAAAGCTCTGCTTACATGTGACACTTGGCCAGGTCTTAAACCATGGGCTGAAATGCGGCGGTGCAAGCACGATGGCCGTGCCAGCGCCGAGGCTCTGTTGGTTTCTGTGATGTTAGATAATTGTTTAAACCTGAGTGGATATGGCACAAGCCTCATGTTGCTTGTTTTGCCAAGAGAGGGGGAAAAATGTTGTGCGTAGTTCTTGTTCTCCAGTTTCGTCCTTTCTAATTCAGCCCAGCGACGAGGAAAGCCTCAGTGGTTTCATGTTCATTGTGGAGAACCAGTGTTGGAGATGAGGATCACCGACCATAAGTCGATATAATGATGACTGTTTAATTAGAAGCCTTTCTTTGGCCTGGCCATATTCCAAACTCCTCCACCCTGCAGATGGTAACCAATAAATTTAGCTTTTCTCAGATTGACGATGAATATTGTACTTCCCTCAAGTTCACCAGAGCCTGACCGAGAACACAATGCCTTTCTTCTCGCAGAAGCAAAGCCCAAACCACAGCCGTGCTGCACAAACGGCTGCTGAAGTTGAACTTCAGTTTTCATTGTTCATTTCTTTCTTTAAGAGTCACTGAGTCAGTTAGTGGAGCATTTTTGTTTCTGCGTTAACTTCACGTTCAGCTGACTCGCGGCTTTTTTTCATGCAAACCAGCCTGAACTTTTTCAGTAACGTTGCTAAAAGAAATAAAATAAAATGTGCCACAGCATGCGAAGCCTTTCTGTGCAGCTCATGCACTCACACCTCCGCTGCAAGTGAAGTTACACTAAACAACAATCTGCAAACAGAACCAAACGTTCTGACCAAAAAGTGGCCGGGTTATGATTTTTGCATGAGAGGTGGTTTAGTTTAGATCCATTACCTCATATGAACAAACACAATAGATTATTTTTTATTATTTGACTATTTTAAAAGCCATAACACAGCCTTTACTTTTACTCTCATTGACCATTGGATTAAGTTGAAGTACTTGTTTTTTAAACCAAAGCCTAAAGCTCATCCATCCATTCATCCATCCATCCATCCATTCATCCATCCATCCATCCATCCATCCATTCATCCATTCATCCATCCATCCATTCATCCATCCATCCATTCATCCATCCATCCATCATCCATTCATACATCCATCCATTCATCCATCCATCCATCCATTCATCCATCCATTCATCCATCATCTCCTTGTCATGATCATTTTTTGTAGATATAACAAGCGATCATTCGTTCCTCGTGCTGGTGTGGGTTAAAAAAGAAGTTGTGTCTTCACTTTCAAATATGAGACCACCCCGTCCTTCGTCTTCTGTCCACACCCATCTGTCAATCATCATCCTGAAAACAAGCCTCCTTCCATTTGTTTCTACACCCGTGACGCCTGGCAGGAACATCACTGCTGTGTGTGTGTGTGTGTGTGTGTGTGTGTGTGTGTGTGTGTGTGTGTGTGTGTGTGTGTGTGGTGTATGCCAGAGTAGCCGTCCCCTCAGACTGTCAAAAGGCCTTATGGGAAATTTACTGTTGAGCCAAACCACAGGCTCTGTCATTTCAGCAGATTTTTAAAAAAAAAAAATAATAAATAAA
>JAVCKU010000042.1:6799128-6809309 GCA_032273985.1 Hypsolebias coamazonicus | reverse complement strand
TGGATGGATGGATGGATGGATGGATGGATGGATGGATGGATGGATGGATGGATGGATGGATGGATGGATGGATGGGCATTTCTTTTTTCATTTCTCGGCTGAAGTCTTTATTCATAAAATGATATTTTAATCTATAGACTCATTCTGTGTTTTGCAACCATCTCAGCTGATCAATAAAAGAAACGATGTTAGAAAAATGAACGTCTGCTCAACGAGTAAAAAAAATGGTTGATGCTTCAAAAGTGTTTTACAGATAAAATGGAGTTTTGTTTTTACTCTAATTACAACTTTTCAACATGTAAGCAGAAAAAACTGTTCTGGTTTATTGTTTGATTAACTTTGCATGACAAAGTTCAAAAACCAACACAGACATGTTCCTGCTCTTAGTTTTCTACATCACTTTATAATTTAGCTGTTTTTGTTTCATTTTTTAAATCATTTTTATTTGATCTCAATTTACTGTATATGCTTTCTTTCAAGAAGGTCTTTGTTGTCATTGTTCTTTATTAAAACGGGTCTCTCCTGTAAATGAGTCCTTGAGGATCAATGAGACTAATCTGTAGAAATAAAGGTTGAATGGATCAAACTAAAAATGATTCCACTGAACTCGTAGGTAAATGGAACGTAATAGGAAAATTTAAACATATTTGTGTTTCTGCTCTGTCATGCATCTGTTTACAAACCACAGGAATGGATCAGAACCAGCCCGGTGTGATTCAATCAAATCAGTCCAAAGACAAATAAGACGATTATTAAAGACAAATATTGATTGTTCGTCCTGATTATTAAAGTGTATTACAGTATCAAAGACATATTTTAGAATACAAATGTAGGGAATTAATACATTTTCTCAGGAGAATATTGATGATACAAAACATTTAAAATCAACCTATTTAATCTCCTTTTTAGTGATTGGAATACATGTCATGAAATACAAAGTAAGTAAATCAATACAACAAGGGGCACACGTTAGTCTTAAATAAAATCATTACTTATACAATATTTCTATGGTTTTGGTTAAGTTTGATCTGTTTAGCAGCAGTTTTCTTTTTAACAATATGCACCAAATACAAACTCTATGAATGATGAGCTTTGTGTATCTTTATGTTCTGGAGGAGTTTGGGCCTAACTCGAGTGAAATCTTTCCCCTTCA
The DNA here is from genome assembly GCA_032273985.1 of Hypsolebias coamazonicus. Classification (NCBI taxonomy): domain Eukaryota; kingdom Metazoa; phylum Chordata; class Actinopteri; order Cyprinodontiformes; family Rivulidae; genus Hypsolebias; species Hypsolebias coamazonicus. The sequence continues at coordinate 6,808,156 of JAVCKU010000042.1, read as the reverse complement.
AAAGACGAACAAAAAGTTGTTTCATCAAAGAACGAGAAACTGGAAACATATCTGGATGCAGCCTGACCGTGAAGATCTTATGGACCACAAACATCAGTCTGTCCGCCCTGGATGTTAGACGCAATCAGTTTTTAACAAAGAAATTCAGCTCGTTTAAACGTTAAAACGTAGTTTTATAACACTTAAGGTTGGCAAAGCAAACGGTTCACTGATCTCACCGTTTGTTTGATGTATGAAAAGGCTGTGAGATGAGGACATGTCCAGGACATGTCCATGTCCAGGACTGAAGACAGACTTCGAAATACAGTTTCTAAAATGTAATATGCAAACTGCAGCCGCCAAATCAGGGCTTAAATGAACAAGTGCAGACCTGGACAAGAACAAATACACGACTATTTTAAGCGACGACGCAGATTTCTCATACATGCATGAGAGTTTCCGATGGGCATTCGCACAACATCAGGACACAGAGGCGGCTGATGTCTGGTTTACATCCCAGAATGCCCTGTACTTCTGCTACTCTGAAAACAGGGAGAGTATCTGGACCCTGTCAGCGTTTCTCTGCAAACCACAATTATACAGAGTATCTTAATTGAATCAGCTTTGATTGCTATTTCAAGTAATGGGCATAGCATGAGGTCCTGTGTTTGTCATGTCCACTGGCCTCTTGCTGAGTTCTGGCTGCAGGACTGTGCACAGCTCTCTCTCGCCTCGTGTCTGGAGCTGCTGACGGAGAGAAGCGCTGACGTGGCAGGTGCTCTGCCCACGATCTGGGGTCAGACTCCAGATTGAACTTGAAGGTCTCTAAGAAAAGGCAGACGTTTGACATTATGCACCAGGCATCTGTCACAGTATGTGGATTCATACACAAAGTACCAGCGCCTTCAACCTCCATCTCTGACAAGCACTCAGTGGCACGCACACGGGGACATCTCCAGCGAGCAAGCAGGGACAAAAGACAGGTAGAATCGTCTGTAGAGCCACAGAAAATCATCACTTGTGCTAAAAACACATCTTTATTGATGTGATGTACAGTGCTGATACTTTATGTAAACTTGGACTTAATAACGTTGTGGTAAATGAGCTTGAACCACGTGCAACTCATTCTGGAGACATTCTGAGAGAACGCCTGCTGAGTGGCTTTAAGCTGCTTTAAGTGTCGAGTATTTCCTCTTGGAGACACGTTATGGTCTGCTGTGTGCGAGATGCTCAGTCAGGCTGTTGCACGTCTGCACACTCCTTTTATTTTGAGGACCTGTTGATAAAAAGCATGCCTTTACTTCTTATTTTAAATCTAACCATAAAAGAAGTAAAGTGACTAAGTGAAGTCGTGCCTGCACCCCAGGCTCTCCCACAAATGTGTGCTCGAACCGCAGAGTGAGCCTGAATCTTTGTCAAAGAACTGACAATTTTAACTTTCATTTATGTGACAAAAGGGCGGCCATAGCTTTGTCAGATGACACTGCCCCGCCCCACCCAAAAATAAGAAATAACGATTTTCTAAATACAGTAAAGCATTAACCAGTTGTTCCTGAAAAACAAATTACAAAAGTCTTGACAGAAAACTTTTCAGTCATACTTGAGGAGTCTCCTTTAAACAAAAAGTATAATCATATAAACATAAAATGGTTAAAATGTTTCAATTTATGCCATTTTTTTTTCTTGGTGTTTTATTCTAGAAAAGTGAGATCCAGTACATATTTTAATGTTAATTCTGTATTTTATTCTAGGTTTGACTTGTTTTTTATTCTTATATTTTATTGTTTTGAATCTTTGGTGGAATTAGCACTTGGGTCAACCTGTGTTGTTTTAATTTAGAAATCAAGGAGACACTGACATAAAACCACGTGAGTGAGCGCTGCTTTAACGGGAATTCAGCCACATGAAAATACCGTGAGCACCGTGACCTGAAGCCAAAAGATGAAGAGTGAGGAGAACATCTTGGTGAACTGAGTGCAGTTCTTTTGAACTTGCATCAAACAGACAAAACATGACGAAAGGTTCACTTTTACTGAACTTCTTAAAACATTTCTGGCTCCACCGCTCTCAGTACTGAAATACATTTCCAACGGTTTGTGACCAGGGCATCATTTTTGAGTGAAACAAAACTCTACCCTGAAATTAAAACTTTTTAGACGTGTCAAAGTGTGCATTCAGGAGTTGAGGTTAGGCAAATCTTTATTTTGATCAGCTTATACGGTCTATTATAAGTGTTTAAAGAAAAATAATAAATTCCAAAGGATGTCGTAGAAAAATCTGCATGAATAATGTTCAGACATAGCTATCTGTAAAGTGTTTATTCCAAAAGGAAGTGCAAGCAAACGGAGTGTGTGTGACTGACATGCAGCAGTCATTATGTAGTTAAAGCTGCAGATCAAGTGTTATTTCTGCTGGTGTGACCATGCATACATTGTGAAGCAACCTTATGGTGCATTCAGCACAGACAAAACAGTTCACAGAAAATTGTGCCTGGCCACTCTCCCATCATCAGCTATTAAATTAATTTCAAGCCTGAGAAAAATATGGTTTTAAGACTAATAAGGCAACAGAATTTAGGAACGGCAGCTGCATCCCTGATTACTGACTCAGAAGCAACAAACACAAGGGAATTATTATGAAACAGCCTGAGCAACAGGAGCAACTTTAAGTTTGACTGAGCTCTGAAGGTTAAAAAGACCCAAACATTTTGAAGAATTAAGAAAAAGGGGACATTTTGTTCATCAAATAATTTGGATGAAAACAACCAAACCAAGTTATTTGAGAGAAGATGATCATAACACCATTTAAAGACATTTACAAAAGTAAGAAACGACAAAAATATGACAATAAAAACTAAAACTTGTACTTTAATGGTCTTACAAGATGAACATAATGTTTTACAGATTACAACGTTAAGTGTCCCAGCAGTTAAAACTTATTGTTGGACTAGTTCTGCCTTTTACCAAGTTTAGGTGTTATTTTACTAACAGTCCTGTGAGATATGTCTCGTCTTACTTTGACTTCTGTCACTTTATGGCTACTATTATTATTATTATTATTATGGTATTATTAATTATAATACAGTACTAATTATTAATTAAAACTATTATTAATAATAATAAAAGAGTTTATGGCTACACCTTGCAGTTGCTCTGACTCTTCATGGTAAGATTTAGTTTTAAACCTGAAGCGTCTGGTTATTTGTTGTGATTTAGTTTATTTGACTCGTGCATTCGATGATCCTCCACGTCCTGTGTTTCTCTTCGAGTTCCTCCATAACTCGGATAAAAAGATTCATTGGGTGGCAAATTGTGTTCATTCAGTTCATATCAATAAACAGCTCTGGAGGTCAGGAGTCCTGGTTGAGCTCCCCGGGGATACAAACAGAGCTGGTTCTGGTTTTGGACGCACTGGAAGAGTCACCGGAGCAGCAGAGAGGTGCTCGGAGCGTGCACACTCTCCTGGCTGTGAAATAAGGCCACAGGGGAGGCAGCAGGGTTTGATTCCCTCTGTCAAGGAAGAGAGAAGACCATGAAAAATGTAAATACAGCACTTCCTCCTCCTCCTTATGGTTTTCATTCTCAACAGCCGTCATGTGCGTCTTTTCCACAATCGTGCACTGTCCAAGAAAATGCACGTCAAAATGCACCAAGAGCGAAGCTGGTTGAAAAAATAATGCAACAAGTTTTAAACATTTGAGAGTCAAAGTGATAGTTCAGATCTTCAGAAGTGAGGTTTGGGGGTTAGATTACAAACAATTGCTATCTTACCTGTTGCAGATAATTGTTTGAAGGATCTCGGTTTATGCAAAGTAGAAAAAGAGTTTAATTCAGGCCACATGGACAAGCTATCAGCTATCTTGAGTGAAATCAAGAGCAAAATGAAGTGCAAACGTCCAACTTAAAACATTTCCTAGTTCATGTGCATGCTCAATACAAATCTTAATATTGCTGTCAGTTTCACAACATACAAATATTTACAGAGAATTTTAATTAGATGTGCAAGTCGCTGCAGCAACAGTTTGCTATAGCATGTCTGGTGCAGCCATTTCGACATTATTAGATTTATAAAATAATATTTTGGGATGACAGGGAAGCACTGTAACGTAACTGGTAGGGCTGCTGCCTCTCAGTGAACAGGTCCCCGGTTCAAATCCCAGTCCAAGGGCCTTTCTGGGTGGAGTCTGCATATTCTTGCCGTGCTGCATGGGTTTTTCCGGGTACTCCAGTTTCCTCCCACAGACCAAAAACATGCATGTTAGACTGATGGTGAATGGTTGTTTGTCTCTGTGTCCCTGTGATGGACTGGAGACCTGTCCAGGGTGTCCCCCACCTCTCGTTCAGTGACTGTTGCACATGGGCACCAGTGACCCACACGATCCAAAAGGGAAGAAGCAGATAATAGACGGATGGATGGATGGATGGATGGATGGATGGATGGATGGATGGATGGTTGGATGGATGGATGGTACTTTTGTCCTGGTCCTGCTCAGACTATCTTGTTAATCTGGTCAGTGTTAAATTATATTTCTTCAAAGTGAAGTTGTTCAACGTGCCATCTGCAACATGTAAGATGTTAATTGTTTCTAACATTTCTGAAGATCCACACTAAGAGACCTGAACTGTCTCTTAAAGTCTGAGAGCACTGAACAGAGGACATAATTACAACTGACACAGTTCACTGTGGGGCTAAAGTACGTAAGATAAAGTAATTACGACCTGAAAGATGCAATCAAGACGACTCTCTTCTTTTTGTTGCACAAAACAGTCTGAAGCACTTGTGCTCGCTGATTGTGGTGCAAAACAAACAAAGACCGGTCGACCAAGAGCAATGATTAAAGAAATCAACAAATCCTCGGCAGGACGTGAACACACGGGCCTCCGGGCTGGATCAGGTTCTTTGGAAAGGGTGAGTCAACGTTGGACGACGATGGGGGTGCACGAGGAGGGAGAGGGGCGACGGAGGGACCAGAGGTGCGACCTCTGAGCCGACAGAGCAGCTTGTCAGTCTTGGTTCACCGTCTTTGTCATGGGAACATCGCTTGTATTTTCTTTTCATTACAGGACCGATCTCTTCGCAATCCTTCCAAACAAGAGTGAAATAACAGCTTGTTTGTTCTGCAGGGCCTCAGTGGAGCGCTTGTAATCTGGGTGGAGGTCCGAGGATCCACTTTGTTGTTGGGATCAGAGCTTGTTTGTTTTTCTCTCATTAAAAAAAAAAAAAATCACATTTTACACTTTTAATAGATTATTCCCAAGCATGGTGCTGCCAATAAACATGTATATTCCATCAAAAAAAGAAAAAAAACAACATTTTTGTCCGAGGTGAAAGCGTGAGCAGATGTTTCAGTGTCCCGGTTTATTCGACCGGACAGGTGAGTGACGACTGTTGCTACAACCCGGCACTTCTCTGCACAGCTCAGCTCTTTTTAGTCTTAATTGTCCTTCCCACACGTAGCCTGGTTCTGATCAGATCTGACAGTGTGTGCACGGCGCACATGCAGAGTTACCCTCTGCGTACATGTGAACTCTGTTCAGAGTTTCTCTGGACTCTTTCTAAAAGATCTGTTTGACGGTGCACATGGACCGGGTTTCGGGGCTGGGAGAGGATGGGCCTTGGATTATCAAAAGGACTGGAAACAAAGGATGCTGATTGCTGGTTTCAAGACAAATGGCGCCACTGGAAGATTTTGTGAAGTTGCCATGGTAACAAAAGTTTGGTTTTAATATGAGCTCTAAACTGCAACAGACCAAATAAATCACTAATCAAAGTCCTATGAAAATCTATTCAACACGCAAGAGTGAAGATTCATCCGTGCTGCTGTGAAGACAGACACAGTCTCGTCTTCTAACAAACCACGTGAACACCAAGTGCTTTTATTTAGGCTCAGAGTTGTTGTTGTTGTTGTTGTTTACAAAAACAAAGAAAGGATGGAGAGACTCGGGTCAAGAAACCAAACCAAAATCCCAAAGTTTGACATCCAAGCCAGTAAAGCATCTGTATTTAGCAACATTTATGCAATTCTTACAAAATTCTGTGACTCTGCCAATAATCAACATATCCCCACATCATGATGCTACCACCACCATGCTTTACAATGAAAATGTCCTGGATTAAATGTTCAAATACTTTTTTTTTTTCAATAAAATCCATTTTATTAACATTTTGTGAGGATGGAATTTTGTTTTAATTCATTTTTAAACTTGGTAAAAATGTAGTTCATCTAAGGTCAAAGCTCTGAAGCTGCCAAGATTAAACGTCTTTGTATTTTAAATTGTCATTATCAGCCAGTGATCATAGACAGCTCTGTGTTTATTAGTAGATGGAGAACTGAGGCATAAAGTTTAATCACTGAACTCTTAGAACAGTGTAAATCAGACCTGAATGGACTGACTGGGGCCCAGCCAGTAATAATAAAAAGAATATAAATACAAAAAGTCAGCAGAAATTATTTTAAAATAAGAGAATCATTATCTTCCATTCAGGATGTGACAGAGAGTCATTCAGTTAGTGAACTATCCAAACAATTAAATGTTACGCTTGCTGACATTCAATTTATGAATCGAGTTTCAGGCCGAACTTCTTTACCCGTTCAAACGTTTTGTTTTCACTGAACCAGCCCCGAGTTTCAGTAAATGGTTTTGGACTGTGAGAGGAAACCAGAGTGAAAACTAGAACGTGAAACAGAAATCTCACGCAGAACTGGATCTTAGACCTTCATGAGACGCCGGCGCCACGCTGCAGCCTCCTGCATTCAGGTTAGACAAGAAATAAGGGCGTTGGTGGCTAACTGCTTAGAATCTGTGTCATTTATTGCTCAGAAGGTTCAAGCGAAATAGAAAGTTGAGAACTTTGAATTGATTTTGAAGTTATCGATCTATGTTGACTTTGTCATATTGGATCTGTGGTTAGATTTGTTAGTCTGACTCCAATTAAAAGCTGCTCCTTGAGTCCGCTTCTTTGGCAGCTGTACAAAGAAACCAAATCAGAGTCTGAGTCTGTGACGCCGTGTACTCCGGCAGTTTGATCTCTGCCAAGAGTCCTTGAGATACCTCCCTGCCACAACAGCTTGTGTGAAAAAGAAGAACATGAGCCGCTCTTTTTGGAATCACGCTAACACCAGAGTGGAACTGGAAAATGTCTGTTTTGAAAAATAAATCCAGAGCTTATCTTGTGAGTCAAATCAAAGGGATGTTTTCAACATTATGCTCGCAATTATTGTCTGTGGGCTTTGAGGCTATCCAGCGATTCTGTGCACTTTTTTAAACAATCATGTGCCCTCTTTTTCTTTTTTTGGCCCAAGCCTAGCTTTTAATGTAAGGGCAATCAACCACAACAAGATTTTTGAGGCCCTGCGTTCATCCTTCAGAAATCCCACCAAACGTTCGTAGTACTGGAATTCCGGAGCACCATGCCAACCGTGAAGCCTCCTGCCTCTCACGAGCGCTGCGTGGAGGTGCAATTTTCCTCCGGCTGGAGTTCCCAAAGCTGCCTCACCTGGAACCAATCTGTAACACAATCGAAGAGTCCCGACTTGAAAGCCCACTGCGTCCCTTTGATAGTCTCTGCTCTGGTAGCCTGCACGGGGCTGGAAACGGGCCTTTTGTAATCTGCAGATACAAAAGAGCCGAGGATTGAGACAAGTTTTCACCCATCACTGTGCATTATGCAAATAATCCCTAAACACAGCTCAGATACTCTTTCATTTCGCTGCCGTTACTCAGCGCTGCTGTTGGAAAACTTCAAGCAGTTTCGACATCCTACGCCATGATTTTATTTTTTCTTTAGGAGATGACACACTTGCTTTTAAAATGACTAGAAACAGTTAATGATGGCTGTGAATGGGTGACCTTTGATTTTTAAACTGGCAGTAAAAGTAATCTGTAACTTCATGTATTCTGTGCAGGCAGAGATCGTTTCAATAAGCTGTCCATTAGGGCTCTGGGGAAATTTAATCTTAAATCAACATGCCAAACCATATTTCCTTCCTTCTCTTCTTCTCTTTTAGACACAAGATCCCTTGAGCAAAATTGCATTATAGACCTTTTCACACTGATGTAATTTGTTCCTGAATTATAACCTGAGCTATTTCTTGTGTGGAGTAAAGACCACAATAGATTTACATCCAGTAACCCCTGCGGGTACATTAAAGAAAGCAAATTCACTGCTTTTCAGTCATCTAAAGGAAGAAATGCTTCGTGTCCCAGCGTTGACTAGTCCTTTTAGTTCAGTGTGATTTTAATTTAGTGATTAACAGCAACTGAATCAGCAGCAGAGGAGTTGAGAGTATGGATGTCAGTAAATGAAAAGGTCTTTTGTTCGTGGAAGCTTCCTCCTGCACAGTTCTGGTTCCTGAGTTTGGAAATGGGAATGCCACAAACATTTGTTCACTCGTAGTCAAACGTTTGCTCTTTGCTCGAGTCCAGCCAAGCCATCTGCTTTATTCTTATTTTATATTCAACAAATCCTGTTTGACTTTCCTCTTTTGCGAGCCTGTTTCAGATTGTTTGTCATTTTTGTTTCAATACAGACCTTCAAAATAAGATAACCTCAGGTTGATCTTCCTTAGAACCAGCAATCTTCTCCTTTAAATAACGGAATTTATGAAATAACACAGTTCAAAGTGTTTCCTCTTATGTTTGGTATACATTAATAATTAGTTTAGTTTATGATAGAGTGATATAAAAAGCATTAAAGTGATTTAAGACAAAGCACGCCTTAAAAACACATCAGATACTTTATGGTATAATATTTTGAGTCCAATTAGAACAATAATACAAGACTGATACAAGGTCATTTATTTTTATAAACTTGAGAATTTTAAACAACTGGAGTTTATTACTGGTAAAACTTTCATTAAAAAATAAATATATTAGCCATCAGATTACCCTTAAAAAGTGAGTTTAAAGTGGTTTTGAGAGCATTCATGCATTTAATTTTCTAACAATATTCCAACATTGAGTGCAACAAGAATAATAATGAAGAAAACAATATGTGACTGATGAAAAACATGATCATTTAATTAAATAAATGTGTCAGAAAATTTATG
>JAVCKU010000042.1:6635356-6647385 GCA_032273985.1 Hypsolebias coamazonicus | reverse complement strand
AATCTAGTGTTAATCTTGTGTTAATCTAGTGTTTATCTAGTGTTAATCTTGTGTTAATCTTGTGTTAATCTAGTGTTCATCTTGTGTTCATCTTGTGTTAATCGTGTTTTAATCTTGTGTCAATCTAGTGTTAATCTTGTGTTAATCTTGTGTTAATCTAGTGTTAATCTTGTGTTAATCTTGTGTTAATCTTGTGTTAATCTTGTGTTCATCTTGTGTTCATTTTGTGTTAATCTAGTGTTAATCTAGTGTTAATCTTGTGTTAATCTAGTTTTAATCTTGTGTTAATCTTGTGTTAATCTTGTGTTAATCTAGTATCAATCTAATGTTAATCTTGTGTTAATCTTGTGTTAATCTTGTGTTAATTTTGTGTTAATCTAGTGTTTATCTAGTGTTAATCTTGTGTTAATCTTGTGTTAATCTAGTGTTCATCTTCTGTTCATCTTGTGTTAATCTTGTGTTAATCTTGTGTTCATCTAGTGTTAATTGTGCGTTAATCTTGTGTTAATCTAGTGTTAATCTAGTGTTAATCTATTGTTAATCTTGTGTTAATCTTGTGTTCATTTTGTGTTAATCTAGTGTTAATCTAGTTTTAATCTAGTGTTAATCTTGTGTTAATCTAGTGTTAATCTATTGTTAATCTTTTGTTAATCTTGTGTTAATCTTGTGTTAATCTTGTGTTAACCTGCACATGACAAACAGAACTTAAACGTGAATGTTGTTGTTTCTCAGGCCGCTGCAGCACCATGTCCTCAGCAGGAGGTGAGGACATATCAAGCTACCATCTAAGTGGTGAGTTTTCTGTCTTCTTCTGTGCTCAGATGTCTGCATGAGCTTCAGTAAATCAGACATTTCTGAAGCTCCTCTTCATGAAATGAAAGTGTGTGTGTTCATGAACTGGCTGTTTTCTGTGTGTGTCATCCAGTGGTGCGTAACCCACCGGGCTGGGAGGTGGGGATCTACCTGGTGGGCTTCCTGATGCTGCTGGGTGCTGCCGGGCTGAACATCTGGAAGCTGTGGAGATCTGGCACTTTCCCCGCGCCGTCCCCCTTCCCTAACTTCGACTATCGATATCTGCAAGAAAAGTATGGGACGTCCTTCTCAGAAGTCAGACAGAAGGTTCGTTCACACACCCTCTGCCGCTGGAAGTGATCTTTAACAGCAATCAGTTCTTTTCGGATGTTTAAACTAAGAACATGTACAATTTATATTAAAAAAAATAATAATTTGGAAGTTGTTTTTAGAAAAATATCTCAGAAAAGATGGGGCGGGGTCATGCGTCCCTTTTTCTTCTAGCAGTCTGTAAATGGAACTGAAAGCAGCTGCTGGAGGTTTTCAAGAGAATTCTTGTTCCGTCCTCGTCGGCTCCAGGAGTTTATCTGCTCAGAAGATCTGGCTCGTCTTCTCCGTTGTACCTAAATGACCTTTGGTCCACAGAAGATGGAGGTATTTCAGGGTGGACTTCACATATGGCACCGTGTTCGCATGATAGAGCTTCAACCAGCTGTGGTCCAGAACAGAATCAGATGTTTTCATTGCAGCGCCGCCAGAGGGCATGGAGATCACAGGGATCCTGTGGCGATCACTGTAGCTCAGAGATTTTTCCAGATCATTTCGACCTGACGATGGAATTAAGAGTTTTAGTGTTACGTTAAACCTTATTTTGAAATTCATCCACTTTGTTTAGACATGGCTTTTAAATTTTTTATGGTACAGTCTCCATCTGTCCGTCATTAAACGTTCTCCTGTCAGGACCATAACTTCTGATCCGCTCAAGAAATGAAACTTGATACAAGTTTAAAACGTCACACTTTTCATCCCCAGCTCTAAGATCAAGGTCACAAATCAAGGTCAAAGGTTAAACAGAGTCTTTGCATGTCCGAGTCATTGCTATAAGTTCCTGTTCTGCTGTTTGTCACCAAGCATACAATGTTGTGTACGTGCTTCTGTTATTAAATCTCTGCATGTCTTCAGATGTTCAGCCTCTCCAAAGTCCTCTTCACAGCTGGTCCTCATCACCGACCTGTTGCCAACATCTGCATGAAGTTGGCCCCCCACCTTCTTCAAATCTAACGAAACTGGTGTCACACGTTGGTGCTGGTTTGTGGGGCCAATATTTTCGTTTGTGCCGCTATCATTTTAAAGATATTGATAAAAAAAGTTTCCAATGGTCATCAAAGGTCAACCAGCCCTCCCCATTTACAAAATTTAAAAAATGGTGTCAATAAACTACTACGTTTGTTCTGATTTGCTTTGAACACATCACTGAAAGTTTAATGGTAAATAGGTCAACCAGCCCCCTCTGCCCTCCCCTGACCCTGACCCTGACCCTGACCCTGACCCTGACCCTGACCCTGACCCATCTTGAAATTCACAGTTCCAACATGAACAGAGTTTTTTGACCTTTGATGACCTCTGGAAACTTCTTTTAATTAATATCTTCAAAATGATAGCGGTACAAACAAAAAAATTTACTGCACAAACGTTTCACACCAACTTCTTTAGATTTGAAGAAGGTGTGTGTGTGTGTGTGGGGGGGGGGGGGGCGACTTCACTCAGGTGTTGCCAATTAAGATAATTAGTTTCAAAATGCTCGTTCGTCTGATAAACCACTTTCAGTTCATAACTTTTGTTGAGCCAGTCCCAGTTTTTAGAAGATGTGTTGCTGCCATAAGATTTAATATTACCTTAAGTTTTTTATTTTATTTTACAGTTTCTTACTTTGAACGTTTGAAATGTTTATTACTTTGTTGAATTTATGATAAAATGCAGATTATGACATTTACAAATTGTTGCAATGTTTTCATTTACATTTTTTTTTTTATTGTTGTTGAACAAAACCAACTCTGTACCTGCTTCTTGTGTGTGATTCATTATTTTTGTCATTTTGCAGTTTTAGCTATAATTTGAACAATTTAATAACTGAACAAAATTCGTATAAATATAAAATATCAACTTACATTTGCAAAACATGTTACTTATATTAGTTTAGCTGGTGCTGGTGCCAGCGCTCTGTTCCTCGTTGAAGCACTCCAGTGGTAAATCTGATGAGTGTGATTTAAATGTTGTTCTTATTAAAACAAAGAGCTTCTCGGTGAAGTCGTCGCGCAGCAGTGAACACAACAAACTAATTAAATGAAATCATGGAAACAAAGTTTGACTTGAGATGTTTTGGTCTCAACCACCAACAGTTTTTGAAAATATTTGTGCACAAACACTAAAGACCCAGTTTAGTATTTTGCCTTGCAACGTTCAGAAGGACACAAACGATGAGCTGGTGTTTAGTGGAGACACAACCCATCCTGGGCTTCAGACCTTCTGACTGGCTTTATGGAGAACAGGTCGTTTGTGATCATTCTCTCCTTTTGTTTCCTCCCTGAAGAGAGCGGCAGCCAACAACCACCGGCGCATCTCCACCACGTCCAGCCGCAAGCCCAGCCTGGCCCTCGGTGACACCCCTGATGGCTTCAGGGAACTCGGCCACCTGGAGCTGATGAGCAGAGAGCTGGACCCGAGCGGCATGGCTCAGCTCCACCGCTCCGTCTCCACGGACTCGCTCAGCTCCGTCTCCTCCGTCGCTAACAACTTCGGCCACGACTTCACCGTCGGCCAACTGGAAGTGACGCTGGAGTTCGAGTCGCCGCGGCAGCTGCTCCACATCACGCTGCACCAGGGCAAAGACCTGCTGGAGAAGGAAGAGGGCGACTTTCCTGGCTGCTTCATCAGAGTCTCCCTGGGGCCCGAAGAACTGAACATGGGGGTCACAAGAGTAAGGACACTTTTGTCTGTCTGTTATTTGTCCCTGTGAGGACGTTTCAACATCCATCCATCCATCCATCCATCCATCATCTTTACTCGCTTCTTCCTTTTCAAACAAACAACCACTCACTGTCACATGTAGTGATAATGTAGTCACCATCAGTCTAACATGCATGTTTTTGGTCTGTGGGAGGAAACTGGAGTACCCAGAGAAAACCCACGCAGCACAGAGAGAACATGCAAACTCCACCCACGAGGGCCCCTGGACCGGGAGTTGAACCGGCAACCTTCTTGCTGAGAGGCAGCAGATCTATCCGTTGTACCACCGTGCTGCTGCCGCGCAATAACCCTTTATTTAAAAAAGTATACTTTTCAGCCTGAATGCAGGTGTTGTCTCGCACTACTTTCTTGACCAGATGCTGTTGGTCGTAGCAGCATTGACAAAAAGAGGAACATCTTGGCGCTCTGGAGGCAGTGGTCCAGGGGGGATCATGATACGCACCACAAACATGATGCTCTTGATGAGCTGAACACATTTGTATAGATGATGGAAAAAGACACACACTCCAAGCAAATGATGCTGAAATCATTAGCACCTACAGCAGGTCTATTGATCTGATGTGACGGGGACGTGAAACAGGAGCCAAGTGAAAGTGAAGCTGCTGCATTTGGCTGTTCATACCTCACTCATCATTATTTCTATTTCCCACAGGGTCAACAATGATTTGGTCCTGTGGGATTTTCTAAGGATGGGGACTATGGGTCATGTCAGCTCAGTGTGAATGTGCTCATCCTCTTCTGAATGAAGGTTCAGGCTTGTGGCTGCAGACAAACTAATAGAAATGCATGAATAGAAGTGCAGAAGCAGAAACCTTTGGTTATCAATGTGTGTGAGTTTATTTTGCTTAATTTGCTTCTGGGGGGCAGGTGAGGACGAGCACATCATCTCTCATTCAAGTCAAGTCAAGCAGGAGGGCTCTCCTCACTAACTCAAACAGGACTCGTGCACAGGACGTTCAGCGACGGTTGGGTTAGAAAAATGCTGTAAACCTGTGGTGAAAGCTGTTCAGTGGAACAGAGCCCTTTTCAAACACAGTCAGTTTGGGGTTAAGGTTCCTTTAATACATAATGAGCTCGTGGAGTAGATCCTGGGACTTGATGTATTTTCTTTCAACAAGCAGAACATTTGTCTGGAACGATCCACCTGCCCAACGTTCAAACTGTTGTTTTTTTATAACAGCAGTGGTAACTACTATTTCCTGCTGGCAGAACATGGTCTTCAGAGGAGCAACTTGTTTACAGAGCAGGTTAAATTATGAGGTCAGCACGCAGCCGCCAAGTCACGCAGCCGCCATGTCACGCAGCCACCTGTCACGCAGCCGCCATGTCACGCAGCCGCCATGTTACGCAGCCGCCAAGTCACGCAGCCGCCAAGTCACGCAGCCGCCATGTCACGCAGCCGCCATGTCACGCAGCCGCCAAGTCACGCAGCCGTCAAGTCACGCAGCCGCCATGTCCAACATAGTGACAACACATGAAACACCAAGTCTTCATTAGAACCACTGAAACTGTGACTCTGCTGTCATCCATCCATCCATCCAACATCCATCCATCCAACATCCATCCAACATCCATCCATCCAACATCCATCCAACCATCCATCCAACATCCAACATCCATCCATCCAACATCCATCCATTCATCCATCCATCCATCCATCCAACATCCATCTATCCATCAAACATCCATCCATCCATCAAACATCCATCATCCATCAAACATCCATCCATCCTACATCCATCCATACATAAATACAACATCCATCCATCCATCCATACATACATCCATCCATAAATCCATCCATCCATCCATCCATTCATTCATACAGCCAACATCCATCCATCCATCCATCCAACCAACATCCATACAACCAACCATCCATCCATACATCCATCCATAAAACCATCCATCCATCCATACATACATACATACATCCAACGTCCATCCATCCATCCATCCATACATAGATACATCCAACATCATCCATCCATCCATCCAACATCCATCAATCCATCCAACCAACATCCATCCATCCATACATACATCCAACATTCATCCATCCATCCATACATCCAACATCCATCCATCCATACATACATCCAACCAACATCCAACCATCCATCATGCATCCATCCATCCAAACAACATGCATCCATCCAACCATCCATCCAACCACCCATTCATCCATCCAACCATCATCCAACCAACCATCCATCCAACCAACCAACCATCCAACCTTCCATCCATCCATCCATCAAACATCCATCCATCCAACCAACAGAAACCAACCAACCAACCATCAACCATCCAACCAACCACCCATACATCCATCCAACCAACAATCCATCCATCCATCCATCCATCCAACCAACCAACCATCATCCATCCATCCATCCATCCATCCATCCATCCATCCATCCATCCATCCATGAATTATGTTTTTACTGGACATGGTCATGGAAACAGTGGTCAGAACATAAATTCTTAAACCTCCACCTCTTCTTCTCTTCTAGGTAAGATTATAAGTTCTAGTTCTGTCCCAAGGTCTCCTCCAGGTGGGATACGGTCAAAACGCTTCTCTTTGAAGACATCTATAAGAAGTTTTTACAAGGTGCCCAAACCACCGTAGGAACTTGTTTTACTGAAGAGAAGCCTCGACTGCAGTCTGAGCTCTTTAAGAATAACTACATAAGGAGCTGTATCATCTTGTCTCTAAAGAGTGAGTCCAGATTAAATTAATTATTCACAGTCTCCGTGTTCCAACACATGGAGACTGGTTTTCTTTGCACCCTCAAATATTCCTGCACAAGCCAGGACAAACAAACAAACAAATTAAAAAATAATAATAATAAATTAATAAACAGAAAAAAAATCTGGTTCAGTATTTTGTGGCAAGACCAAAATATAGACGGGCAAAATCTTGCATTAACACTCAATGTTTTCAAGGAGCAGCACAACACAGAACCTTTCGAGAGCCAGTTTTACCACAGCAGTTTGCAAAGATTTATCAGCTGGACTCTACTGTCCAGCATCCTGGCACAGACATTCCCAGAGAGGGTCAGAACCGTGATCCTCCCAGCCAGGTTTAAAAAACAGGCCTCTCCACTCAATCTGTCCGTCCAGAAGCACTGGGCCAAACAGTCCTGTAGTGGTGCACAGGCGTGTTGAACAAGACAATCCAACAACATCAGGGGCTCGAGAATTCAGAGCGTATCTGATCCACACCGTGTCCGAGCCACCGCAGAGTTTTAATGACCTCAGCCCCCGTGAGCCCCCCTCTCAACTCCACGACGTCTGCTTCATTACACAAGACACACTTTCAGACGCAAACTTCCATTCATAACTGGGCGACAGTTTTCTCAAAACATCTCTTTGGCATAAAAACTATGCTCTGATAATTTATATCAACTTAATGAACATGCTGTATTATGTTTGAGAAATGGAACTGGATGAAGTGGAGAAAATGGTAATTTATTCAGAAGCAGCTGTTGAGTTGTGAAACATTTTTACTCCATTGTTTGTTTGTTTGGTTTAGATGTGGTTAAAAAAAATAAAATGAACATTAGCTTTTATAATAAAAAAGAAAGAAACAAGCCAAGAAATGTTTGCTGTGCTACAAATCATGTTATTCAATAAACTGATATCTGTAATTATTCGAAAAGTTTATTGTAAGTCAAAAACATCGACATCGAGCGTGCAGCTACATAAACAGAACATTTCAGACCAAATTTTAATAAATAAATCAAACCTACGTCTGTCACAACAGCTAGAGGAAAACGTTACAAAGATGAAGATGCTTCCTGTCTTTATTTTGAAAACTATCTAGAGCACCTGAAATAGGAGTAATCTGAGCTAAAACCTACAACTATCTACAGTAAAAGATTAATTGTACATTTCTTATGAAGATAAACAAAAACAAAACTGTCTACAGCTAACGGTTACTGAGTAAACATCATGATTCTTAAGTCTGTTTTTTATTGTGGCGTGTTAAAAAACAGAAATATCTGTTACGTGGATCCAAATACAAGTAAAACATTTTACAAATGGTAACTTTTGTGATATGTAAACACTTCATGTTCACAAAGCATTTCTAAATTGTTTGTTGTGTATTTAATGGTTTGCATAAAAATAAATGTTCAATTGTGTCTGAATTCTGAGAAAGAAGGTAAAAAAAAAAAGCCTATTTTTGCACATGATATGCAAAACTGTTTTCTAGGCCAGACACATTTTTTGATGCCACTACTCACACTTTTGTCCTCATTTACCCAATATCTAGCACAGCCATAAACTGGCTGTTGTTAGTTTCATAAAGAACATGACAAAAAGCAACAACTGTGTGTTGCACCAACAACATGCTTGCTAAATGAATCAACATAAAAAAAAGGCATTTGAACATCTGTCACAGCTGCAGCAGTGGCCACACTGTCCACAACCAATATGCATAAAATACCATGAGCCGGTGTAATGTTAATTTTCATTGCTTTATCAAGACGTGCACGTGAGGCAGAACAGAGATGATGTCTTCTTACAGCTGCATCTCTTAATACAGAAACAAGTTGCTAAGATTCAACTTGTCTGCTGGATTCCTTAGATAGAGAACTTTACTACATGTCTGAACGTTCCTGCAAAGCGCCCTGAGACAACCGTGTTGTGATTTGGTGCTTTAAAAATAAACTGAACTGAATCAAAACGCAGCTATACAATCGTGTGCCGAGGGCTTTAGGATTATTTTTATACTCAATAACTAGTTCATTTTTATACCTTCAACACTTTCTGCAAGTCTTGTACTTTTAAAATAGAACATTTTATCATAAAGGCACTTAGTTCTAACATTGGAACATGGCTTTTTAAAAAAATGAATAAAGAGTTTTTAATTCTAGTACAAACCCTCGTAGAATCAACAGCCCTTTAACAGAGCAGACAAAAATTCAAAGCTTTATCTTCTGATCTCTAGGACTTCATTGAGATCAGGCACTCATCACCATCATGCACGTTTCTCCTTCAGATACTTACAGGAAGGACTTGACGTCCAGACCTCTGTGGCGGATCTGCTCCATCATGTGGTCCCAGCTGCCTGGATTTGACCGTGATCGACCAGTCCCTGTTCCTCTATGACGGGAGGCTCCAGCCGGACTCCCCCGGACCCCCCGCGGGCCCCCACGGTGGCCCCCGCCGCCCGGACCTGTGTGCAGCTGGCCCAGACTCTGCGAGGTGACCGGGGGGTCATTGGGACCCGGAGGGGGCTGGTGAGTGAGGGGCTGTTGGAGGCTCTGCTGCCGAACGAGGGGCCGAGGGCGAGCCACAGCCGAGGACGGGATGTGCTCCAGGGTGGAGGCGGACGACAGGGAGGCATCCCCGAAACTGAACACAAACACACATCTGGGAGTTAAAGACGTCAAACTCTGCAGGACAGAAACAACAAGACCACGACGACCAAATCCTGCATTTTAAACCACATTTACCTTCTTTTCATTCAACCTTTATTTAAACAGGTTCGTCCCACTCATTTCCAAGAGAGACCTTCTTTACAGTAAGTGTTTAAAAACCGTGAATGTGGTTAAAAACATGACGTAGCTGAAAGAGTGAAGCTGACTGAGAAGGAAAAATAAATTTTAGTGAAACAACAAACAACAGGATAGTAAAATGGTTGGATTATTATTGAAGGTGTATGAAGACAGCTGTTTTGAATTTCAAGTTTATGCTGCATGGCCTACATGAAATAAATAAAATAAATAACTAGGCCTGGGTATGATGTAAACATTCAGTTATGCTTCCTGGAAATGCTGTCACAACAAAGTTGAAATTAAATTCAAGCTGAACTAGAAGCATCACTATCACTTTACTCTAGTCTCCATCTGCAGCACTGAATTGTTTCTGGACCTTATCTCTCCTCTCATTAGCCGTGACCCACTTCTACCTTCTTGCCTCCAAGACTTCTGCTACCATCAGTCCTTTTCTAAGGCCCCTCTGGTCCCACGACGTTTCCCCTCTCACTCCATTTTTTTTTCCACTTTGCACTTTTGAAGACGGCTGCTCTGCACCTCTCCATCTCCCACCCTCAGCCCTCACATCTCTCCGTCTCCACACCACCTTCCATCACTGCTCCTTAAGTCTGTTGTCTAATGAATGCTCTGCTTCTCTTACGGTCCTGTAACAGTTCTCCTCTCCTCGTCTTCCCCTCAATCACTGCGCTGCCCGATGACTGTAGCTTGTGCTAAACAGCTGTGTCTGGAGTTAATGCTGCGAGGGAGGATTTACTGCCTGGACTTGAGTTGTGTTAGTGAGGCTCTCTGGTATTAACTCAGCTGGAGAGAAACACGCAGAGGAGCACAGCAATACTGGGTCAACTAAATACAGGACAGGAGTCCATTTATTTATGGAGTCAGACATGCATTCTCTCTCTCACAGAAACATTCATAAATATCTCACAAATGATCCGTATGGAGGAGAGGTGTTGATGCTGGTTTACTTGATGCTAATTTTCTAATTGAGCAGATGAATGGACGTGTCAGAGAAGGCTTGTAGAGTTTAAGTGTGGAGCTTTTGGGCCTTTAGGGTTCCAGCAGTAAACTACTGATGCATCTTTATATGACAGTAAAAGTTGAACCGTTGTTGCTAAAACAAAGAAGCACCAGCTCTTACTAACATCAAAAGTCAAGTTATAAGGCTATAAAAAATTTAAATTACTTCTCTCGTTCAAAAAAAATAAATAAATAAATAACTACCAGCTTAGTGCATCTACTGTATAGTTTGAGCTTACTCAGTGCATCTGCTCACATTAATAAATGAAAGCATGACATAAGTTTTAGCGTTAAAACAGAAACACTGTAGGTTGGTGACCGGGCACTGTGTCACCTCCATCACAAGATGTCACTAAATCCTACAGAACGGGAGACGGCAACATTTGATTTACACCTTATTGATCTCTTCAGGGATGCACAGTGGTTCAGTTAGTAGTGAGGCCCCACAGCAAGAAAGCCGCAAGTCTGAATCCCAGTTACTGTTTAAGTTTTGCATGTTCTCTCTGTGCACATGTGAGTTTTCACTGGGTACCCCATCAAGCTCCCACAACAGCAACATGTGTTTGATTAACTGGAGACGCTGAACTGACTTCAGGTGTACCCTGATGCTGCTCAATAATCCAGGTAGAAAAATTTAAAAAAGCTGAGTGTGGTCCTCTGGACACGCTGGATATTTTTTATTTATTTCTTTTTTTTGCATTGTTTTGTTTTGTTTTTTGAATGTCCAGAGGACCAGACGTAGCTTTTTTTGACTTTAGGTGTGTGTGTGTAAGAGTGTTAGTGTCAATGTTGAGCTTCGTTTGTCTTAAATAAGAACTCACCTTTATTTCTTTCCTCTGGTTTCACTTTACAAAAAGGATATCCTTATAAATACTAATAAATAGTTAATAGTTAATAAATTATTTTTTAAGGAATTAGAATACATTTGGAGAAATAGGAAAATACTGACTTGTGTTTTGCCAAATCGTGTTTACTTCTGTTCTTTAGTATTTAGATTTTAAACAATAAAAACTTCTCACAAAGTTTTATATGTAAATGTAAACTATATGAGCATTTGTGGATAAAATATTTCAATTTAGTGCTGTATTAAAAAGGTAAGACGTAAAACCGAGCACAAAAGAAAACCCTTGAATGAATTAAAGTACAGATTGAATTTGGCCACAACCTGTGTCAGTGTATGAGCTGTGTTTGGAAAATACTTCATGATCTATCTGTAAAGCAATAATAAGTCTTTTGTAAAGGTACGTACTTTAACTGTAGCGTAATATCGTTTTTCTTTTATTTTCTGTGTAGAGTGTTGTTTTTTAATTTTTTGAACAAGAATTGGATCATCGACAGTCCACATATTTATAAATAATTAAAAAGTAATGGTGATATGAAAGCAACATGGCGAGTAATGAATAGTGTTCTGAAGAATCATAAAGTAAAAATGGATATTTCACAATATTTTGTAAAGAACAAGGATGAAATTCATGACGAGAATGAAATTGTAAATGGATTTAATCAAAATTTTGTGAATGTTGGATCAAGACTTGCAGCTAAAATACCAAAAGTAGATAATAATGTGAGCCATTCAATTATGGGTTGTGCAAACAACAATTACAAAGCCTAGTTTTGTTTTACAGAAAAGAGCTGTAAGAATTATCACTAGAAAACATTACTGTCATCCATCAAGCACATTATTTTATC
>JAVCKU010000042.1:6495775-6508510 GCA_032273985.1 Hypsolebias coamazonicus | reverse complement strand
ATATGTAGTAAAATTGGGAGCCCTGTGAGCTTCAGTGCCCAGGGGCCCCTGGGATTGTGCAATGTCAATAAAGAGATTCTGACACACACACACACACACACACACACACACTTATTAGGTTTTACACGTATGTTTTAATTGCAGAAGATGGCTCTGTATGTCTTCTATCAAATGAACACAATTCCAGGGATTGTCATGCCACCCCGGGTCCCCCCTTGGGAGTGCCACTGCTTATCGGTCAAAAATGAATACCAAGTACTGCCATCTCACGCGTAAATCACACAACAACAATTCAATGAAATAAATCATCACAAGCCAGTGCATGGCTTAAGATTATGACCATAAAGTGTTCACTGAAAATCACCCAAGCAGAAAGCGCAGCAGTACTTGTCAAATGTTGTGACTGAAGATGTAACAATCCCCTCACATAACACAGCTGAGTGTAAGTTACATTAGAACAGTCACCAAGTGATCTGGGCAACTTCACACTCTGCAAAAACCAATGACAGCACTAACTCTCAGCATCACACCACAACTGTGCAAGATTCATGTTATGGAGACAGCATATCAAATGAGCAAAACACATTTATTATCTGCACAATCCTAACAGTTTATATTGGACTACTCACTTCACAGAAAGCACAGTGGCTCTTACCTTTAGAAGTTCTTCTTTCTGGTATTTTTCTTTGCAAAGTCACAAACCAAGTCCTCAAAGTCCAGCTCCCTCACCTGCTCAGACTCTTGGTACTTGAAGTATTTCCTTGTTTTGTTAGCTCTGCTAGTAGAAGTTTCTTCAGTAAAGTTAGCTGCCATTGTTAGCTCAGGTTGGGCCTCATTTGTAGAAGGTGATGCTTCCAAGCTAACGTTGCAGGTTAGCTCAAAATCTTCCACCTCATTTCTCGCTGTATTAAAAAAAAGTTACAAATTGGCAGAACATTTTGAATAGCAGGCGCTTCATTTTTTTTTTTCCTCCTGTTTTTTCTTTCACTTTGCAGCCCCACTGGGATTTCTCACCACCAAGAGACGCTACTTATTATTTGTATGTGAATTTTATCAGATTTTGTTTTATTTTGAAAAACCGGAAATTCACTCTGCCCCATCTGATTGTTATTGTGAGCTGCTTCACCTTCCTCCCTCACAGTGCTGTAGGATGAGGGGAGTCAGAGTGCCGGCCGGTTGCGGCAAAAAAATAAAATTTAAAAAAATCCGCCGGCAGCAGAGGGCCCCCTCTGTGCCAAGGGCCCCCGGGCACATGCCCAAGTTGCCCATATGGTAGATCCGGCCTTGACCCTGAGGCTGTTAGACTCATGAATCAGGATAATTACTGTAATGACACTTTGATTGTTATGTGACTTTATCTGTGCTGCTGATTATCCATGCTGCTGCTGATCTCATGCTGCTGTACCCATCTATTCACTACAGACTCATGTTCAGCTGATGTTTAATATACTGCATTAACATTATTAGTGTTTAGCGTACATCTTAGATCCTTATATACTTTTTTAAATACTTTATATTTTTGCTATCGTTGGATGTAACTGGGACTTTCAGCACATAATTTCGTTCCACCTCATGTACCACATGTGATGAAATGACAATAAACTTGACTAGAACTTGAACTAAAAAATATTAACTAATGGAATGTATTGCAAAAACAAGGCCAATAAGTTCAAGACTGTGTAAACTTAAGACAGCAACGCAGAAAATACCAGAAAAATATAAATAGCTTAAGTATTACTAAATATTTTATAATATTAAATAAATAAAGTGCTATGTGTTCTCATCATTGTATGTTCCATCGCACCTGGGACACACCCAGGTGGAGCAGTGGGCAGCTCTGTAGGCGCCCGGGGGATCATGTACGTTACATAAAAGCTGAAAATTGAAGCAGTTCAGTTTATTTGCAAAGCGACAATTCACAAGAAAAAGTTGTTTTCAGCACCATCCAAATCATAACAGTCCGTTCTAGATTCAAATCCAGTTACAAATGAACTAACAGGAAGAATTTGACACATTTGGCTTAGGGTAACTCAACCCAACCCTAACTATAGGATTTATCAAAAAGGAAAGTATTTAGCCTAAATCTTAAAAGTACAGTGCACTTCTAAAAACTGTAGGAACCACAAGTAAACCTGCTGTCTGAGTGCAAGGTGCTCTGTTAGAAAAATATGAAAAAATAAAATCTTTACCAACAAAAAAAATGAAGCTGTGTAAGAACTAAAACTTTAAATTTTAGTCTGTGTAATCCACATACATTAAGA
Source organism: Hypsolebias coamazonicus (assembly GCA_032273985.1). Lineage (NCBI taxonomy): Eukaryota > Metazoa > Chordata > Actinopteri > Cyprinodontiformes > Rivulidae > Hypsolebias > Hypsolebias coamazonicus. Next base: position 6,506,249 of record JAVCKU010000042.1, on the reverse strand, counting down.
AGTCACATCCCTAAATTAACCACAATGAAAAATAATCTAATCTGTAGTAAAATGTTTAATCTAATAAATTATGCTGAGATAATATCAGTACTTTAGATTGTTAAAAGCATCAAGTATAGTCATGAAAAGGAAAAATGTTGATTTTTCAAAATGCATTGTTTACTTTTCTCATTGAATCTACAGTTATGATTATTACAATTACTACTAACATTACAGTTATTACTATTATTTTAGTTTCATTAAGTCTACATCTGATTATGTTTTATTCACAAGTAAATAATTTGCCAATCAGAAGGCATTTATTTATTTATTTATTTATTGTTCTTGTGATCTGAAACTCAACATGAGAAAATAAGATTTTGTATGTCTGGTCTTAGGCAGCCGTCACTGCACACATCCTCACCAGTGCAGCACAAAAAACGTCAAGCTTTCGTGTAACAACTTCTTGTTAGTGAAAATGGAAGAACCAGTCAACAGATCTGTTGCAGCAGATTCTCTTCAGCACAGCCAGTGGTGCCACTGCTGACCATTGATTCACTGTGAACCTCTGGCGTCCCCTAAAGGCGAAACGTAGGTACTACATCAAAGTCCATGCTCAGTGCAGGGACTCGTTTACAAGAGACCTGAATAATATTAATAATAATAACAATAATAATAATAAGTTGAAAAAAATAAAGAAAGATGCATTTGTGTGTTTTATTTCTGTGTTTTTAGTTTAAGATTTTTTTTTATTTGAATACGGTATTTAAAATTACTCAAAGTGCAAGAAAATCATGCTAATTACATAGAACCCTGATGGAAGTCATTAAACAGTTATTTGTACCGTCTAAGATAAACACATCAGTTCACAGTGCTGCGATCCTTTCAACTTCTTCTGGAATCTGAGGTCAGAGTACAGTTTGTGCTGAGTCAACTTCAGCTGCTCTGGTTTGTTTGACTTCAGGGGGTACATTCATGCGTTCTGGTCATTTTTGTCACACTTTATCATGACCTTTATCCCAAGACCTTGACGTGTGGTCTCAAAGGCCTGGACTGCCTGTTCCAGAGGAAAGCGATGGGTCACAAGAGGCTTCACGTTCACTTTACCCGACGCCAACATGGCGATGGCCTTTGGCCAGCTGCAACAAAAGCACAACATGCTTTTATTCCCTTCTGGACTACACAACTTACCAAGAAGTTAAACTACACTAAGTCCACTTGGTTCTGCCTGTATGATACTGTTTAAGAAAGTATGTTCTTGTTTACGTGTTGCAGTAGCGGAAGACTCCTCTGATGTCCACCTCTCTGACAGCAGCATTGACAAGAGGAACTGTGGTCATGTCTGCACCAAGGCCCACCAGCACCACCACTCCCCCTGAACCTGTTGCCTAATGGGAAAAGTTAATTATAACTTTCATTAGTCTGTTGAAACACTTTGATGTTTATAGCTCACGCTGAATCACATAAAGTGATGAAGAATGTTTAGATATGAGGCAAGAGCAGAAGATTTGAACTGATCAGAATGAGTCGCGCACATAGATGGCAGTTTGGATGCAGCTCTCAGCACCAGTGCATTCAATGGTGACTTGAGGCTGAGCTCCCAACACATCCTCCACTTTCTTGGCCAACTGCTGGGCTCCATCTTCTCTCTTCACCGTCAGCTGGAAGTCTGCACCCAGTTCTTTGGCCATCATCAGACGCTCTGCAGACAGATCTGAATACAGCAGGTCACACGTTCTGATGCCTCCATCAGAATCTTCTGCATGTATGGTGTCAGTTCAAAGTGGTGGTTGTGTTACCGGTGATGACGACCTGCGAGGCCCCCATTGCTTTGGCAACAAGCAAGCTGACTAATCCAATAGGCCCTAAAGAGAGCGAGAAGAAAAAACACATTATTACTTACAATAATAATTTTCATTATTGCTATAAACACGTCTACAGTGGAGCTTGAAAGTTTGTGAAACTTTTATAATTTTCTATATTTCTACACAAATATGACCTGAAGCATCATCAGATTTTCACACAAGTCCTAAATTAAATAAAGAGAACCCAGTTAAAGCAATGAGACAAAAATATTATACTTGGTCATTAAGGACCACACCCACCCAGCACAAGGACTTTTGTGTCCACCACCCTCAGGCAGACGATACAGGAGTCTGTCATCACACACGTAAAGACTCTAACAGTTATTATCCACTAGCTGTCAGATTACTGAACTCTTTATAATAATACTGAACTATTGACAATAACATTGACAACTAATGTGTTTATTGCTGCTGAACTTTGTGGCTGTATCATGTCTGTCACTACCATCATAATTCATCTCAATGTTCCTCACTACCTGTGCAATAACCTGTCACACAACCTGCATACGTTATGTTAGTTATGTGCCATTTATATCATGTGCATTTAATATTACTATCTGTGAAATATTGATACTAATTCATCCCACTTGCACCGGTACATTCTACCATGTTGTTTACTATCTCTCTTTAGGACCTTGTAAATATTATAATTACTTTTTCACTTCTTGGTACTTTATTTTGTGCCCTTATTGCATGCTTTAGTATTTCTTGTTTGTTTTTTGTTGTTGTTGTTTTTAGCGAGTTACATCAGTTCCTCTCATCCTGAACATTTCATTGCATTGTTCACGTTGTGTTAACCTGCACATGACATATAAACGACATAACTTTATGTATTGAGGAAAATGATCCAATATTACATATCTGTGAGTGATAAAAGTATGTAAACCTTTGCTTTCGGTACCTGGTGTGACAGGAATCAGGTCTAGTGCTGCACTGTACGTTTTGAAAGTTTCAACATTGAAGTTTACAGGAAACCTACTCACACGGAGCCGTACTTTCTGTTTGAACTCAAACGTTCTGTCATTAGAACGTTACAGCACCACTGCATTTTTTGGACTGATCATCTGGATGACTGACAGTCTTCACCAGCATATTACCTACTGCACAGAATATGTTACACTTTACATTTTTTCTGCTCTGAACTTTTGTCGAGTCAGTATAACTTTCCACGCCCGTGTCCTAACTCCCTGTGAAGTAACCAGACTCTTGCATGTCCGTGTTGTTGATGGGAGTTTTACTTTAGAACAGGCTCAGGTTTTACCTGCACCACAGATGAGCACGGTGGTGCCGAGGGTGACACCTGCACGGCAACAGGCATGAATCCCCACAGACAGAGGTTCAATGAGAGCCCCCTCCTCAAACGTGACATTATCAGGCAACCTGGACCAAGACACAGCAAGAGGTGGATGAGAACACAAGAAAGTCTAATCAGCCAATTCTGACACAAAACTCTGCAATCCTTAAAAAAACAGTCACTTGTAACAGAAGTTGGCGTTGTGCGTGTAATATCTGCACAAGTTTCCATCATCTGGAGGCGTGGCACAGAAGAAGATGGTGGGAGACAAATTGTAGCGCCCTTTTTTGAAAAATTCATCCATCTCACGGGGCACACCAGGCTCAATGGCCACTCGGTCACCTGGGAAGGAAAAGGGCAAAAGATGCTCAATTATTTCAAAATTATATTTAAAAATGCTAACTGGGTTTTTGCAAAACTAGGAGGCCGTGCCTTTGTTGCTTTGTCAGTCTGGGAGTCGTGCACTCACCTGTGTTCAGGTGTGTGACAGCCGATCCGACCTTCACCACACGTCCTGCAGCCTCGTGGCCCAGCACCATTGGTTTTCTGAGTACAAAGTCTCCAATTCGACCGTTCTGCCAGTAGTGCACGTCTGATCCACAGATTCCTACAGAATGCATCTGGAGCAAAACCTCTGAGAACAACATGATATGGGCTGAATGACGTCACTGTCACATAAAGATGAGCTCATTCATCAGGGAATCAATATACAGTATATATACAGTATATATATATATATATATTTTTTTTTTTTTTTTTTTTTTAACTGGTTTGATTCTTCAAATGCTTGTGCATCTTATTCTTTGTAGATTGTTTTTTTTAATTGGTCAACACTGCAATTGATTATAATTCTGATTAAACTTTTACACTGAACTTTAGTCAATTTAAAAATCCATGCCTACAAGACAACAGAGTCACTGAATAGCCATAGCTTGACCTTATGCTTTTGGAAACATAAATAAAACACATTATAAATGTCCACAGTGCAAAGCAAACAGCAAATTGGTTACATTTCAGAACAGCTGGTTTTCTTTACCATTAGGTCCTGGTTCTGGGACAGGACGATTTTCCTGTGAAGACACGAGAAGCTGCTTGGTTTAATTTGAACAGTTTCGCTACTGAACGTTTGGACAAAGAGTTCGTTTTCTTACGAGCCTCAGGTCTCCTTGAGCGTGAAGCACCACGGACAGATTTTCCTGAGCCATGACAGAAACGGACCCAACGAAACCAAAGACAACAGCAGACTTTGGATCTGTGGATGACGTATACATCAGTCGCGGAGGGGGGGTCGGCACCAAAACAAGGCATTTGATTGGACAACAAGCCGTGGAACAGTCCATTTGACGGGGGTGGTCGCTACAGAGGAAGTGGAGCTCAAGACAGAATTTTTATTTATTCATTCATTTTATAATAAAAATACAAAACAATTAACATACATGTAATAAGAAAAAACAAAATATAAAATGAAAGGCAGCAGATGAAGAAATTATTTTTATTTTTTATTATTTAATCTTATTATATCTGCCCCAGAATGCAGTCAGATTACAAATGTACAATAAAGAAAAACGTGTAATTGCTTTTGAAAATATAGCGTCAGTGATTTATTTCAATTAATTGCTAGTTTCATCTTTATTTAACTTGTTTTCTCTGGTCTTTCTGTAAATATACATTTTTTTGGGTACGCCCCGGTTTCTTAGCAACCGCCCGTACGGTGGCCGACGGGTGCAAACGCGCAGCAAAAGATGAAACCATGATGTCTATGGTTTTTCTATCGTAACACTTTACAGAGAAAGACATCATATTATGCTTCGAAAACAAGGATCTGGACAAAGACTGGATCTGCTTCACCCAACTTCTACTTCTGGGAAAATTTCACATTCACAAGAAAAGTGGTCCAAGCCAAACATAATCCACTTCAACAAGGACCTTTACTGATACAGCAGCGCCATTCAAGGACTTAAAAACTAAAAGGCAATGAAAACCAACTCAGTTCTAGAAAAACTAAATGTGAATTTATCAATATAACCTGTAAATATATTGTATACTTTTAGACTTTTTACCTTCTCTATCATTTTATAATTATATTGTTCTTTTCTATACTTGTATACCATTACTTTTGTACTTGTTAATATACTCCTGGCAGACAACTGTCTGTAATGTGGATAAAGTTTTGCAATAAAAAAAAGAAAAAAGTAACACTTTAATAGTGGTTTGTGAGTAAAAAGATACAAGGCAGACATATTAACAATTTAAAAAAGCTATATATTTTATAAAAATCTATATCAATCTATGTTGGGACGGCTGTGGCTGTGTTAGAGCAGTCGTCCTCCAATGCAAGAGTTGGGAGTTCGATTCCGCAAGTACAGTAGTCACATGCTGAAGTGTCCCTGGAAGTGTCACTGAACACCTCATTGTCTGATGTGTGTCCCATCGGTGTATGAATGTGACGTTTGTACAGATCTGGTAGAGCTGTATGAATGGGTAAGTGAAGACACAGATTGTTGTAAAGAGCTTTGAGTGTCTTGATGAGATGGAAAGGTGATAAGTACAGTTCAATTATGTTCAGTTGTATGTCTCACATCTAAGAACACACAATTTATAAATCAATACAGTACTGTATTCCAATACAGCAATACTGTATTACAACATATTCAGATCAATACAGCAACTAAAAACATTCTGTGGCTTGTATAGCAAATTCCATTCCATTCCCTTTATTTCTATAGTCACAACAGAGGATATCTCAGGGCATTGAACAGAAACATACTGTACATAAAAAAACCCGATTAGTAACGTTATTTATCTAAGGAGGCCAGCAGATCGTGTTGAACCTTCAAACCCAGAATCCATATCAGGAAACTTTTCAGGATATGGTGATTTGAGGAAAATGTTATGAAATTCAGAAATATTTTTAAGGAAAAAAATGATAATGACTGAACTGTACCAAACATCCAGCAATTTGTACAAATACTGTATTAAATATTTCACATTTTACATAAATTTAATTACAATTTAAAAAAGATAAAGTACATGTATTTTTGATGATTTATTTATTGGGAAAAAAATGAAACGTGTGGTAAACATCCACTTCTAACAATGACCTTTAACAACAGACTGAATGACAAAGATGCTCAAAGAATACAAAATGGGTTCAGCTAAGTTGCAGTGATTATTGTCTGGCAGATATTGTTTCTTAGTGCGTTTTGAACATATGAGTGTCAAACAATAGATTTACCAAGGATGCACATCACACAGATCACCTGAATATTTCTGGAGCATATCCATGCTGACATATCCTATAGGATCAAAGCAGAAAAAAGTTGGGGTGATATTAGAACATGGAACGACAGATAATATACAAATTAGTTTTTAAAGAAGTTTTGTGAAAAATAATAATGCAGTCATAACAAAAGAAAGGCTCTTTCAGTTCCAGGAACGTGTTAAAATCTATCTTAAAGTGTACAAAAATCCTTAACATATTCCACAATGTTAATTTTTCATTAGATTAAAAACAAACAAACAAAAAACACCATTAAATAGTTTTATAAACACATTTAGAAGCAGTCACTTGAAGTAATCATTTTCTGTATGACTTTATAAGTTTTAATATTGTGGATAATTTTTTTAGAACAATGAGCTAATAAGAAAAAGCTTTAAAGTCTATTTTTATTCTTAGTTTTAACACGGTATCTTCAATACAAGCAAGTAGTGTCCTGTTCTTATCAAATGAAACACAGTTATGGAGTTTAATATGTTAAACACTTCACCTGTGACTGTTTTACACCCTGAGCTCCTCAAATGCTCACACAGAGCTTCACTTGTTGATGAATCGGTCTCAGATGACTCAGAACTGTCAACAGAGCACGAAGCTTTTCATTAGTTTAATGGACAGCTGGATACTTGGGTCCAAAATATTCACAGTAGGAGGTCATCACACTTCACTGTCTTCACTTCGTCATTGTGGTTGTCTTCTGTCAGGCCAGTTAAACTCTCCTGCTTGAAACCAAAATTAAAACAAGTTAAGATAATTATGGTTTGATGTGCTTTGTTTGAATCGTGGTGTTTTTACCTGCACAGCTGCCCGTTCATCTTCACACTCCCAAATCAACCTCCCAACTACTTTTCTCACCTCTTGAAAGATAGAACACAATTATAATTCCATCAGTTCAACTACTTCTGACAACTGGTTACATCTATGAGTCGGACCATCATTTTGCAAATTGAATACTGTATATGTAGATTTTGTACATGTTAAATAAATCACCACAGTAATCCTCACCGTCCTGTACAGGGGCTGGAGGCAGCACGTAATGACCGATGCTCACTGATTTCACACTTTGTCTCTTTTCACAGGTGGACAGAAAAAGACTGTGAAAAACTGTCACCTTGTTCCAGATGTAATCTTTGCTGTCAAATATCCTTAAAAACAGAAACTGTGAAACTTTAATTGGATTGTAAATTGGCTCACAAATGGCCTTTTGTAGCTCTTTTATTTTTGCTCACCTCAGCGTGTCGGGACACGTGGCATCTGCGCTGAAGAGGTAATCAGCTGCCCTCCAACCTGTGACAGTTCCACCCTCCAGTTCTGAAAGAACAATAGTATTAAAACAGATCGTTTACATTTTAGATCACAAACATGTAATAAAAATTAGACACAGATCTGACTGATCTCTGAATGTCAAAGCAGGTGAAGAAATGATACAAGACATCCTGCGCCTTTTGTTTTCCAGATAGTCAGATAGTATCATGATGTTTTCCACATACACGTCTCTTGTTTTAAATAGAAATGATGCAAAATAAACTATATTTAATTGAATAATGTTTTTTTCTCTTTTACTTATATACACACTTCAAGTATTATATGCATTAACTCTGCTCATGTTTAGCCAATTTGAACATGCCTTTTTATTAGTACTGTATTTAAATCCCTCTGAAATTTGATTTATTTATTATGATTTATTTTAGGTTTGGCCACTTCGTTTTAGTTTTTGTAAAGCTTTTGTTTTGTGGTTAAACTGTGTTGCTCGCTTTAGTACTTGAGGTTTTGTGACAGCAAAAGAAAATATATATAAAGTTTATTAGAATTATATATTCTAGAGTGTTTATTTTTATTACATTCCATTTCTCCTTTACACATTTATTTCCTAAAATTATTCATAGACGTTTTTCAATATATTCCATTAATAATTACACTGTTTATAAAGCATACAACATAAGAACATTAATTTGAGGAAGCTGAGTTATAAACAGGTTGAAAATGTGCCTTTTTATGTAGTTATGTTGTTATTAATACTATATTGCAATTTTACCAGCTTATAAACAAACCCAGAGTTATTTAGGTCCCATTAATACCAAACCTAATCATGCTTCCTGAGTCCTTTAAATAAAATAAAACTTTAAAACTTACTGAACCACAGCTAGCTAGGACAAGATGGCTAATGCTGGTTAGCTTACCCCAAAAGTTACGGTAATCCTTTGGCACACTGCTAGAAAACCAAGCTGCTTTAGACCGAAACATGGCTCTTATCTAAAAACGAAACTGTTCATAAAAAATGTCAGCAAAAATTTGACATATGCCAGTCGTGAAATCTGTTTTTATTTTAACATTACATCATTGAACCAACCGAAGCCGCATTCGTGGAGGGTAACGCGTTGCATTCAGGTACTGGTCTAAACTGTCGAAAATTTCGACTACATTATAGTTGGACTTGACACCGACACAATCAGCTGCTGCTGTTTTGAATGTTTCTTTAGAAGCTTAAAAGACTTGTTGGTGTAGCTGTGTGGGTATGACTCGGTGTTTTATTGTAAAACATGTATTTTAATTTTATCAACCTTGAATATAAAATGTCAGTCACTATGAATTCACATTCATTCACACTGTACTTCAACTAACAGATGTGTCAAACACATCTTCAACTGTTTACTGGTCAACTGAGGCCTGTTGCATATACTGCCATCTGCTGGTCAAGTCCTGTACTGGTTCAAAGAAGTGAGCTCCAAAAGAATTTTCCTGAGCGCATTTTAAACCACTACAGCAGTGGTTCCAAACTTTCTTGCGCCACGGACCGGTTTAATGTCGAACAATATTTTCACGGCGCGGTTTCTGGTGTGTTTTACAAAGGTTTATTACAGAAGATGAACATGAAACAAAAGATGTAAACTGTTATTACTGAAATCTCTATGACTGCAAAGCTGTAGCTCTGCAGGTAAGGGGCGTTCACTTCGGGACAAATTGAGGTCGCTGATTGGTCAGTTGCTGACGTGCCTACTGGATTGATTGACAGGTGGCGGGACTTCTGCAAAATATATATATATATATATACTAGCCCGTTTTAAGACTGTCATCATTTATTCCATACTTGTTTAAATGAACAGTATGGACTACCATCTAGTGCAGTGTGATAAGTGGTGGCGCAGAAGCCAGAGAAGATGGGCCTGTGATCGGAAAGTCGCAGGGTCAACTCCCGGTACAGTCAACATCAAAATGTGGGTGGAAAAAGTGAAACACTCACACCTGCCTTCACCCTCATTTGCTCCACTCTGGGCCACTGAGCAAGGCTCTTAACCCTCACCACAAAACCAGGTCTCTCTTGAAAATGAGTTCAGTGAGACTACCTGTATAAATAAAGGGTAAATGAAATTGAAAACGTAGCAGAATTCATGATCAGGAACAGAGGAACTGAAAGGAACTCTCACAATATTCATAATCAGCGGTAAGTATAACACCTGTTTGACAAGAGTACACATCTTTAAGATATACATAACATCCAAACAACAGTCATCTTAATTTTTATCACAGAACAGAGAGGATGTGGAGCGATGTCTACGAGCAGGCCTTCCACCAGAGAACGCGCCTCCACTGCTCTAGAGTCCAGTGGCGGCGTGCTTTACACCACTGCATCCGACACCTTGCATTGCACTTGGTGATGTCAAATAGTCATTTGGTCTCATTGTATGTCAGTTAGCATGCAGTTGCAGGATAGCTAATCAATGTAGTTTGCTTGGTTTTCATAAGCACAGAATAAAAAAACTAAAGCTTGGAAGACGTGTGTTTTAGCTGAATAGTGGTTTTGCATTTACATGTTTAAATCTTACAGCTGAAGTGGAGAGGCACAGCTAGACTGCTGGTCCATGTACAGTTACATTCACACATTTTGTTCTTTGGCTAACATCAGTGTTGATAAAGTGCCAGTCACATTGAATAAAGCAGAACTTTTTCCCTCCGGGCTTGGAGAGCAAGGTGATGTTTTCAGGTCAGTTAGAAATAATTAATTAAGAATCTGTTGAACTCCTGGAAAGAACCAATGCAGACATGTTCCTGTTTTTAGTTTTC
>JAVCKU010000042.1:6382258-6394022 GCA_032273985.1 Hypsolebias coamazonicus | reverse complement strand
AAGTACCGGTACTAATGGAAAAGCCTCAAAACTGGGCCAAGTCGGGTCCAATCGGGCCGTACCAGTACTAATGGAAAAGGGGCATTAGTTTCCCCGCAAAACTGAACTGTTCCATAGAGTTTGATCCATGCAGGCAGATGGAGGATTATGGAGATGGCCGCTATGACAAGCTTGAGTCTGAGCCTGAGGCGGGAAGAGGTCCAGGAATTGAACCACAATGGCACGATGGCATGACAGCGACACACAAAACTCCAAAAGTGTGTTGCGGTCATACCCATAGTGTGGGTATGCAGTGTAGACACAAAGTCAAAACAAACTCAACAGGAGCAAAACAGATCAAGTTGAAGCGGAGCTTCCATCAGTGCTGCCATACTGTGGCACATGGGACATCACTCCCGATGAGTTTAGTCAAAAACTCTTGCATGACAGGCTGCAAACATTATGCAGTCCTTCAAGAAATACCTAGTCTTTACTGATTTAACATACCTTGTGAAGTTATGGATCACATTGTAATGGTTCATGTAAATGCACTACAACTGTATACCTTTTATCGTACTGGCTAAACGGATATGGCTGCAGAGCATCGGTTGATTACACCTGAACCGATGCAAATCTGAGAACACAACTAACCTGCCTGCTGACCAAGCATGGTTTCCTTCTCATTTAGACATTTAGGCAGCATCTAATGGGGCCAAGAGCCCACAGAGTACATCCATCAGAGTGCTTTATCAATGGTGCCCAGCATGGAAACCTTCCAAGTCACTGCAGGCTTCATCCATGTTCTTGTCAGATAATGCTCCCAAAAAGCACTGAAAAGACTCATTCTCATTCTGTACAGTAATCCACAAACATATCTCACTGAGAAGAACATGTGAGGTCTTCATAGTTAAAGCACAGAAAATAATTCTGTATCATGATTTAGCTGTAAGCTTGTCATAAATGCATTTTAAAATTTAATGGGGATAGCTTATTTCTTCAGGTTGAAGAAGATCAAATGCTTTACAAAACCCCCACCCCACAACATACACCACCATGCAAAGGTCACCATTATTCATCGCTAACACTGAAAGAAATCCATTAACTGTCAGCAGGACTTGGCTGAAAATTGCTACAAGCAGAGAAGGGGAAACATTTGAAAGTGACATTTGAGGTCTTCCACAAAAGAGAAGCAGAAATAATGAACTGAGCAAAGTGGAGTGGAAAGGCATGCATGTTAGTGGTTGATAACTAATGTATACCATATTATTGTTTTTCCTGTTGAGCATTGACTGTTTGTCTCCATGTTGTTGTGCATTCACGTGGCAAACCCACACCTGGAAGCAGACAAATGGACCCATTTGGACTCATCTCATTAGCCATAAGGCGTGGATCACAGTCAGATTAGCACCTCTTTGAAGCAAAGAAATGTTGCGACTGTAAAACATATGGAAGGTTGTTGATTTGGTCCTGGATGTTGTTCAGACCTGATGTTTAAAATGTTTTGTAGATATCAGCTTGTAACTGGATAGCATTAAATACAGGTGTGAACTCTGTCAATGTGCATCTGTCCTGAGCGGAAGTTTAAACTGAAGGGACAACACATGCAAGCAACAAAGTGGATTTTTCATGGAAAGAAAAAAAAAGATCTATTCATCTAATAAATGATTAAAAATAATTAAACAGCAATCATTAGGGGGTGGCAGTGGTGGCACAGAGGTTAGAGAAGTGAAACTGCGATTTGAAGGTCACCGGCTCAAATCCTCCTGTTGACCATAACATCAAAATGTGGGTGGAGAGGATAAAGCACATACATCCACCTACACCCTCATTCACCCCACTCTGTGCCCTTGAGGCCAATAGCCCCCATCTGCCTGGTGGGCAGCCGCCCCCCGCCCCACACAGACAACCTAGAAAATATTCAATGTGCCAACTTCATGTTTAGTGTGCAATTGCATTTATTTATTTAACAGAAAGAACTTTCAAAAATTGTGTTGACACAGCAAAATTCAAGATGGCCACCATCTATACGTACCGTATTTATTTATTTTATTTACCCTTAACTTATACAGGTTAGTCTCAATGAGCCACGAGAACTCATTTTCAAGAGAGACCTGTTAAGAGAGCAGATGGTGGTGGTTAGGGGCCTTGCTCAGGGGCCCAGAGTGGGGCGAATGAGGGTGGAGGCAGGTGTGGGTGTTTCACCTTTTCCACCCACATTTTTTGATGTTGTCGGTACTGGGGCTTGAACCAGCGATCTTCCGATCATAGGCCTGCCGTCTAACCACTTCCCCACCACTCCCCCCATTATTTTTAATATTCATTGTAGCTTGAGACTAGGCTCATGTTGGCCAAATTCTTAGCCCTGACATCCAGACCTAAACTTTACCTCAGACTCATGGGTCCAGATCGATCCTGGGTGGCATCTTGTGTTGTGAATAGCTGGTAAAAGACAAGGACATCTACAGAACGTCTTGAGGATTTTGTGGTGGCTTTTAACGTTGCAGAGGTGGCAGCCATGTCGCTTGAGTTTTGAATGGATATTACAGTTTGACTGTTGTCTGCGTTAGACCCATCTGAAATTTGAAGCGGTTGCTAGAGTTTTTTATTTAGTTATTTGTGGTCGGTTTTGGTCCTGGTTCCTGTACTGGAAACAGGTTAAATCTAAATTGAAAAAAGTGTCAGGTTAGGCATGGGTGTGGTTGTTAAAAAAATGTTAATAAAATAACATGTTAATGGTCAAGGGTAAATAATTACATGGGTAAAAAGGTACTGGGTTGTGTATTGGGAACAGGTCTGAAGCTGGGAGTTTGACCAGGAAAACCTCTATAATAGTGTAAAAACTCACTTAATATAAAACTGGATGAGAGGAACTCCCTCCTGTGTGACGAAAAATAATTTTAAGGTTTGAAGAAGGGGGGGAGAACTCACCTCATCTATTACCATTAAATCTAGTATTTTTTCCCTGGTTAGCATGTTGTATACGAACTCGTTCGTAAGTCGAGGACTACCTGTAATCCTTTTAATGTTTCTGCTCATGATTTTTTTTTACAGAGAAAGTGCCCCAGAGGATTCAACATCAGCAGTGGTTACACACCCATGCCCAGCCTGATCATGAAAAGCGGAAGTCACATACTGCAGAGCATCCTGGAGATTGGCGTTTCCGAAAGCCTTAAGGGCAACGGAAACTTCTGCTTCAGCTGTGAGCAGATATTTGCGAATCGGAAATGCCTGGAGGACCATGTGTGTCCCTCTGCAAGTTTCATCTGCTCCTGTGGAACTGAGTTTACTGAGTACAAAAACATGCTGGAGCACAGCACCACACATGAACCAGGGCATCAGGCTCTCAGTCATACCACCATAAAGAAGCGCAGAGTTGAGAAGCACGTAGAACAGGATGAAAAGCTGCAAAGGTTGCAGAAAGGTGAAATTGTCTGGAGTCCACCTAAGGCAGGCATAAAGCCATCCGTTTCAGAACCCAGATCTTCAGCTCTCCTCTCACCTCTTCCCATGGAAACTGTGCAGACTCCAAAATTGCCTGGCTCAAACCCCTCTCTGTCTAAAGCATCTGCACCCTCAAATCCTGTCCCTGCAGGAAAAACCGTGCAGAACATTTTTGCCGATGTTGGTGCACCAACTGTGGATCTTTGGACACTTTATCAGCCAGTTGTTCTGGTGCCAACAGTTTGCAAGCTTCAGAAGCCATACATTTGTGGGAAATGCGGACAGGGTTTTACGTCAAAAGCCCTTCTCGTCTCCCACCACAGCTTGCATGTTGCGGATAAAGTTTCTGGCTGTATTGGTTGTGGCTTGCTGCTCTCTGGCAGAAAGCAAGTGCCTCGCTTTCATTCCTGTAACACCCCAGTCAGTCAGGCCAAATTCAAGCTTCTCACTGCAAAACCACCAAACTACAAGTCACCAAATAAAGACAATGTAAGAAAGAATCTATTTGCCCAGCCACTTCAGGCCACTTCTGCCCCACAGGAAAACCTGATTCCAAGTGCAGCCGGTAAAGGGCGTCGACCAGGTCCTGCCACCTCTGCACAGAAAAAATTCAGAGCATACAATAGTAATATTCAAGTGGGTTCAAAAGGTGTGCAAGTGGGTTCAGTTTTTCAGCCTAAGAGTCAAAATCCCAGTACATCTAAAGCTTCCATTGGTGCCTCTTTGCCCTCAAAGAGTCCAAACCTCAGTGCATTCAGTCAGAAAATGCCTGTCACTCCCCCTGTGCAAGCATTCAGTCCGAAAATGCCTGTCACTCCCTCTGTGCAGCAAACGATGCCCACTAACACAGACCCATCGAGCAGCGAAGGCGAGTTCATATGCCGAGTCTGTCACCTTCCTTTCAGAACCGCTCAGATACTTCAGCGGCACAAGTGTATCAAAGCTCAAGAGTTCATGGCAAAGCGCTTGAATAGTGGCAAACTGCATCCCAAACCTTCAACAATGATAGTGGGACCAAATTCTACTCAGGTAAATGGTGAGAGAAAACTGGGTTTTTCACCCTCTGTTAGCACAAAGAGCCAACAGGCTGTTGGTGGTGTGGACAAAGGCAAGGCAGTGGTTCCTGATAGTAAGAAAATAGGAGAGGATGATGACGACGACTGCTTCATTGTTGAGGATGGATCAAACAAACCTGCTGAGGTGATTTACCAGGTAACCTCATCTGTCCCAATCAAGATTTGAAGAGTTGTCTGCCTTCCTTTCTTGTTTGATAACAAGGCAGCAGTGCTGATAAATGACATTCACATGGTTCGTCACGCAAAAGTAAATTGCTTCCTAGCTTTCTCCAAACTAAAAATATAGACCGTAGTTATAAGAATGCGTTGTTTATAAAGCTGCATTTGTTTTGTTTGTATAGTAAACGTTATATTGGTCCCTCAAGATTTATACACTGCTCCTATGAAATGATAACCTGTTTATGGTAATGATGAAAAGTATGCATGGTTTTTTTCCCATGTTAAGTGGAATAACCAGGTACTGTAAAAAACTAAATTTCTTTTTCTTTCGTTTTTACTTTCTTTTTTGTGTATTTTTATTATGTTTTTAGTAAAATGAGAATGTGGTGTAAAGCTGTGGGGTTTAGTCATCAGTCCTTATGTGTTCATACCAGCTTTGCTGGAGTTTATGAATGCAGTTCATGATGTAATAAAGTATATTTTCAAACTTTATATTTCTGTGTTTTTATTGTAACGTAGAATGTGATATGTCTTATTGTAAGGCAAATGATCAAAATTACTAGCGGCTGAAATTCCCAAGTTCAGTTTATACAACCGTGGATCTCGAGTAATATATTTTATTTTTTTATGATTTTCTTCCAAGGAAACTTGGTTCATGTTCTTGATTTGGGATATACTGTATATGTGAGATTGTGTGTGTGTGTTTACTGAAATGGCATTAATATCAGACAAGCTGGATCAAATAAAAGCTGAAAGAACTATTTAAAATATAAAGTTCTGGCTTCTTAAAAGCAAATTAGAGGTTTAAAACTTCTGCACAGTGCCGTTTTTAAATCTTTCATCAATAAATATTAAATTTCAGCCTTTGACAAGTTTATGTATATATATATATATACAGTATATATAAACTTTATTTCAACCAGAAAACATTACAAAGTTCTTCCAAACCAAAAGCAACAAAATACACACACAAAAAAAAGATACATAACTATCACAAATATTAAACTAGACTAGATTTCTTAACTAAATATAAATGCAACTACCTCGGTAATTATACAAAAATAAAATTCAAGCATAAATAGCAGAGGGTCTGAAACAATAAATGCAATACAAAGAGAAAAAGAACATTAAACAGCAAAACAACAAAGGGGTCTGCTTATGGGGTAAAATTAAATTTCTTTGACAAGTTACCACCGTACACTTGACCGTGTGCGACTCCAGCAGATGGAGCCATTTTTTAATGTTGTCTATCTGTGATGACGTAACTGTACGTTATCGACATGCGACTATGAAATGTTCATGTTTTTGTGGACTGAATCGTACTTGACTGAAGCTGTTTAGTGTTTAATATAATTATTAACAGTTTCACTTTATATACAAAACACAACACAAAAAAAAGAAGGGTAAAAAAAAACACCCAATAAACAACCAACATCCCCCTAAATACTGTCACCTACAAGGTGTATAGCAAAAAGAAAAACTGAAAGTTAAGACCATACAAAAATCTATGTCAAGATTTATTGGACCATTGCTCAGCCAAAATTCCCAGGGTCTATTATTCCTGAACCTCTGTTGAGGGTTTATTGAAAAAAAAACCATAAACGATTTCCAAGTTTTATAAAAGTTATTCTCAGAGCCTCTCATCACATATTTGATTTTCTCTAATTTTAGGTTAAGTAGTACGTCTTTTATCCAGTTTGACACTGTGGGTGGGGCAGCATCCTTCCATCTAAGGAGAATCAGACGGCGTGCTAGCAAAGTCGAGAATGCAATTACCTTCCTGCCTCCTTTAGGTAAACCTAAACCCTCAGGAGTAACCCCAAAGAGCAGCATGAGTGGGTTTGGAGTAATCTTAATTCCAAAAACAGCTGAGAATGCTTCACAAATACCAGTCCAATATATCTGTATCTTGGGGCAGTTCCAAAACATATGTAATAGTGTGGCTTCCTCTAATTTACATCTGTCACATATAGGGTCGATTTGAGGATAGATTCTGGCCAATTTAGATTTATGAATGTATGCCCGATGTACTACTTTGAATTGGATCAGAGAGTGTCTCGCACACATTGATGGTGAGTGGATTTTTTCCCAGAATATCAGCCCAAACTGCCTCACCAATTGTAATTTGAAGATCCTGCTCCCAGGACTGTTTAATTGTGGCAAAGGACCGGGAATCTAAATGGGGGATCAGTTTTATCCAGGAAGTGATCGTTTTGCTCCTTGGTGGGTCAAAAGACATTAACTCATCAATTACATTATTGGGAGGCTTATCAGGAAATATTGACATGTATGAGGTAATAAAACACCTAACCTGTAAATATCTAAAGAAGTGTGAAGCTGATAAATCAAATTTGCTAGACAGTTGTTCAAAAGAAGCAAACTTGTTTTCAATATAGAGGTCCTTAAAAAAATTTAAGCCCTTACTTTGCCACACACCGAAAGTAGCGTCCTGCAACGAATGAGGAAAAATGATATTAATTGCAATTGGACTGGAAAGACTCATCTGACAAAGGCCAAAATGCTTCCTAAATTGAGAGTGGATTGCCAGGGAGTTATAGACTATACAGTTCTTAACTAAAGTTACAACAACCACTGAACAGTTCAGCACATGATAACGTCCTTTACGAGGTAGAAATGAAACAATTAATGCAACCGTTTCATTAATAAAATGATTGTGCATGACCTGCACCTCCACAGTCATCAGTCAGGAAGAAGTGTTAAAAGTCTGCATAAATTTCTCGGCATCAGCCACTGAGCCGAGCGTTGTACGGGTGCTGTCTGTGTTAGTGATCCGAAGTCTTGCAGGGTACATCAGTGCAGGTTTCAGACCCATTTTATATAAGGCGGACATTACCGACCTGTATTCCTTCCTTTGATTAGTCACTTCTGGAGTGTAATCGTAAATCCTGAAGGAGTAGTTCTCATACTTCAGATTCCCTCTTTTCTGACCTTCGTGAGTCACCAGCTCCTTGTGTTGGTAATTATGGAAGCAAATTATGACAGGCCGAGGTCTGTCTCTGGGGCCCGGTTTGGGGATCAGGCTGCGGTGGGCACGGTCCAGCTCTGGCGCCGAGGGAAAAATGTCATGTCCAAAAGCATTCCATAATAACTGGGAGAAGAACTTGCTTGGTTGTGGTCCTTCTATGTCTTCGGGTAGGCCAATAACATGGACGTTACTCCTCCTGCTTCTCCCCTCCAGCTCAGTTAGCTTAGCCTTCAGCTCACTATTATCGGACCTCAGCCCCTCGCAGCACCGCTCAACTCCTTCCAACCGCTGATAAAAAACTTCTGCGTTGTCCTCAAGTGAAGTCAGACGTTTACCGTGATCCCCAACAGTCTCCTGGAGCTCATCCAGGCCGGTCGGACCTGAGCGTGCACGTGCTGACGCACAGCAGCAGGTTTCACTGTGCTGGTTTGTAGAGTGAGTTCTCCTGTTTTTAGCTTTTGTTGAACTTTCCAGCTCCGTCATGTCGCTTGTTGTGGGTCAGTTGCAAATCCTCAGATGTGTGATAAGAGCAAAGGGCGGCCGGGGCCACATGTGCAATTAAAACTGCATCAAACACCCGAGTCGGGTCGGGCCGGGGGCCCAGGCCTAAAATCACAGCTCTAGTTCAGTGTCTGGCCCAAGGACACTTCAGCAGGTGACTGCTGGTGGAACCGAACCCCCAACTCTCCCATTGGAGGACGACTGCTCTAACCAGTCAGCCACAGCCGCCCATTAGAGCTGCATGTGCCCCACTTTACACGTGCATGTGCACGTGCATTTGGTCGGCTGACCCTCAGTTTTGACTCCAAAGCACAACTGTTTCCACTGTTTCTTTATTTGCAGGATGGAGCCGGTGGAGAAGCCAAGTCCAGTGGAGAAAAAATATGAACCAGTTCCGCAGGTGACGCCGTCTCTGCCACCAGTCACCCTGCCGAAACCATCTGAAGGTATCGTGTACTACTTTGTGGACATTTCTAGAGTAAGTGCAACAAACATGCGTGTGAGTTTCTTTGACTGACCTCAGTGACTCTTCACAGCCAAGCCTCCTGTCCACACCAACGTCCTGCCTCACAAGAGTTTCCCTGAGAAGACTCCAGTGAATGGGACGAGTGAGCAGCTTCCAAAGATGACCTCCAGCTCTGCAGCTTCTGCTACCTACAACCGCTTTCCCAAGCCCTTCACCACCTCTGCCAAACCTTTTGCACGCATGTTCGACAGTCCTAAGTTCAACCACAACCTTCTGCCCAGTGACAAAGCTGAGAGTGCTCCTAAGGTAGGACTTTAATGGTTACATGGTAGATCACTGTCGAACAGTTTAACACGACCTTTAGGGTTTAGAAGAAAAAGACTTGGTGATTTGTGCTGCCAGCGAGTCTGTAGCCTTAAGTTTTATTATAAATGCAACACATTTGTGAACTATGTTGGAAATGTGAACAGTTAGTATTTATTAGTCCAGAATTAACTGTTTTCAATCACCAACTGGTCTTTATTAAATAAAGGTTAATAAATAAAATAATAATAATAATAATTAGCAGAATTGTTATTTTGACCAGAACAAACTTATCGGCATGCCGCCGTTCATGCCGATAAGTTTGTTCTGGTCAAAATAACAACTGGGCTTTGTTGCTGAAGCTAGTCTGCTTGAACTTTTCTCTGAAGGTTGTTGATCGTAGTAGTAAAACACAGGTAAGTCCAAGCACAGACGTGACGTGAACGTACTTTGTTCTAGTCGTGTGTACCTGCAGGGCGTGACGCGGTCGTGTCTGGATGAGCTGCGACTCGGCTACTAGTGGCTGAGCTGAGTCACAAGGGCGTCTCCAAACTGTCTCGAGTCCACCTCCGTTTAGTCTGAGCTGTAGTTTGACACCTGCACCTGTCCTATGACAGAAGAGCTGCAGGCCTCAGTGTCCAGCTTTAAAAGCCAAAAAACAGAACATTTTAAAATCTGGTAGTGGTTGTGGGCAACAAAATCCTGTGGACAGCCTCGAATACAGTTTTGTGAGCCACGTGCACGATTCTGAAATGCTGCTCAAGACATGATCGTGTTGAAAACACTGCCACTGCAGCTGTTCTGCCCATTTTCCTGCAGTTTTGAATCAACAACTAGTCCCAGTGAGAGACTGGCTTCAGCAGCGGTCCTTGTTTTTTGATGACGTCTTGTTGCACAGTTTTTAGCATGGATGTACAAATATCTTCTGTCTGCAGAAAGCTTCAGGTTGCAGCTCCGCTGTGGCTGAAGTCAGTTGTTTGAGTGTTTTTTTGTGTATTTGACCTGAAGTTGATCTGAGCCGTGCTTCCTTGTTGCTGACGTGCACACCCTATGTGGTTCAGACCCAAAGCTCCAGTCCAGTGAGGCCTCAGAGTCCCCCGCAGCCTCAGAACATGGACCACGACAGCGGCGTGGACACGTTCACGCGTACTCTGGAGAATCGCTCAAAACTCCAACAGAACAACATCAACGCTGTGCCCAAGGCCGTCCCTGTGAGGTAACAGACACACGAGTCGATTAAACCAGAGCTCAACTTCACAGCCAGTCACAGCCAACGTGTCTGTCTCCAGCCCCAGTGCCCTGGAGGACGACGATGATGAAGATGAGGGTCACACTGTGGTTGCAACAGCTCGTGGCATCTTCAACTCCAACGGCGGCGTTCTGAGCTCCATCGAGACGGGTGTGAGCATCATTATCCCGCAGGGGGCCATCCCTGAAGGAGTGGAGCAGGAGATCTACTTCAAGGTGTGCCGAGACAACAGCATCCTGCCGCCGCTCGACAAGGAGAAAGGTAACTCCTCCCAGATGAAGGGATGAGGCGTGATGTTCTAACTCTGTTGTACTTCACTTGCAAGACACCGAGCAGTGATTTTATCTGTCAGTGTTTATAAAGTTTATCTTGGGCTTCCTTAAAGAAGTTACAACTTTAGGCTGAGTTTCGTGCGTTCGGCTGCGTCTCTGTCACAACAGCAGCAGCAGTCGGTGGTGAGGGCGTCGGCTGGAGGCGATGCGTGCTCCCACTTGTCTCCGTCTTTTGGTTGTAAATGTTGCTGTGACCGATCAAATCACTTGGATGAAGTGGCTTCTGTTACAATTTAACCACTTCTTTAAAGTCAGCTTGGAACAAGATGCAGCAACTTCTGTGGCGCCTCATTACGTTTGCATTTCCTCTGACGGAGAAGATCTGCGACTCATCAGGCAGCTGTGATGACATCGTCACATCTGGCTGATGTTCCACTGCTTTAACAAAGGACAACTAGACGAGCCTGTTAAATGCCTGCAGGTGTAAGGAGACGCTGCTGCCGCTTTGTGCCACGATTAGGACTGACACATTTTTTAACTGTCGCCACAACATGTAGCGTGGAGGATGAGCGCATCGTCTCTACCTGTAGTAGCACGGGAGAGCGTCCAGCTGCTGTGCTCACAACCAGCAGCTGGATGATGTCATGGATTAGACTGCTGGATCAAGTAACGGCACCAAATGCATGGTGGTAAACGTCTCATTACTTCTTTTTTGATGTGTTGAATACATCTGTATCAGAACAAGCAGGAAGGTTCAGCATGGTGGGACCGTGGAGGCTCCTTTGTCCAGTCAGACACCTGCGATCAGCAGGAGTTACCTTTGAATCAGTAAAAACTTGATGAGGGTCTGAGATGGTCACTTGTCGTGTTCAGATGAGCTGGATCTGCTTCTTTAATACCACAACATGTCGGCGCCGCCGTTGTTTCCTCTTTTTGTTGTTTGATCTCAAAACAAAATGAAAGTCATTTCTTCTCTTGGTGTTTTGTTGTAAAACGTCTTCTACAAACCAATACTTTGATCTTTGATACAAAAGAACAGACACGTGCAGATGTGCCGCTGACTGACCTCATGTTCTGTGTTGTGTTTGCAGGAGAGACGTTGCTCAGCCCTCTGGTCATGTGTGGACCTCACGGCCTCAAGTTTCTGAAACCCGTGGAGCTCCGCCTGCCTCACTGTGCGTCTATGACCCCTGATGGTTGGTCTTTTGCTCTAAAATCCTCCGACTCCTCGTCGGGTACGCTTTGCTCTCTCTGCTCTTCCGGGGTCGTTTGGGCTGGCTGTGTGACACAAATTGAGTTTGTGTGTGTGGGGGGGGGGGGGGGGTCACAGTT
>JAVCKU010000042.1:5617246-5634590 GCA_032273985.1 Hypsolebias coamazonicus | reverse complement strand
ATATTTAAAGGTAATGTGTTATTATGAGCCCTATACATAACTGATAAAATACTATAATCTACCAATTCATGGAACTTTAATAAATTTAGTTGAAAATAGTTATTTATTGGAGAAACTTTAGTGATGCCACAACTAAATCTCCAACAAACTGCACAATTATTTTATGATCACTAAAATTATTTGCTGACGTGCAATTATGTTTTAATATTTCTACAAATATAGTTTGGACTCACGTCTTTCTGAAGTGGGGTTTTGTGGATTATGCACAAGTAATATCTTACCTGTTCTACATATTTGAACTGCTCAAGTTTAGAAAAGTAGTTTAATTCACTTCCTGTGAATCCCAGGGAACTGTCAACAGGAACAGCCACAAAAAAGCCGAACACGAGACAAAGTAAATGTTTATTAAAAACATTTGAATGAATGAAGATGAAATTTTTAAGGACGGAGTTGTTTTTAAGACGGCAGCTCTGCTCCGACGTCAGTCTGGTTAGAATAAAACCTTTTCTCCGAACTGAATATTTTTAGAACCTTTGCACAGAACAAACTATCTGAACTATCACTTTAACCTTGATCCCTGCTTGTTTAAATGGTTTGATGTACAGTATTCTGAAAGGTTTAAAACAGAAATAAATCAGTCAGCTGTGTTTTCAGAATAATTTTTTATTTTTAAGGGGCAGAATTTAATTTACCAAAATAAGAGTTCCAGTTGAATGACGACCTGTTTTCTCGTCCTCTGTCTGTCAGGAGATCTTCAGCGGCAGGGAGCTGTGTTTTAGTGGTTTTGAGGCCATGGACATCGTTTCCCCTGAAGGGCCCCTGTGGATTCTGGGAGATGTATTTCTGACAGAGTACTACAGCATCTTTGACAGAGGACAGGACCGGGTCGGCTTCGCCCGAGCCAAACATCCCATCGAATAATCGCCAATCAGTTACTGATCACCAACAGCTTTTTAAGAATTTCCACCAAAGTAAATTTTCTTCTTGGACCCAGTCATGAAGCAGCTTGGATTTAGAAACAATGAAGCCGTTTTACCGGAGCGGGCCAACGTTTGATGTGAAAATGGGATTCGGGACATTCATTAATTAAGTTTCACCAACGAAAACAAGCAAAGTCACACAAAGACTTCCCCACGCCCCCGAATCATTTATTAAGTGGTTCATCTCCTTGTTTGGCCACAGGACGACAACAAAAAGACAATAAACAGATTCAAGAGTCTTTGTTGAACAAATTTAAGAAGAGTATCAGGTCTTTAAGTCGATTAACGGTTATTCTTCCATGAAAATGCAAACACAGTGTGGTCAACTCTTCCTGTTTAGATGGAACGTTACTGGGAATTAAATATAACTTTGACTAAAGACAACCATTAAGAACTGTAGTTTTCAGATGTGACATGTGCACCATGTATCTCCTTACACATCTCTGCAGATCCAATAAATCAACATAAAAATGGACCTCAGATTTTCTTTCGTTGACAGAATAAACCTCCTGTTCTTTACACACTGACCAATAAATACGATGGCAGAGCGTCTTTGTGGGTTTCTGGGACTCGTCCAGAACCCTTCACAGTTTGGTTTCCATGAGACAAAACATGGAGAAATGTGAAGCGACTTTAGGAGGCGTTGGCAACCCGTGAAACTAAATTGAGACAGATTGGAAACAAAATCTCACGTTCCAGGAGCGAGACGGGAACTGCCATGAAATCCGTGGATCCAGAACCACATTGAAAGACCCTTTGTGTGGAAACTGGAACAAAACAAACACGTTCAAGCAAACTGGAGAGTCAAAACCATTTAATGCAACTCCAAGTGAAAAATGTCTCCGTCTTGAAACGCCTCCCTTGTGTTTTCATGTAAACAGCTACTCTGCGATGATTTGGAAACGATGATGTCATAGCCCCGCCTACAACCTGAGGGCATTCTCTTCTTCTAGATGTTTAAATTTAGCGCAGGAAGTGTAAACGTTCTGCTCACGCCTCGTTTCCTGTTTGTGCTGTAACGTCGGGCAGCGCTACAGAACAACACTGTTTTGGGTTCTTGGCGTTTTCGTGTGGACGTAGACATTTCAAAGAACGGTGCCATGTTTACGAGAATATGTTTCGAAACAGAAAAGGATTGTTTTGGAAAAACTGTGTTTTTGTGTGGACAGGAACTAAGACTTCCCATCAGGGACTGGTGAGTCCAGACTTTGTTTTAGCTTCAAACCAACATTTGAAGTATCTGAGACCTTTTTACGTTTTCTGTCTTTGAAAGAAACGTCTCCTGTTGAGTGGTCTCCGTTTGAACTTTACATCTCATTTTTATCTCCAGACTTCAGATTTCTTCATCATGTTTAGTTTCTTCCTCCTCATCTTCACTTCCAGCCGCTCCCTGGAAGTCGTGGTCGTAATCCGGCTCAGGGAGCTGCAGCGTGTTCAGGGTCGGACTGGGTGACCTCCAGGGCTGATGTCGACCCAGACGTTTTCTTCGTCGCCCCAGGGCCTTTGGACTGGGCAGGCTGCGAACCGACGCCTTCGAAGACTGCCTGGAAAACTGCAGGGAGAACTGACGTCCTCTTGGCCTGGTTGGTGGATGGTTCTTGTCACTGAGCGTTGTCCATCGAAATTCCTCGGGTCCCAGTTGAGTGGGGGAGCAGCAGTTGGAGCCGGTCCTGGACAGGCTGAGGAACAACAGAAACAACAGGTTAGCAGAAACATCTGTGGTGATTTTTGAATACCCAAAATAAATGTAGTAATTAGGAAATGTCCAACATAGGTAGGTAGTCCTCGACTTAAGGCGCTCTCGACTTACAGCAACTCGGACTTACGAACGGGTTTGCGGCGCAGTATAATGAGTTCCGACTTATGTTAAAATCGAGTTAAGAACGGTTTGTAGGTACGGAACCCGTTCGTAAGTCGAGGACTACCTGTATTTTGGTCAATCCCTGACAATAACATTATACACAAGCTCATCAAAATCTGTTAACACTTGAATATCATGTTGAAGACAACGCTTAGCTACTACCACAAGAAGTTTAAAATTATTATCTGCAAAACTGACAGATGGAATTGAGTTACAACCATTTTTGAGTTTGGTAATGTCACAGCTGTGTCAGCCATCCCCACCCCATCCCCTTGTCCTGTCCGGCATTGTGGCATTCAGAATTATAGTCTGAGTGTCCAGGTGATGCCCAACAGATTTACTTTCACAAGCAGAGCATTATGGCTGGCCTTAATGCTCCACTTGATGTATA
Organism: Hypsolebias coamazonicus; assembly: GCA_032273985.1. Taxonomy (NCBI): domain Eukaryota; kingdom Metazoa; phylum Chordata; class Actinopteri; order Cyprinodontiformes; family Rivulidae; genus Hypsolebias; species Hypsolebias coamazonicus. The sequence continues at coordinate 5,631,358 of JAVCKU010000042.1, read as the reverse complement.
AATAAAACTGTATTAGAATTTGCTATGGGTTCGTTTAAGATGTAATGGACACGGGGATGAAAAGACAAAGAAGAAAACAAAGCTAGAACAGGTAAAAGAGAAAGAAGACAATAGGAGTAGAGGAGAAAGAGAGGTATAAAGAGAACACAAATCAACATCATTGAAGTCTGCCTCTAGACCTACAGAAAAAAAGACAAAACTGAGAAACCACAACAATTAAACAACATATACAGTATAATGATACATTTAACATCATTAGATAGTATTTTATATGGTACATGGTGATACAAGATGTATTTAGTGGCCACCACAACCCAACTGAGTGTATATCTGATAAACACCTGAATCTAAACACCTGTGTGAGAAGCTTGTCACTATAAGATTTTTCCATAAGAATGTTCAATAGTGGATGTGGGGAACCACAAATCCACCCCCCACAGGACATGATGGTAACACAGGGAGGACGCGAGCCACAGACACACAGAAGCCCCCAAGCCTGGAGTCCCCAGAGTCTCCCGACAGCGACAACTGCACCCCACCACCCCCCAGAGAGAAGCAAAGGGAAGTCCCGGGCAACCCCCAGCAACCACCCTGCAGAAATCCCAGGAGGCTGCAGGGACGAGCCCACAGGCCCCGCCAGCAACCTGCCCCCGCAGAGTAGATCTGGCCATGGACACAGAGCACAGAGTCATACCTCCCCCCTGACTGATTTTGACTGATTTTGTGCTCTATGTTCTTGCCCATTTTATGCCTTTAATTTCTGTAGTTTGCCTGATTGCTGCGGCTAACAGTTCAATGAAAGTAGCAAACAGTGAGGGGGAAAGAGTGGGCATCCCTGCCTGGTGCCCCTTTGCAGAAGAAAGCTAGCAGATATTTGATCATTTGTCCTAATGTATGCTGATGGGGAACTGTATAATATTTTTAAACAGTTTACGAAATAATTTCCAAAACCAAATTTATGCAAGACTGCAAATAAAAATTTCCAGTTAACTCTATCAAAGGCTTTTTCTGCATCTAGAGAGAATATTGCAGTTTCAATGCTTTTACTGTAAGAATAATCTATTAAATTAAATAATCTGTGTGCATTTGTGGATGAATGCCTCCATTTTATAAAAGCAGTTTGGTCAGGATGTATTATGCGAGGAGTTACCATTTCCAATCTTTTTTAAAGGGCTTTACAAATTATTTTAAGATCAATATTGATACGAGATATGAGGTGATAACTTGTAGGTAATACAGGGTCTTTGCCTGGTTTTAACAGGAGACTAATGTTGGCAGAATTTATATTTTCTGGAAGTCTGTCATTTTTCTCAGTTTCCTGCAGCATTTTATGAAATAGTGGTGCCTGTGTCAGCCATCTTTAAAGAGTTAACTCCAAAAGTTAATCATTTGTAAATTTACATTCACCAACACTTGCGAGAGACAGCAAGCTCAAATTGCGGCAGCAGCACCTATAGTGGCACTTCCAGTGTCAACTGCCACGTTGCATCCGGCTTCAGTGGCACCTGCCACAAATTTACTGGCATCTGCCACAGATTTACTGGCATCCGCCGCAAATTTACTGGAATCTGCCACAGATTTACTGGCATCCACCATGGATTTACTGGCATCTGCCGCAAATTTACTGGCATCTGCCGCAAATTTACTGGCATCTGCCACAGATTTACTGGCCACAGATTTACTGGCATCTGCCACAGATTTACTGGCATCAGCCACAGATTTACTGGCATCTGCCACAGATTTACTGGCATCAGCCACAGATTTACTGGCATCTGCCACAAATTTACTGGAATCTGCCACAGATTTACTGGCATCTGCCATGGATTAACTGGCATCTGCCAGAGATTTTGTGACAGATGACATGGCTTCTCTTTTAGTGACAGATGACACGGCTTCTCTAGATTTATTTTTTTTTTTACTTTATTGCTTCAAAATATAAGAACAAAGGTAATGTACAGACAGCGTAAAGTAAACAAACCAATTCTTTTTTTTTATTTTATTAAAATGAAGTGGCACTTTGGCTTCTCTAGATTTAATATTGAATATGAATAAGTTTATTTCAAACAAATCAGTTAAACAAAATAAAAATAAAGGGAATACACTGGCACTTCCGGTGTCAGCTGCCACGCTGCCTCTGGCTTCAGTGGCCGCTGCCGCAAATTTACGGGCAATTTAATTGGCTGTATTTTCAGTATTAAAAAATAGATTCTTTATTACCGGTAGGTTTATTATTCTAAATGATTCTTGTGATATTTTTGTTAATGCACTTTAACCTCAGACTGATTACGTCTTCTCAAACCCACTGAGGTGTTCATTTATCGGATTCAATGTTCAACACATTATCGAGATAAAATAAAAAAAACAATGAGTAAAAAGTATCAAACACGAGGCTTAAAGCTTGAATGTGCCAGAAACACTATTTCCTCTTCCTCACCTCCTTGACTTCAGCCTTCGTCTCCTCCTCAGGAGCTTCTTCAGCACCCTGCTCCAGCTCCTCCTCTTCGTCTGCATCCACAGCTTCAGCAACGATGTAGTTCCTCTCCGTCCCCAGAATCTTACCCCACAGTCGACAGTGCGTCAGGGCATGAGACTCAACAAGATGCTTGAGTGCAAGAAAAATCCTCTGCGTTTCCTCTCGACCCAGTCCCACTCCAGCCTGCTCCAGATAAAAGGCCACCTCGTTCAGATTCTGAAGAACTGACCCTATCTGGACTCCAACAAACAGACCCACAAACCAGATGAGACAGGAGTCATTTCACAAACGCTGTGCAGATCAGTAGACTGACCATTTCTGTTTCCTGGACCGGGTCGTCTGTTGCAGTGAACAGCAGGCGCTGCTTCTCAGCCAGCATCTCAGCAGCTGAAGGGAGCGAGATGTTTCTCAGGGGCATCTGCACCCCTTTAAACGCACCCTGCTTCACATCGTGACTCAGTTCGTCAAACACATCTACGGCATCGTCAGGATGCTCATCCATCACCTTTGTCAGCAGGCGAGTAAGGTGCTCATAGCTGGAAAAATAATAAAAATAAATAAAAAAAAATGCTAGGGTTTGCATTCAGAGAACACTCATAAAGGATGTTCTGCTCCATGAAGTTCCCCACCCTCACTTACCCACACTCTCCTGAGGAAAAATCAGCTTTGTATCACTTGCTTGGCACAGAGTAATTTTGTGTTGTGAAAGCTGCACAATGCTATGTGATATTTGTTATTAGTAGACCCATCACTGAATCAGAAAAAAGTAAAATGCCCACCTAAATTCACTGTTGGTGGTTTTCTAAATCATGGGTACTGTGTCCATTCGTGCTCATCTGCTCACACAGACTCATGTTCGTGCTGCTGTTCTGTGTATTGATTTTGTACTACTAGTGGTTAGTGTATTTTTCATTAACATTTTTCTTAGTTTATATTTTAGATCGTATTACTATTTTCATTTTACATTTTATACTTTTGTTGTTGGGACCCTGTGTACACAATTTTGTTCCACCACGTGTACCACATGTGGTGTGTGTGAAAAATAAAGAACATTGGTTCCTTTATTGGGCATGCACTGGTGAAGAATCTCAGTCTTTATTGGCCATGGTTTTGATAAATTTATACAATGATCCACGAGCGTATGATTCATCAGCAAAATGGGTTTTATCACTCATGTCCAACAGTTTGGCAGTACCTGCCTGTTTATGTTTTATCAATGTAACATGTCACGAGTCACACAAGCAAAACAACACAAGATGACATTTCTTATTTCACTTTAGGTAATAAATAACTACTGATAGGTTCTGAATATGACTACTGTACACCAGTGGTATTTATCCTTCAGTGGAAGGCCTTTAAAACATTTGAGACAATGTTTGTCATGATAAAGCACAAGTTCAGATTTTTGTATAATTAATACATTAAATTAATTTTGTACTATTAGTAAATTGCTCTTTCATTGAAGTAGCTTTGACATAAAGTTTCATTCTGACCAGTCTGATAATCTGTCAATTAGTACAAGGAGGGTCAAAACAAATGTAGATTTCTGCCATCCTAAAACAATTTGAATCTCAAAAACATCTTAACACTTTGCATGAATGTTATTTTACTGACTTTTTCCTCATCATGGCTATTACATATGCCAACTTTTACATGATGTTTTGTGTTTATTTATGACTGTAAGTACTGTCTGCAGCAATTAGCTACAGCATTTCCAATTCAACAAAGTACTTCCAGCAAGTAATCCATAATGTTTCTGACAGTATTACTGTTTTCCAAAAATGACAGGGATGTACAATGTTTTAGCATGAACCATTCACATGAACTACTATGAATTATTTTGTAACTTAAGATGTCTTAAGACAAAGCTACTCCCTTTGATCCTGGCAGTGCTTGGATCAGCCGTTATTTATTTATTTTTTTTAAACTAGAGACGTTCAATGGCTTTGACAGGGAAGAAACTAATTAATCATAACCTTTCCAAAGAAACACACTTCAAAAGGTCTGAACTATCCTTTTTAAGTATCTTCAGGAGCTCATGAGAAAAAAAAAAAAAAAAAAAAAACTAAACTGAGCGATCGGATTACGTGCCCTGGATTGGGTGGAAGCTTTATACGTAGATGTGCGTTTGTGTGCTTTGCGTGTATGTGTGTTCATATTTTGTGGACATAAAGCTTACAGCTGAAAGTGTAGGGTGATTGACAGTCCTCTCTCATTTCCTCTGGGGACAAGGCTGCATGCACTGTTGCATGAGGTGACTGCAACAGTGAGACTGAAGAGCATATGAAATCCATTAACTCTTGGTGTTATTATTTACCAACTCCTCTGAAACACCAAATGAAGGTCACATATCTATAACTGCAGCCAGCGTGTTACCAGCGCCACATCTCTGCGTGTATCATTAATGTTTGTGCTGCGTCTCTCATCAAAGGGAGTGTGATATTAATGTGGCTCTGAGCGCATGATAAAATATGCAGGAATGTGAGTGACAAACATGCAAAGCTGCTCCCAACTGTTGTGCTACATTATAGCTGCTTTCAACATGGGAGGTGAGCTTGGTGTATCAGATTACACGACTTTCATTGTATAAGTGGTGTGCAGGGGGGACTACAGCTAAAGTCTCAGCACTCCAATTTAAGTAATATTTTGATTTACTGCTTTCCTAATGTTTTTTTTTTTCTGCAGTGACTGAAGCAGGAAACCATTATTAAAATTTGAAACTGCTTAATTACCAACTGTTTATCATTAAAACCCAAAGCTGTGTGCATTGTTCAAAGTCTTCACTGCATGGAACAGATGTGCTGCCTTTTCCGGCCTTGCAGAGCTCACCCAGTCACACTTAATGTACATCCCCTGTTACATACACTTCCCAAGTGTTTGTAGGGTAAGTGCTGGATTTCACCAAGTGTTAAAAGCTTAATCCATCCAAATGTGTGAAACTGAGAAGTATTTAGTTCACACCAGAAAGGGTAAATTGACTGAGCTTCAGTGTCAAGCTTTTGCTTTGCCATAAAAGCTTGGGGTCAATAATGTGACCCTCCATAATGATTTAACTTTCAGCCAACTGTTAAAGGGAGGCTCACATAGACCATGACGTGCTCAACTTTGTGTTAGCATGCAAAGCTGTAAACAATAACTACACATTTAAAATACATTTTAAGTGAAAACTCAAAGGATGGCTTGACCATCAATGAGCACGAATGACTGCAGACATACTGCAGTGCTACTGCTGTAAGCTCAGTTGATGCAGTGTCTTCCCATAGTATCATGACTGGTGTCACAATAAAGCAAAGGGATTTCAGCAGTACGGGGATGTTTGCTGGAGAGTTTATGGATTTGTTATTGGAAACAACCGGATCTCTATGTTCTAGACTCCATAACGCATCAATTTGATTCCAAATAAGACTCCAGCACCAGGCCCCCATTCCTTATCAGCGAACATGTCCACATCAGTCTCCAAGATTTAGCCACAGCTAAATTCCTGTGTATTTAGGCTGGCTGAATGATATGGACATCTACGCAGTTCCAATAGCTGCAGGCAGTGCCTCTTGAATAGCATTTTGTACATAAGCTTTAGCTTACTAGCCTAGGATACCAGGCCAATACCTTATCCCTGTTAACAGAGACTCTTCTAAGACAGGATTAGCGGGGGAGATAGTCAGCGACAAGGGGGGACAGTCCATCTCCTGGGAAGCACCACCACAAGCCCAACCATAATTGCATTTGTTTAGATAAGAAGATCACAGCAACATTGAATAGTAGTAGTCCAGCAAGGCTGTGTGACGTTGAATTTATGGAATCACAGTGTGCACAAAGCAGACGTCTGTAAACAAGATGCTAGATGTGTTTGAACACTTTATGTCTCCACTGAAGCATTTTATTCTTTTGTACTTATGTGCCATATTATGAGCAGGTGCTTTAGGTGTTAAGTTATGCCCATCCTGTGAATACTGTGAGAAACTGTACGTACTTGTGGATGGATTATTTTTGCCATGCGGAATACTGTGAACAAAGACTACAGAGGAGGGGAAAAAGACTAAAAAATAAAATAAAAATAAAAACTAACAACCCGACTTTCAGGTGTGACCTTCCACTCTTTTCCTAGTCTTCCGTTCCTTTATGGGTTAACCATCCTTAATGCTTTATGTATGCCTTGTGTGACACTCCTTGCATAAATGATACCAAATAATTGGGATTTATAAATTATTCATTGTGTATTAATGCAGGTGAAATGGCTTTTTGGCTTGGACTGCTGTCTGTCTTTCAGAAAATAAAAGGAGGAGGAGGTGGGGTATCATAGATACTTTGCCAGGGAAAAATGAATACTCCCACAGAGATATATGCAATCAAAATGCATGAGCCATGCATGGCCAGAAGACCAACTATTGCATTATTTTAAAGATATATATTTTAATAAACAGAAGCCTATAACAAAATTGTGTTTTTGGAACAAGTCATAAACGTTCTGCATTTCCTAAACATACGTTAGGACTGTGTCATAGAGAACCGATCATTTCCTTAGTGCAATCTCACGAGACTAATTTCTCAAAAAACACGTATGTGCTTGTGCTAGAAGTAAATCCATATACAGACCTTTGATAATTCTATAGCCTGATCTTTGATTCTTCCTAAATTTTATCTGATTGCCATATAAATTGCATTGGCACTTAAAGGCCCTGTACACACGTAGCAGGATATCAGTAAAACTGAATCGTTTATCATGCGGTTTGGCCTTTCATCCACACGTGAACTCCGGTTGATGTAACTATAAATGAATATAATAAAAACTCCGGCCAAAGTGGAGATTTGAGAAATCTCCTCTTTCGGGTTTGCATGTGGACTTTCGGAACCGGAGATATGCGCATTATGTCTGCGACAGATGGTGCAGCGCGGCGCTGACGTCACATGTGCGACAAAACTCCGTTGGGTAATGCTCTACAAAAAGCGCTAAAATGTCAACTTACTTGCTCTGGCATGATTCCCAGTCGACATTTCCTGCGTTTTATTAACTTTGTACTCCAACACGGTGTTTAATAGTAGTTAAACCTCGCGGTCTGTCCACACAAACGAACATCCAGGCGCCATGATTCAATACTAACAGGAAGTTGTGGTTGCTCTGAAGGGTTGTGATTGGCTGATATACATTTCACCTTTGCACTGCACTGCCTCCTATGGGTTGGGCATATTCTTTACAATGCTCTGTGGTGAAAATCACCGGGTTCATTGTAGACGATCATTTTCTCTATCCGAACATGTATGAACGGCAATATTTTTTTGCGCAGATATTTGTTTTTTCAAACACCAGGCTACGTGTGTACAGGGCCTCAGTGTCTTGCTCAGGGACACTTGGGCATGTGACTGATGGTGGACTCGAACCTCCAGCTCTTGCATTGGAGGACGACTGCTGTAACTACTAAGCCACTGCTGCCCCTAAGTGAAATAAAACACAATTTGATTGTAATTAGTCTGATTTGTTTTCACTTCCTGAGAATACTGTGTTGTGAACTGATGTGTTTACTACTACTACTACTACTACTACTAATATTAATAATAATAGACAGATATGTCTACAAATTTCAACAATACCATTTAGGTGGTGGGCATTTTAAGGTACACAATCATGTAAACACAGTTAGAAACCAGCATTCTGTTACAACAAAAGTATAATAGCTGTTTATAAAACATAGTAGAACTCTAGCCTGGTTTAAACTAGGAATTATTGACTTTAGGGTAGTCAATAAAATATATTAGTTGATCCTAAAAATGCCAATCTAGCCCTGTGTACCGAGATAATGAAACACATTTTGAACATATGTTTAAAATTAGAATATATTTTCTTGATTGGTAAACACGCTATCCTTAGGACGAAGTTCTGTGTAGCTTTAGTCCTGCCTTTAGTCCTTTAATCCTGCAGGAATTTGCCCACCGTTTCCTCTTCTCTGGCTGCTTTTAGGCAGATGAAAATGTGTCGCCGGTATAGGCCTGTTTACCACCTACATCTTTAGTTTAATGCCTGCCATCACAAGAGTAAACTGCACACCATTCAGAAATTTTCTACTCCTTGAGCTTGCATTGTTTACATGATTTTGGACCCTGAAATCAGCAGCAACAACGAGAGCAATATACAGCCTTGCACAATCACATGACAGCATGTCATGACTGTAAATTGATCAACAGAAGACAATGTCAAACATTCACTCAAACAGCTCCTTTAAATTGCAACCGCAAATCTGGATATCGGCCTAAGCATTTTATTTCTGACGCAATACTAAATCTGCTTGCCGCAGCTGCTGGATTCAGCATCTAGGTCAGAGTGAATGCTGTGTACCGACAAGAAGAGAAGCAAGCAGGACTGAATATTAGGATACAAGTTTTTGCAATAAAATTGTGTGCTATGGGTGAAATAACTAAATCAAAACAAAACAGAACTATTTTTGCACAAAAAGGAATACATGCTTATGAAAATATCAATATAAAACTAGTAGAACAATTTTTAAATGTACAATAGTCATCTGTAGCATTGCTTCTAATACGGGCACCTCTTACACAACAATAAACGTGAGGGCTCAAGACAGAGCAACTGAGCAGGGATTCAGCTTTTGAAGCATAAAGAAGTGAGTCATGATGACCTACATAGGCTGTAAGGAGAGAGAGCCAGAGAGAAGGGGGTGGGGATGTGGGAGAGATTCCTTCCGCATATCAAAGTGTTTACTTGGCTCTGCATGCACCTTCACTCTGGGAGGGAGGCAAGGGAAAACAGCAAAGCAAGGGGTGGTGGGGGGGGGGGGTGTCGATTACACATAGATGGAAAAGAAAATAAAAAGAACAGGAAAAGGGGAGTTGAACAAAAAACAGTGCCTGTCACTGTTATCTCCACAGAATGGCTCAAAAAAATCTGCCAAGATCAAATGTATATAAAGCAAAATGCATAGAAACGAAGATAAACAAAAACACATTATGTGGGGAGCTCGTTTTAAATCTCCATGGTCAGAACAGATAAGACTACAAACCATCATGAATTTGTGCAAGATGCGATTTTGACATTGTTTCACAAAGGACTGATAAGTCCTTTGATTTAATTCTATGCGACGGAAGCACAATTTTCCAGATATCTTAACTATAATTCACTACAAACCCAAGGAGACCAGCAACATTCCTGGGTGATCAATAGGCACTGCAGAGAGATCCAGTTCCCTTTGAAGCGGAGCCATGGATCTGGTTTCCTAATCACCCCCACCACTGCACACTGTCCATCCCCCTCTCTTGTCCCTCCCACAGATTTTCCAATACAATAGAGCAGTTTTCACACTGCATGTGGGCCCGAGCGGGGTCAGTCTGTGGGAGAAGAGTGGGGGTGCAGTCACTTGATTGGAAGGCACAGAAAGGAAAGCAAAGGAGAACAAGGAAAAGTGGTAACAAAGAGGCTACCGCACGGATCCTGTGAATGAAACCGTTCAAAATTAGAATTTTAAATGGGTCCAATAGTGTGTTTCAATATTTCTAGCTTAAAATACGTTGTATTATGGCCTTTGCTGAGGCCTTTCATTCACACAGTTTGGATTAACTACAGAATAGTTTAAAGCGTTTCTATATAAAGCAAAGGTTCCTTTTCCCCAAAATGAAAAAAAAAAGGTATTTATTTTAATAACCAGTACTGACCAACCTGAAATGGTCACATTTTTATCAGCACATTTTCTCTATTACCAGAGATTTGAAAACATCAATGATAAAATGCAACAAATAAAGAGTGCAGAGTGACAATGACTGGAAACTGGAATTCTGTAATGAAGAGAGGAGTCCCCCCACCCCCAACCCCTCTCTTTCTCTTTCTATTTGTGCTGCATCACCATTAAATGTGGTCATGGGAGCTCTGCCAAAGAGCTGTAAGTCTGCCATCCACAAGAGGATGGCTGCAACCAAAACAACCAACTACGTCATCACTCTGAATCCTTTTCTGTCCACTAGCTCTCTCGCACAAATAGTACAAGGAAACATACTGGGGTATATTATCATTACAACCCCAAACAAGAAAAAAAAAAATCAAGATAACAGGAACATCAATACATGCAGTATTGGAGTTTGAAGTATACTATTTAAAAAGGTCTTGTTACACTAATATCAAGTTCCATAGGAGTTACTGCGTAGCCCAGAGTCTTTGTGACATAGGAACGTGTTTAGAAAATTGGCAGACGAGGTTAAGGAAAAGAGTGAGGACATAGGAAGCAAATGGGGGAGGGGATATAAAGAGGAGGGGAGACGCACTTAAAGGACAAGTGAATTATTGATGAGAGCCAGAAAGGATGGTCCTTAGTCCTAATGCATGCGCACAAGCACGCACGCACACAGATGGTACACACAAGAATTTGCAAAGAGCGTGGATATTGTTACACATTACATCAGCTCTACCTCCTTCCATCCACTCTTTTTCTTTGAGCAACCTCTTACAACTTCCATCCTCAGCTTATGCTATTTGTCTTGTATCTTGTTGCATCAACATATCTCCTGTCCTCTGGTAACCATTTCTAATTTATCCCTCCAATATTGCATATATATGACATAGTCTGAGCGAATACTGTTGAAGGTTTAGAAATGGAAACTAGCTAAAAATTAGCTACCTATCCTTACGTTTTGTGCACTTCTATTATACAATGTGCATATTAAAAACAACAAATAGTCCATAGCTAAGATGCACATGTTCAAATGTGCTATCTGAGTTCATCTAGAGGCTAAGAGCCATGCAGAGGCCCCCTTCCAACAAATCAGTGTGCACGCCACACAATGCTCGTGGACAGACCCATTCCAAGAGACACAAAGGCAGTGAACCAATCTGAAAGTCACTCCTACTCTCAGTCTGGTGTAGGTGTGAGTGCTTTGAGTAAAAGAATGAGTGTGTCACAGGGCCTGTAGGAAATGTAGTGACTGAAACTGGGGAGGCAAGAAAAGCATAAACCCAGTTATACTCTATAAAGAAAGAGGATTATTAAAAAAAACATAGTAGAGTAAAAAAAAGAATGTGGTGTGATGTAATGCTTCGTCTGCCAGCGAGCTAAAATAAAAACAACAAGAACAGCAAAAAAAAATAAATAAATAAATAAATAAAAAAATACTGGGTATAAGTTAATGTACATTTTGCCTAAAAGCACAAGGTCTGAATTTTAAGTTGATTTTTAATCTGACAATATGGTTTTCTAAGGTCAAGGTCAGAGTTTATTGCCATTCGCGTCATACTGTATATGGTACATGTGGTGGAACAAAATTGTGTACGCAGGGTCCCAGTTACATCCAACAAAAGTATAAGTTGTAAACAAAAACAGTAATAAGATCTAAGCTTCACTAACAAAATGAATTCAAAATATCAGCACAACACGTTAAACTTAAGCACCGTATGTGTAATCCAAATGAACAGAGATTTTGAAGTTATAGTTTAGCTTAAAGCGCTTGGTATTCTCAGATTAACTGACATGTATTATATTTGACACGATTCAGGTTTATTTGTTTAATATTAAAATGTGTAACCTGATTTGAAACCTCTGATGTTTGTGTGGGTTATGCAGAGACAGACTGTCTTTACGACGTCTACATTATATAGGTGCACATGCATATAGTTTGTGGTTATTGTGTGTATGCAAGCAGAGCAGAGCATGCTCAACGGGGGAAAGCAAATCTGAACTGCATTCAGAGCTGCAGGCCTGGCTCTGCTTGGTGTTGTTGCCTGTAGAGCTCGGGTCTGCCCTTCCCCCATTTCCCCGTCTCTATGCTCTTTCTTTCCCCTCCCCCTGACTGCGGCAGGCAGGCAGGGCAGATGGTATTCTAGCAAGCAGAATGACCCTGGTGTTCTTGCCCCTTGTTTTGATCCTGCAGCCCTGATTGTCCAAGCCTAATCTAACACTAGCCAAAGCTGCTGGACTGCTGCCAGCACTCTATTAGGCACATAAAGGTTTTTCATTTTAGCTAGGGTGCTAGCTTGCTCAACAAACTACACACTGCACTGTCACACAGATCCTCTTCTCCAGCTTCAGTCCCTTCAATGTGCCCTTTACATTAAACATTACCTTGCACTGTTCCTAAGAAATAGTCAGTTTCAGCTACAAGCTTCATTTTCTACTTTTAACAGTTCTGCACAATTTCATTTTTTTCTCTAGTTTGTGTTCAACCATCTTGGACAAAAATAGGAAAACTATTAAACTACAGAAAACTAGGATTTATTATTATTATAATAATGGTGACAGAAACAAAAAGTTTAACCCTGCACTGCATTCAGCATACCAAGAAGATAGAGACAAATCAAACATGTCAGAATAAAACCAACAATGACAATGACTGAGCAAACATTTTGTGAAATTTATCAGCTATTTAAATCTATGAGACAGATTTCTCCAAGTTATAAGTAATAATTTTACTTTTACCAACTGAGTTAAGGGATAAGATGCAAGTCATTATGAGGATTAATCATGCAATTTAATTTAAAAAAGGCAAACATTAAAAATACAGTTTAAAATGAGGATAATTTAGTCTTAATTTTGTGATTCCTCATATTATACACAGAAATGTGTCTACATTGTATTGTTCATCTTGTAAGTAACCCTACATCTAAAATCACATTTAATTTAAAGGAGAAAGAAAAATGAAGTGGTTGTATTTCATCTTGAAATAAACAAAACACAAATTTATAAAGCCAACTTAATAGAATGGCAGCTAGTTATGAAACATGCGTGTTGGAAGTCTAAGCCATACATTTTCAAAACACTCGCACATTCTCGCTTCCTCCTCACAACGACTAAATTTCCGTGCTAAAATTATGACTGATTATGACAGAGAATGAGCGCACGTTGCCTAGCAACCTAAACAAGACAGCCACACCACATTAGATCACATGAGGGGCATGCGCAAGACAGAAAAAGAGAAATACGAACCGTAGGAACAACTTTCACATGATCCCAATCTTGAACTTTTTAAAGACACAGTCAAAAGGATGAATTGGTCACATCTAGGTGGAAAAACAACACAAATTCTTAACGGTTATGAAAATATCTGGACCGTGTTCTTGCTTCTAAAGTGGCAAGTTTTCAAGGCCGAGCTGTTAGTGGCTCTTGGAAAACAAATGTGACTTGAACTACAAGACTGTTGCTAAGTGAAAAATCATAGAAATAAATAGTGAAAGCAGCATATAGGCTGCATCATGAGCCAAACACTACTTAGTTTGAAGAAGGGTCGCAAACAGGGGCAGTGTTACAGTTGTCATGTTTACCAGTTTACTGTAAACATGACATGACTCAGTACATAGTCCAGTTTAGTGGAGCTTATTTCCACCAGATGTCGTTTAGTCAAGACTGTAACATTTGCTTAAAATCTATCATTTGATTGCCTGAATTTCCTGGTCGCATGCTCCTGCAATGCATTACATTAAGGATTCTGAAACAGCAGACAGCTTATCAGCATGAGCAGAGCGAGTCACTGCAGATGATACAAGACAGCTCTAACCAGACAAGCCAACCTTCTGTACTTAAGAATCTATCAGGCTTTTGGATCAATAGAAATAGGTCCAAGCTTTGTCGTGCAGCTGCCGCATTGCAATAAAAGCCTTACAGGCTCTGACCCTGCTAAGACTAACACAGATAAAAAAAAAAAAAAAAAAAAAA
>JAVCKU010000042.1:5574445-5587627 GCA_032273985.1 Hypsolebias coamazonicus | reverse complement strand
CCGCACCGGGAGCCGGTTCCGGTAACCGGCTTTTTCGGTATCCGGCCGGGCCGGTGTAACGGAACTAAGCCGGAAACTGGGGGTTACCTGTATTGTCTCCACACAAATATCAATCAGATTCACCAAGATCAAATTAGATTTTCAGTTCTGTCAAAATTATGATTTTAACTGTTGTTGGATTTTGAACAAGTTTAATATCTTGCGCAACAAAGCAATGCAAAAGGGATTTAATAATAAAGGGTCTATATCCACAGTTTCTTACCAATCATTGGTAAGGAGAAAAATATATATATTTTGAGAAATTGTCTTTTTCATTCAACCTTTATTTAAACAGGTTAATCCCACTGAGCCTCAGGGACTCATTTACAAGAGAGATCTGATTTTAACAAAGAGAGTAGACGACAAAGACAATAAAAGACAATCATAAAGGATGCGTACAAGTTGAGATTTTTTCCCCCACGTCTCCTCACATCCTTTGTGCATAAAATTTTCAGTGAAGCCAAGATTTCAAAGGTACGACAATCTTCAGAATTCATTACTCCTTCAGGAATAACTGAATTAATCATTCATCTTTAATTCCATGTGGTATGAGAAATGGTAATTGGAAAAGTTTGTCACAGACTTTTAAATTAGAAATTGTAGTGTTCACAAGACTTAAAATTATATCAAGTCATCGTGATCCTGAAAGTAAAAAAAAAATAAATAAATAAAAATCAGCTCACAAATTCTTATATTTTCCTTAAAAATAATAAAAAAACTATTTATTTTGTAAAAATGCAATTGTGAAAATAATTATGAAGTCTGAAAAAATAATGTCATAGTGCCCCACTAGCAGTGTCCACCACTGCCCTCCCAGCTACATACAATGAAGACAAGGGTTTATCTGGATTTAGGCAGTAGGACGTGAGGATATTTAAACAGAGGCCCAGTGTTAGGGTGACATTCCTGTGATTATGGAACAACCCCCTCTATCCCAATCTGAACCCACAATTGTTACATCGTTCTGGTTTTAGGGCACCATAAAAGGGATTCAGGGTCTCTGGCAAGTTGCATCTAGTTGTCAGCTTTAGCACAGGAAGGGTGGCAGGTGGGAACTCAACAGGATTAAGGCCAGACCTCCTTAGTATGGCTTTGAGTAGTAATGAGGATAGGATGATAGTCAGATGCACATTTGTATCTGTACTGGGGTGGAACCTAGGGGGATTTCCCAGTAGGAAGCACAAGACAGATGGATTAAAATAATCCAGCATGAAAGCACAATATTACCCTCACAACAGTGTTTGGGTAGACAGAATACATAAGATCATCCTTAATGGCTGTCAAAAAAACAAAACAAAACAAACAAACAAACAAAAAACAGACTGAGCATGGCTGGAGTGTCACAAGAGTAACCTTAAAAGCAAATCCAAGCTATGTAATTAAAAAAAAAAAAAAACCTGAAGGACATTTCGGTAGGCAGGGCGCTCGGTTCTGTTGACAGGGCGAGGCACCCTCCTTGGATAACAGTAGGGGAAACGTTGGTACAAGAGATAAATTTCACCTGCCACACAAAAGCTGGCCTGCCATGTGATTTCCAGACAAGAGGTATAATACTGGAGCCAAGACAGAGAAAGGAGGGTTTTACATCATGAATATTCTGACACATAAAGAAATGAAACAGAGCCACATGTTTGTGAAGATAACTTTATCTCAAAAGTACTCACAAAAGTGAGTACTCAAGCATATCTCTAAATATCACTAAAAATTAATAAAAATAATAATAAATAAAACTTGCTCTAGAAAAGATATTCACATATGTAGCAGATTTAATGTAGAACAGTTTTCGTCTTTACTATTTTTCCTATGCAAAAATACAGAACACAGGCAAACAAATAATTCCCAAAACATTCCTTTTCATGTGAACAGGAAGAGAACGTACAGGACACATCCTGCTGCCGACAGGAACTGAGATGGTATGGATAACATAGATGACGGCCTAGATCAAAAATAAACATCTGGAGCCTGTTGCACATATGATTTGCAAATCCACAATCATTAAGTCTCCAAGCTTTTAATTTGGAAATGAGAATACACATGTATCTTTATGAATTAAAAGGAGGTGAAAGTGTAGCCATAGTAAATTTAGGGAAGTTAGATTAACCACTGAAAAAAACAAAAACAAATCAAAAATGATTTAAGACCAAACACACATAAAAGGCTAAAAAGTTACAAAGTATCAAGAAATCTAAAATAAACCATTTATTAAATTAAACTACTTTGTCAACATCTATAACAAGTTATTTTATAATTTAAAGTGCCAAATAAATCATAGAAGTGTTGGATGATTTATTTTAACCACATGCACAGTTTCCTGATGCATGACCAATAATCCAGGTAGATAAATCTAACACTTGCGAAATTGCTATACTGTAAATAATAATATTAAATGATAAAATAGCAACACTGGTTCATTCGCTAATCAGTCCCGTAAATCAATTTAATTTTATGGTGTTACCTGTGTTTACAAAAGAGGATAGAGAACAATATTTTTTTTACCAGGATTACCGAAGAACCTAACCAACTCAACCAACAAAGGCAGCTCTGAAAACAGAGTTTAGTGCGTTTAGTGGACAGAGACACAACAAACAGAAATAAGCCTAAAATGCAACGACCCATTCAAAACAAGCTAGAGAAAAAAAAGAAGAAAAAAAAACACGGCTCAATCTTTCAAGGGGATTTACAGAAATTTCAGCCTAAAGTCACTTATAACATAAAGACTTGGCAACTGTGACTGATTATAGCAGAAAGTTTTCACAAACTGTAACTTTTTTCTTTTCAGTAAAATATAAAACAAAACTTTTTTTGGCAAGTCTTTTGCATAGCAGTGTTATACTGTAGCTGCAACTTTCTTGCAACTTTTGCAGATTTCTCAACCCTTTGCGCGAGTCGCAGTGGCACGCTGGCCTGTCGCTGAAGTTTAAACATGCTCAGAAAATTTGAGCGACAACTTTTCTCTTAAAGTAGCGTCCAACTAATCTGAATTTTGCCACATCCGTCTACAACTCACCTCAAGAGTGTAGAGCTGTAAGTTGCTGCCAAACAACAGAGGAAAACTTCCATGTCTTAAAAGCACAATGATTAATAATAATAATAATAAAAATAATAATAATAATAATAATGATAATAATAATAAAACTAGTCTTAATCTAAAAATTGTAGCAGACTAAACAGGGCTGTGGTAGCTTGGTGGTCATTGCTGCAGTCTTGTAACCTGGAGGCTGCAGGATCGAGACCAGGTTGCATCAGGAAGGGCATCTGGCCTAAAATAATAACCAAATTATTTTTTATGTGAGTTCTCTTGCTTTGGCTACCCGTGCAGAAGGGAGCGGAGCAGTCAGAAGAATAACTACAGCAGTTAAAATCATAAACATGGAAGCAGCCGAAGAGGTGGGTAACAAAATATTATAAGCTGCCAACAATTCAGATTTGCAAGTCATGCACATGAAAAAGGCAGTAATTTTCAAAAACTAGCTGCTCAAAATGCCACCACACATTTTGTTGTTCACAAACAAGAGTTCTGTGACTGCAGCTGAAAATTCACACATTTTTTCGCACAATTTTCCTGCAGTTTGGGGGATTTTAATTTTTTTTTCACTAACTACACTCCCAAAGATTGCAGCTCATTGACATACCAGATTTAGTGTTATCTAAGCACATACATGCAGAATAGATCAGATTACCTGCTGGGGGGAAAATAAATAAATAAAACCCATTTACACACAGTTTTTGTACAGGCTTGGACATATTTTCAAAATCATGTATCAAGCATGATCATTTTTTCAGCTCAAATAAGATTTTTAAAAATAAACTGTGCAAAAACTATAATCAAACATTTTGTGCAATCAAGCACAACTACAAACAAATTCAAGTTCCTCATCACTATGACAGCATGTCTGAGTATTTGCATCTGCACTGTCCCTTTTGTCTTGCAGCTGAAACATCAGGAGTGTGTTCAAGAACAAAACCAGTTGCAGCAATGCGGGTACTGCTATACAGTGACACCGACCGAGCGTGTGTAGTCCAGTCAGCCATTCTACGAGTTATTCCAAATACTACTGTAAGTGAAAGAGCTGGTGGCATCAGCCCTGGTTTTAACAATGACCTTCAACAGGAATCAGAACTTGTATTTGATGGCGACAGGCTTTGACAGCAAAGATAAATCTCTTCACTGGTGCTCTGTGAATGACACTGTGTTAGAGTGACTGAACCATTTTTTATGAATCAGAGCTCACTCTATTGCTTGATGGTGCACAGAGTTGTGGGAAAACAACAAGCTTGAGCCATCAGAAGGATCAGAGGAAAATTATACCTGCAGTTTAAGTAGTAAGGCTAATGTTTTACTAAATTTTACTTAATCAACGTTATTATGACTATAATGCAGAACTTTACATCAAAGCTTACACTGGTACCAGTTTTCATACAAATAAAACAGTCATAAGCTCTGGGTCATATTTATGACTGTTATTAGACTTCATTTTTAACAAACTTGTTTCATTCAACCACATATTACTGATTTTTAAATTCTTCAAAACAATGTTTCCTAATGCTCCTGAAGCAGTAAAATAATTTTTTTCTGCATTTTATGATGGTCAACTGATCCGCTTTGCCGTTTGCCTGTACAGACGTGCATGTCTGCGTTTTTACCACAGTACTGGAAGTTAGTAGCTGAACAATTTGTGAGGTTTTCCAATAGCGGTAGTATGTCATGTTATGCCTGGTGCCTGTAATAACAGAAATAAAATGGATTAATCATATTTAAATAGTTTCTGTTAATGTATTATGTAAATGAGATGGGTCTTTGATATCACAAAATATGATCGCAGACTTGTGAATCGAATCAAAATCGTATTGTGACAGACTTTGTGGTAGAGAAATATCATATTGTCATACCAAAAAAAAAAAAAAAAAAAAAATCAATATAATATTGTATTGTATCGTGGAAAAGCTGGTGATTTACATCCCTGCTTGATCTATGCTTTGACGCTTACCGATTACGTCATCAATGAGCATTGCTGTGGTTAACCAGTAGAATACAGATCACCATCATAGGCTATCGTTCCTACCGAGTACCGTATATATCACACATTCCTACGTTGAATCAATCAAAACATATTTCAGTGCTTGCTTTACAATTATTTAAGGAGGGTACACCTCCCTGCCAACAGAACCAAGTGCCCTGCCTACTGAAAACCCCATCTTGCAGTGCATCCCAACAACTTTACACACCACAATTTCTCTAAAATGGCAATTACAACTTTGTAAAAACTTTTTAGGCAACAAAAATAAAATGTATCCTTATGTTTTTTCCTCCAAAAAGAACATCAGAACTAAAGTGATAAATAGGTTAATTACATACAACCAAAGTATTGGTTAATTATTGACAATACAGTATAAATATATAAATACAAATAATGCATTCGTTTAATGGCTAAATTTCGCATTTGAAAGTGAAAGTGCTTTGCATGAACACAACATTAAAAATATTTTCTCGTATTAATGAAGACATCAGTACATCGACTAGCTTATTAAAAAAACAAAACTTCAAATACCATATTCTCTAAACAGAATCAGCAACTTTATCTACCAAACAGTTAAAACAGATTAATCAATAGAATGTAATATGTTTTTTTTTTGTTTGTTTTTGATGCAGAAAAACAGTCAAAGTAGTCCATGTCTGATTTTGTTTAAACAATATGTATAAGATGGAGTGCTTAAAAAAACCAAAGAGAAAAACAGTTTTAAAAAGTCTAAAGTGCACAGCGCTATGGCAGTGCTTCCTTCTCCTACATTACTTGGCAGGACGCTCATCTCTTTCATGATTTTTAGTTGATTATCGATTTGCTAGGTAGGCAGGGCGCTCGGTTCTGTTGCCAGGGCGGGGCGTCCTGCTTGTTTAGGGGGAAACACTGCTATAGTACAGGTAGTAAAAAAATGTGCTCGTGTAAAAATGCAAATTGTTTTTTCTTTATTATTTTACAATGATTTTCACGAGAAAGACTTTTAAGGCGTTTACAGCCTCTCATCTGGGTAAAGTAAAATGTGTGATGCGGCATGTTGCTGCAGGGATCCTGAAATTGGTTTATAGTTTATAAGCTTATAGTAGAAAAAAACAGTATCTATGATTTAGAAGAGCAGCTTTTCAGCAAGTTATTTTTTGGGAGACCGCAACCACAAGAAAATGGGTGATGACAAAAGCATTAAGTCATTTCAAAACAGGCGAGCACGTTAACGTTAGCTTATCACCTCAGTCAACTCATTCATGTGAAAACACGTCATCAGGAGACAGACACAAGTTGATTAAAGACGTTGTAGCTGTGCCAAATAAAATATTGTGGTGTTAAAAATAAAAAATAATAAAACCAAGCATGTTTTAGGTGAGGCTTTGCCAGAACACAAATATAGTTTCGGTCAAAATGACCCACGGAGGTCTCACATTTAAAACTGACAGCTTGTGGGTTATTTTGACCAAAGGGCAGCAGGAGGGTTTAAGTAGAAGAAAAACTGTCCAATAAAACTGATGAGAAAACTAAAGTTACTGTCAGCAAAACACAAACGAAAGGTTGCTGATTTCTCATCATCATCATCATAATCAGTGAGTCAAATAGGACCCAACTATATAATATGGTAGTTTTACAGTACATTTTATGTACTAGCTATAAAAAGTGTGATTTAAACAATAATCACACTACATTTCTTTATTTACTTAAATGCCTGAGGTCAAAAAGTGTCAAGCACTTTTTTTAAAATTATTTTCTTCAAATGAAAATTAGGACCTTGTGTGCATCATCTCGTTTCATCACATGTACCACATGTGGTGCGAATGACAATAAAGAATCTCTGACTCTGAAATACAAGAAGTAATTTATTTTGAAAAATACTGGGATGTTTAATAAATGACTTACAGGAAAAATCTTAAGCTCCTTAATAAAGGAATGATTGTTTTGCTAAATTGAAACGCTCGTATTCACAAAACTTTGGATATGTTAGTACTGAATTAGTAAAGCTTCATGTATCCACCATTTAAGACACACAAAAGTAATTCTGTATAATTAAAGATGGATTTCAGAAAAAATAATTGGGGAAAATATAAAATTGTTAAAAATATATGTCACAGGGCCCTATACAAAGACATAATAAAAATGCAGCTTTTCCATTATTTCTAAATCATAAAAATATGTACAGTATTTCAAAAAACTTGTGTGGGAGAGAGACTACTAGCATCTGGATATGACCGTTACCAGACTACCAGTGATGGCCTGCGGTGACGTCATTGACAAAAACTTGCCCTACATTGAGTCTGAGCACAAAACCAAACAAACAATAGGAAGCTACAGCAGCTCAATAACAACAGCCTGAGTTCAGCTTGCAATATGTCAAAGCATCAGGTATCAGACCTTATTGTAATAGCTTCACTAATTAGATTCACTCATCTGCTCCTTTATGCACAAACACTGAAGGGGAAACCTTACACTGGAGGTTGTGGAGAGACAGCTGGGGGGCAGTAGAATGGGTCAGGGGGGAGAATAAAGAGAAGCACAGCACACCTCTTGCTCATCTATATTATTGATCAAGCCTGGTTTGTGTACAGAACGACACCGTTCTTCCACATCTTCAGCGTGATCGACCAACAGTGACAACACAGACGAAGCACTGGCGCTAAATACGGCAATGAATGCAAAAAGACAAGTAAGGAAGATGCATAAAAGGTAGAGGGGGGTTAAGAGAAACTAATGAAAGATGTGCCTGGTAAATGGCAAGAATGGGAATACAGTACATGAAACAAACAATAAATCAGCTAATAAAAGCCAGTTAAAAAAAAAAAGCAAAACTGTAAAGATAAACAGAAATAGGAAAGGGGAGGGCCGAGAGCAGCAGCTGTACTCGTGACACAGTTAGTGACGGCGCTTGTTTGTTCAGCACAGCCATGCGGCGGCAGGCTCAGCTCACACGCTCAGCCCACCATGCTACAGATCTTCTGCTGTTGTCAAGGTAACAAGCTCCCCAGGCTGGGAAAACAAAATCTCACATTCAAAAGATGTCTTTTCAAATACTGGCATCAGGCTGAAACTTGCATGTGCTCTAAGTAAACAGTGTGTGCGTTTGAAGGTGGGCCTTCAAAAACCAAACGCTTTCAAAACGCTCCTTTTTTCACGTAAAGAAGCCATTTCTGGTACGTCTTTTCTTTAACTCTATTTAGGTCCTTGCTTAAATCGACATGGAAAAAAAGATATAAAAACTTCTGGGGAAACGGTTATTTTAGAGATGCGGAAATAAATCTACCGTAGCATGTCATTTAGGTTTCTGCTCCAAATGTAGGGGTGCGCCGATTGTCGTTTTCTGGCTGATCACCACTCTCTAAAAAGCCTGACCTACCGATTCAGATTCAGGCCGATACCGATTTTCATCATCATCACCATCAGCTTTATTTATAAAGCGCTTTAAAACAGCCACAGCTGAAACAAAGTGCTGAACATTACATACAAGATAAAAGAAAGCATAAAAACAGAGCTACAAAACTAACCACTCAGTGAACTAAAAAACTCAATTTAAAATACAATAAAACAACAAGTTAAACAGATAAAATCAATATCAATAAAAATGAAGTAAAACAGTTGAACAGTTGAACAGTTAAAGCACCAGACGTACAGCATTTTCCACAGTTTACTGACAGGAAATCATGTCTGAGGAATACTCATAATACGTTTCAGTGTGAAGTTTTTTTTCGTTTAAACTTTAAATCAAAAATGTATCCTCACAAAGCAAAAGTTAAAAAAAAAAAGAAAAACCTCTCAGGTTCACAAGGATCTGGGGATCCTCTTGTAAGATTGTGTTTCATACACATATTATTTATATCTGCTGCAACAAAACTCTTGGGCTCAGAGTCCCCAAATAATACACAAAAAGACAACAAAATATGTAAAAGTAAACAAAAAAAAAATATATATTTGGATCACTCCCATTCTATGAAATGAAATGAAATAGCAGTAGCCCCCTCTGGGTGTTTAGTAATGCACATGTGCAAATATAGAAGACTTAGTCAAAGGAAGAACGTGTTTTCAGCAAACAGATTAGGTCAGATTGATCGTGCAATATTTAGTTGCTTTAAAACATCAGATTATTTGTATGATGCAATAAAATCTGCTCACTTTGGCTGTTGAAGAACTAAAATGTTCAATTTAACATTAAACCATTCACAGTGCTTACATTTATTTGTTTATTTGGCTGTGCATATTGCTTAAATTATAAATATATCCGTACATTACTGTGTAGATTGTACATGATGTGCATGAAACTCCAACAATATTTAGGAAAACAATCACAAGAAATCACAAGAGTGGAGCGCAAAACATCAAAGTTGCAGAAAAAAGTTCAAACAAAAACAATACTTGTGCAATTAACATTAAAAATATTAATCAGCGCTCTAAAAAGCTCCGTTTTAACAACAAAACATGCTTCCGTGTGTACAAAAGTGTTATACAGTACTTTTTCCGAGTGCTGTCGTGGAAGAACCGTTTGATATGTTGGGTTTTGTTGGGAGGTTTCTCCTTGCTGTTTCCTCTGACGTGCTCTTTAGTTTTGTTGTTTCTTTTCTAACATTTTAAAAATGTTTTGCCTTTAAAATATTGCAATATGACATTTCAAAGTTGTGTTCTCCTCCAGGGCGAGGTGATCAGTGTAACCAGACAAGTGGACGACCAGTGGCTGGAGGGCAGGATCTCTGGGACAAGCCGGAGCGGCATCTTCCCCGCCAGTTACGTGCAGGTCAACAAGATGCCCCGCACCAAATACTCCACGGACGACCTCCCATCGAGCCCCTTGTCTCCCACCTCCCCTGGACTGCAGAGTCCAGGACTCACGCTTCACACTCCGTTCTCTCCCACCTCACTGAGCCCCCGACCCGAGCACTCCCCAGTTAAACTGTCCTCACCTGTTCTGTACGGCAGCCCTGCCTCACAGTCACGCTCCCCCATCCAGACGCACAGTCGTTCTCCTGACAGCACCTTCAGAATGGCTTCACCCACCAACCAGAACAGCCACCTGGCTGCACCACCCTCTGCTGGCCTGAGCTCCACAGATAGAGCAGGTTCCTCTCAGCCGTCTTCCTCTGTGCACAGAGCAGGAGCCCCCACTGATCCCTCACAGGTCTGACAGAGTCGCAGCATGTCCACACCTGCCTCCTGCCTGTTCGTGCTCACGGAACACGGCTCATTATTTATTACGATGTAATGCGTGACATAAAGTTGTTGTTTTTTTTTTTCCCAGGGTGCACCTCGGATCGTCCCCTCTAATCCGCGCATCAACTCTCAGCCGCAGAGCAGCCCCGGGTCAACGATGCTGCAACGTCAACCGTGCGTCGGCCTTTCTCACACTGAAAACAAAACGACCGTTGCAGCTTCGGCACAACTTTGACTCATTTGTCGTCTGTTTTAGGTACAAGGCGATTTACAACTACAACCCTCAGAATTTAGACGAGCTGGAGCTCAGGGAAGGGGACATTGTGCGAGTGATGGAGAAATGCGATGACGGCTGGTTTGTAGGTAAAGGCTTTTGGATTTTAAATCACTTGAAAGAAAGCTAATATCGTTCTGTGGATTTTTTTCTTGATGCGAGCAAAAAAAAAAGACAAGATAAAAAACATTTAAGTTGTAGCTTTGGGTATTAACACAGATGATGAGACACAAAAAGTAGTAAAAGTATCACTGCAACCTCACAAAGGCTCATTTTAATAACACGTTGTAGATTGCCCTCTGGTGGACGCTTTGCAGCATTGCAGCTATTTTTTACACAAACATCCAGGTCACATGTTTTTGTCCATCTGTCACCAAAATAAAGCTGTGGATAGGTTTTATTGAAACTTTCAGAAAGTAATCATTAGTATGATGTGAGCGATGGCATTCCTTCAAGAAATTCTTGTTTATTTAACTGGTTTCTGTGGATGTGACACGTTTTCTGCTCTCTGCAGGTACGTCAGATCGGACCCGTGCTTTTGGGACTTTTCCTGGGAATTACGTGGCACCGGTTTGACTTCCTCACTTCACTGCCTGCCGCCGTCCATCGGGACTAACACGAGCCTATCAGATGAAAATGCCCTGCGTTAACTCAGCGGGGCCTGCATGTTCACACCGTTCCTGAAAGAGAAGGCCGGAACAAAACGTGGTTTCACTCCTCACCTCCCTGCATGTATGCACACCTACGGAACGTGCGTGTTTGCGTGTGTGCGTGTTTACACAGAGACATGCGAAGTGAGTTTTCAAACGCATCACGTGAGAGGAACAGATGAATGCTGACGGGCCTGCTCAGATGCCCATACTGGATCTTTTATTTCGTACCACAACTATTTGCAGCTGCAGGAAGTTTGCATTCCTTCCCACAGAACATCACGGTTCCCTCAGAGGCTCCGATACGGCCCACTGCTGCACTCAGCTTTAAGTTGTCACAGTGCCATCACATACCACTGCTGGGAGAACACAACGAGGAACACCGTGTGAATGCTGAGCGAGCTCGGCTACGATTAGCTTTCAGCTGGTGTTTTTGTCTGTTTTAGCTTTGACGACTCCGTTTTAGCTTCTTCAGCAAATTTTTGGAGAAGTCGTTCAGCACTCAGCGTTCACACTGCGTTTCCACACCCAGAAAAACAAACGTTCTCTAGTTTCTTTAGCATTTTGTTGGGATATTAATCTTTTGAAATATTTCCCCCCCAGATTTTCTTTCAGATCTTTGAAAACTCCTGCAGCAGTTTTTTTTGAAGAAACCGCAGAAAGATCATCTGAAAATACGTGTTCTGGTTTCTGGATGTTTGCAGCATTTTAGAATAAAACAATAAGTAAAGCCAACATGTTTTGTTCTGTAAAAGAATGCCTTTGTATAGAATGTCAGGCCTCTGTGAATCTTACAGCTGTTGTGTTGAATATAGATCAAATCAACTCAGCAGATGGTGACGAGATGCAGTGAAGTGACTGATTCATGCTGTTTGCGCTGAAATGAACCTTTAACCACATGCTTCTGTTCACAGCTCACTCCATGTTTGCTGCTTTTACAACTTTTCTCTCTGGATTAACACGTTAAAAAACAACATTTACAAAATCAACCCTCTATGTGCCAGAGTATTTTTGACAAGTTGTCACTAACTAGAACGTCTCGTTCATATCTTATTTTAATGTGACAGTTTCACTGTAAAATCTAATTTAGTAGCTACAAAAGAAGATTGTACAGGTTGTAACAGTTTATAAAACTGAAAGGATAATATATATTTGTTAAATAAATGCAGTGTATTGCATATGCATGGTACGCAATTTATAAAAGATTTTATTAAATATTACAGAGTGAGACCGCAAACATCGTGTTGCTGTGTTTATTCTGTTGCATGATAATAAAACCAGATTAAGGCGTAAGAGATTACACATCCGGTTAAATGTGGCACAAAATATACACGGTATACTATTTTACTGATGCTTGGAATTGATTTATAAACTACAAGACTTAATTTTATTTTATTTTTGCACAACAGAAACATAAAAAAAAATAGGATCATATGTGTTGTGTTTTAAAATTTATTATGCATCAAAAAACATGAATGCATTTTCTTTATGCAGAATTTTCATAATGGAATTTATTATTATTATTATTATTTTACTTCAACCTCCACAAACAAGCTCAGTAATGGGAACAACAGCTTATTTAAAATTAAGGCACATATTTAAACTGAATGAGTTAAAATTTTAATTACAAAAGATATTTTTTGCTAAATTCTTTGAGCCTAATTCTTTTGTTTTACTGGACATAGATGGTTTGACAGGTAGTTACATTTTATTGTATTACTGACTTGTTTTAATAAACTCATCATTTTAACCGTCAGTCATTAAAATGAGAGTAGCGAGTGTTACTTGTTGAAGGTTTCTGTGGAAATGTTTAAACAATCATTATCTGTTGTAGACTGCACTTTGGACAACCTCAGCTTGTAAAACTTTAATTGTAACTGAATTAAAAAGCTAACAGCTAAGTGGGATCAAGACTGCTGCTGCTCTGAAACAACTACAAAACATTAAGACCTGCTTCACAGACATGTTGCCTTTAAAGGTCCACTGACATGATATTTGAACTTTGCATAAAATGGCACAACATATATATCTTGTATCATTCAAC
>JAVCKU010000042.1:5541486-5554725 GCA_032273985.1 Hypsolebias coamazonicus | reverse complement strand
TATTAAAAAAAACCAAAAAAAAAAACAATAACGAGGTAAATCCAGAGGGTGGCGCTGTGGCGCTCAAACGCTGATCCATATTTTTCAAAATGCCGAAGAAGAAGAAGCGTCGCAGTTGAATGACGTATCTTAGCTCAAACTAAGGTTAAAGCAGGGTAAACAAACGGCTATTTTACGCTCCGTATTCGTATCATAAAATATTGAAGCAGTATTAGTAACATAAAATATTGAAGTTATGGAGTAACATAAAATATTGAAGTTATGGAGCTGAAGTTGTTCAGTTAATGTTCAGTTCGACCGGTAAAAGACACCATGTTAGCTCTGTTGTCGCAGCAAACCGCTGGTGTTTGTAGAAAACACAGCAGATGTTTGCTTCTAACGCTTTCAAAAAGAAACGCTTGCGTTTTAACTATCAAACAGACAAACACAGACAGCGGTAAACATGTGCTGTCACGGTGTGATGTCAGGAAAACGCTTCTTTCGAGACCAGAGCGGACAATAACAAATCAGCCACAGGAGAAAATCATCCAGGTGAGAAACAGTGAACATGACTGCCGTGCTTTTCAAAATTAAAGGCGACTTCTAGTTTGCGACTTCTCTTGTTTTTTAGTGAAAACTGCTTGTGATACGAGTCAGACAAGTCATGTTTGTGCATATTTATTTTTCTAAAAGAAACCCCTTTTATTATGCTCCTTATAACAAGCTTTTTCCGCCTTGGTGTGAAAGCGGCTGATAATGTTTTTGCTCGTGTCCGTGTTTGTGTTACCGAAATATATCGTGGTTTACTGGGCATACTTTTATAAAACTCTCGGGAAATAATCACTGGATGTGTGTCTTTACAGCTGGATTAACCTTTTGAGCCAACCTTATCCAAGATGGTCACCACAGCAAACTGACCTAAGAAAACAACAAATGGCTAGATTTCAGTCAATTATACAGATATTCTGCTAAAAGAATGGTAGTAGCTGAGAGTCATTCACAATGCATACTCTAAATGTTACTCATCGCAAAGACCTTTGCCTAAAATTGTAACATGAAGTGTTTTGTCAGTCCTGTTTGTGAGCAAAAAGTCTCATGCACAGCTGGATGGTTTTATTGAAGCATGCAGTGAATAAAAGTTGGATGCATCTACAACTGATTACCATCTGAAGTCAACCCAAGTCAAGGTAGTCACCACAGTCTTAGCCAACATTAAAATGGCTACTCTGTTAGTTTGACAGATCTAGAGTTAAAATCTGGTGTGGCAGTAGCTGAGAGTCATTCACAACACACACTGAGACATCCTGCAATATATAGCACAAGATTGCACATAACATTATATTCAAGTTTTGGCATAAACTGCTCTAATTCCATTACATTTTCAGCACAAGTGCATCTTAGTCTAAAACTGGTGTAAAAAGCAGCAGATATGTATTCCTTCAAGGAATGCTAGAGTTTTCATCCTTAGCCCAGTTTTTTTGGGGGGGTTGTGGGGAGAGGAATACTTTTATATTAAATGCTACTCTAATGTAATGTACTACATAGTTTAATTTTCACCTCCTTTCCCCCTCAGTGATAAGTTCAGGATATCAAGATGAAATTAAAATTTTCTATTTTATGTTGTAAATTTTATCCTATCATGTTTCTTTTTTAGAGTCTTCTTCACAGACCTTTGGGTCCTGGCCTGGTGGGACTTCGCATGGAGTTAATCAGGAACAACTCGCTGAGAAACCCTCTTGGTTTGGTAAATCTATTAGGTAAACGCGTCATTTCCTTGTGATTACAGTATATCCCTCCATGTTTTAGTTGTTTATCACTGCAAACAGTGTGTGTAAAATCTTTTGAATTTCAGGGGCAACAAACTTTTTCAGTTCATCTCAGTCTAAACAAGAGCAAAATAAAAATTCTGGACCAAAAGAAAAAACTCCACAGGAAGAGGAAGGTATGTGTCAAACTGTTTCACACGTTGCTGGTTTTACGATTTATTTATTTTTGATAGTTTTTATCCTTTAAATTTCAGAGGAGAAGAAACGCCGCAATCAGATGAAGCAGATGTACTTCGAGCGCCTGCGGCTCCTCTTCATTTTAGGAGTCATTATGCACCTGCTGAGCTCCATGAACACCAGTGAGGGTAACATCTCGTGGAATGACTTTGTCAACGAGATGTTGGCCAAGGGAGAGGTGTCTCATGTGCAGGTTGTTCCTGAGGGTGACGTCGTGGAAATTTACCTTCACCCGGGAGCAGTTATTTTTGGACGACCTGTACGTTGTATGGGGTTTCATGCAGAAGCAAAATCAACATTTGAACCTGAGCAACAGATGAGCTGTGAACTTCTAACCTCCTGTCATTTTTCTTGCTCAACAGAAGCAGATGCCCTTTTACAGAATGCGTGTGGCCAGCATTGACAAATTTGAGGAGAAGCTGAGGGCAGCTGAAGAAGAGCTGAACATTGACGCTAAGGACAGAATACCAGTGTCCTACAAACACATTGGAGTCTTTGGAAAGTAGGAGTCTGACTTTTTCTATGAATGCTTCATTAGCAGGTTGAAAATACTCATTGTCTGAAGATGTCTAAAGATCAGCTCTCTCTTGTAAATGAGTCCCCAAGGCTCAATGGGACTTGTATAAATAAAGGTTGAATTAAGAAAAAAAAGATTTGAACAAAACGCAACGAATGTGTCAGCCTTGGGGGGGAAAAATCATTAAACATTAAAACTGTGGTTCTCAAAGTCCTGACATGGTTCTGGATTCAGATAAGTCAAACCAGATCCAGTTTACATGTTGCATCGAAATGTAAGGAGTCCACTTTTTTTTTTTTCCACACGATGCCATTCCAACCAATACAGGCTTGAAATTTGATTTATTTATTTTATCTTTAATTTTTATATTTTTCCTGGTTTAACAATACAGTATGTCTTCCATTTCTATTGTAGATCAATATTACTGGTACAATCAACAAACTCCAGCTCATCAGCTCACATTAAACCCAATAATATCTGAAATCAAAGGTAAATCAAATAAAATATTCTGGAGCAAATCTATCAGTGGACCTTCAGCTTATAAGAGCAGAGCTTCACAATGTTCCACATCCTAACATCTTCATGACAAAGAGGAAGATCTGAATAACAAGCATTTATTGCAGGTCTGTGTCTCACTATCGTAAATGGTAGAAGACGGGATAATTTTATAAAAAAAAAAAAAAAAGATTTTGGCAGCTATTCTTTTGACAGTATCATAATGAAAAATTAAACCCTAACAGAACCTAATTCAACACGCTATAGCTGATAAAATAGGAAAATACATACAGTAAAGGTACTTTATAAAAAATATGGAAAGATAAATCCTCAGATTCTAAAAGCTCAAAGGTTTAATTTTGGTTTTGTCTGATCTTTTTGTTTTAAACTACTTCTGTTTCCCCTAAAGGTTGACAGATTAGAGGTAGAGGGGCTCAAAATGACAAATTTAATTTAATTTCAAATGTAATGTATTAAGATTTGTTTACTGCAAGCTGTTCAGGATTTTAGATCTTCTCTAGATTCAGGATTTGGACATGTGAATATCAAGTTTGGGAACTCCTGCTTTAAAACACTCATGGTGTCTTTAAATACGAATTCTGTTGAAGCTACATTTTTCATATTTTTAAGAACCATTGTAGCATTTGTTCATATTTTTCTTTTTGCAGCACAGCTCTGGTGATGTTTGCTCTTGGTATGTGGATTCTCTGGTACGTCTTCAGACTTGTAGGGGTGGGTGCCCGAGACGGCTTCAACGCTTTTGTGAGTAAATACTGCGTTGTGTCTGTGCTTGTTTCGTTCCACTGATCTGACAGGCAGGCATGCTAATTTCCATCTTTCAACAAACTCAGAATCAGCTGAGGATGGCCAAGTTTACCATTGTAAACGGGAAATCCGGTAAAGGTGTGAGTTTTAAAGATGTGGCGGGAATGTACGAGGCAAAGGTGGAAGTGATGGAGTTTGTTGACTATCTAAAGGTAAGAAACTGCATTCAAATGTTTTTATTTTACTGAGCTTGCATTGACCCTTACACTTCTAAAGCTATGACGTCACGTGATGCACAGTAAGGAGTGTCGGAGAATAAACTTTTATTGTTAGAATTTTGAATCAGCATTTTACTATTTGTTTTCTGTAACCATTGTATTCTGCAATCACAACTATTTCCTCAAAAAGTGATTACCGGTACTTCCCGTAATTTGTGTTTTTGGTAACGTTTACACTAAATACTAAACTTTATCTTAAATTCCCAATAGTAATACATTGTTGTAGCTATAGCGTGAATTGTAGCTATAGTTTTGTTCCTTTGTGTATGTTTCACTGATTTTAGGTTTAACCAGTGTTTTGATAGTTTACTTTTAGCCTCTGCTTTTCTACTTTTAGCTACAGTGTAGCAAATATTAGCATCTGTTGCCATAATTTTTTTTTTACATTTTGTCAGTTTTGTTTCTAACTTTAGCTACAATTTCACTACCTGTATCATCTGTTTAACAGTCAATTTACAGATCCATTCAGCTAATTGTTACAGTGTAGTTAATGTCTGCATGTGTTTTACAAACTTTAGAAAAACACATGCGGACATTAACTGAGTTTTAGTACGTTTTGCTTTTTTTTTAGCGTTAGCAACTGATTTGCTGATTTTAGATTCAACAAATCTTTAGCTACTTATAGCTACTGCTCTCTTCTTTTTGCGTGTTGTGCTTGTTGTAGACCTTGATCTGCTTATCCTAATTCTAACAACTCAGTTTGAGCTTCCTAAGCAAATTGCTGCAAATTTAATGTACTGTACTCTTGTGGTTCTTATCATCGGCAGAGTCCAGAACGATACCTCCAGCTGGGAGCCAAAGTTCCTAAGGGTGCACTGCTGCTCGGACCTCCAGGATGTGGCAAGACTCTGCTTGCGAAGGCTGTGGCTACAGAAGCCCAAGTGCCGTTTCTGGCAATGGCCGGCTCCGAGTTTGTAGAGGTCATTGGAGGTAAGTTCAATTGGAGGTTAATAAATATAACAGATATAACATAACTCAAAATACAAATAAACAGTCAGCATGTTGGTTTTGAATGAGACAAAATAATCTAATGATACAGTGCAGAAATGGATGATAAAGAAAATGTAGGGTGCTCAAGAAAAAACAATCGGTTTTGGAAAATATAATTTTCATTTATTCATATTTTAATTTCTTTATGAAAACTGAAGACTAAAACTATATTGTGACGTCACCCATCTTTTTTTTTTCATTGCAAATACAGAAAATTTGAGGAGATTTATAATTTTCTCATATGTAACGGTACAGTGTCAGATGTTCGTAATATTCTGGTCTTTATAACAGGATACATGTTGGTAAAGATGAAGCTCCTTGAGCCACTTAAAGAGCCCGACCAAACACAGAACACTTTTAGGAAGGACAGTCGAGACAGAGGCATCAACATCTGGCGTGAAATACAGCTGTTGTTTGTAAAGCTGAACTTTTTTGTGATTCTGCTGAAGATGCTTTTTGTGATTCCGTACTTCCAAAGTGACTCAGGTTGTGACTGTGTGCAGGCCTTGGTGCTGCACGAGTCCGGAGTCTCTTCAAAGAGGCTCGATCTCGAGCGCCCTGCATCGTTTACATCGATGAGATCGATGCTGTGGGGAAGAAGCGCTCCACCAACATGGCTGGTTTCACAAATACGGAAGAGGAGCAGACGCTCAACCAGCTTCTGGTGGAGATGGATGGTGAGGAAAACACCAGATTTCAGACCGGTTCTAGACTTGTCAGACAAACTAAAGAAGTCTCCTTTTATTGCAGGAATGGTAACAACAGACAACATCATCGTTCTTGCCTCCACTAACAGAGCAGATATCTTGGACAATGCTCTGATGAGACCGGGCCGGCTGGACAGACACATCTTCATAGATCTGCCCACGCTGCAGGTAGTCCTGAGCTATGAGTTCTGTTGTTGTGGGTCGGCTCATTCAGGAAGAACCACGAGCCCTGCAGACGATCCTCTGCAACAACTGTCTAGGAGGCTTAAAAAACATCTGTGACTTCAGTGTAGGCCTGTCACGATAAACAATAAATCAATTATAGGCCTGTCACGATAAACAATAAATCAATTAATCGCATTATAAATGAAAATTATCAACCTCATTTTCATTTATCGGCGTTATCATTTCTTCGTGTCTCTTTCTTCTGAAGACACTGGATGACAAAAGGCTCAACTTCACTGACCCCTCCCTTTCTCTTTAAAAAAAAAAAATCCATTTTAACAATCCAAAATCATGTTTTTGGATGGTTAAAAGCAGCTAAGCTGAGAAGCTAAGCTAACAGGCCGACTTCGAGAAAAAACCTCCGTCTTGTCAAAGCTCCAAAATTCACGTGAAACCCGTTCCTTCTTCTAAAAAGTTGTTTTTCTCTGCAAAAAGAAGCTGAGAACTTGTTTACTGAATTTTATTTTTTTTTAAAAGCTTTGTGTGAAAAATGCTATGCTAAAGAGCTCGAACCACACCGAGCGTCCGCCATTTTGAGAACCAAAGAAAGGAACGAGAGACAGCCCACGTCACGTCAAGGGACCTCCCTCCCATTTTTCTTAAAGAGACACGCTGCTCGCTCCCTCACTATCCATTCTTTGGTTTAAACAGTCTTGTACAGTGGTCAAAACAAATTAAACATTTCTTCTTATACAATATTATCGTTTATCGCAATAATTTCTGAGACAATTAATCGTGACAGGCCTACTTCAGTGGTTTGTTTTATTTTTCTTGGTATGTTTCAGGAGAGGAAGGAGATCTTTGAGCAGCATTTGAAGGTCCTGAAGTTGACCCAGCCAGTGAATTTCTACTCTCAGCGGCTGGCTGAGCTCACCCCAGGCTTCAGCGGTACTCGTATTTTGACTGACCTGACCTTGTGTAGATCTGCAAACATCCACAGCCGTAACTAAGAGCTGCCTCGCTGAGCAGGAAAGACTGTACTTGAACGTTTGTCGATCAGCTTCAAACCCAGCTGCAGTTTTATCTCTCACCGTGTGTGACCCTGGCCAGTGTTTCTACAGCTGTCTTTAATGTGAAAACACACACACACCATTATCCCTGAAAAACAAATATACACGTCTGTTTGTTCTGAGTGTTACTGTGCCTCACATCCACAAACATGTAAAGATTTTAATGGAAACCTGATCTAAAAAAAAAGACACCTCGAACCCATTTAATTTATCTTCTTTTTACTTCAAGTGATCTTTTAACCTTAAACGTTTCCAAATTTTTGTCACAAAACCATATAATTTTAGATCTTTCTCTAATATATAAATGAAAAAGTGAAGTATAGTTGGTTTTCTTTTGCTGGGATTTTCTTTTCTGATTTTGACTGATTACAAATTTGTGAGCACCTTTGTGACATTTATTTAAAACATCTTTTCTTCACAGTCATTACAAAAATGCTTCTTTGTGTCTGAAGGTGCGGACATCGCTAACATTTGTAACGAAGCTGCTCTGCACGCTGCCAGAGAGGGCTTCAAGTCCATTGACACCTTTAGCTTCGAGTATGCCGTTGAACGAATTTTAGCAGGTGCACAAAGGCAGACACTGTGTTTTGGAAAAGCAATGCACGTGGGCCACTCGGAAGACGAAGTCTGATGTAAGTTTGTTTGTTTCATCAGGGAGTGTAAAGAAAAGTAAGGTCCTGTCTAAGGAGGAGCAGAGAGTCGTTGCTTTTCATGAGTCTGGACATGCGCTGGTGGGATGGCTGCTGGAGCACACGGAGGCTGTGATGAAGGTAACGCACTTCTACACGGTTTTCACAAATACTTTGCAGATGGTTTCATGTAAACACACTGGCATTCCCACTGTTCTTTCCTGCTTTTTATTTTTCCATCCATTTTTTGTTTCAATCTACTTCTCTGTAAAACGTTCAGCGCACTTGCTCTCGTTTTCTCGTCTTATGCAACTTTTAGCTTTGAACTAGCCTTTTGCTACTTTTTGCTTCTAGTCAGTCTTTTGCTACTTTTAGCCTCTTGCTAGCATTGAATTTTAGCTTAACTTTTAGCTACTCTTAATTAGTCTTTTAATACCTTTAGCTTGTAGCTATCCTTTGGCAACTTTTAATTTGTGTTTTCCTGGGGGAGTGGTGGTGCAGAGGTTAGAGAAGGTGAGATCACTGGTTCAACTCCCAGTACTAACAACATCAAAATGTGGGTGGGATAGTTGAAGCACCCACACCTGCCTCCACACTCATTTGCCCCACTCTGGGCCCTTGAGCAAGGCCCTTAACCCCCACCATCGGCTCCCCCGGCTGCACTAGATGCAGCTCTCTGCTCCACACAGAGGGCTGTGGTAGCTCGATGGTTTGGCGGTCTGTGGTTGCGTCAGGAAGGGCATCCGGCGTAAAATACCGTAATTGCCAAGTCTTCGTGCGACAGTTCGCTGTGGCGACCCCTGAAGAAGGGAGCAGCCGAAAGAAAAATAATAATTTGTTTTCCTACTTTTAGCTGTCAACTGACCTTTTCCTACATTTTTACTTTTAGTTAGCATTTAGCTCTTTTTAGCCTTTAACTTGCCTATTGCTAAAAGTTTTAAGCTAGTCTTTTACTTTCTTAAGCTAGTGTATTGCTACTTTTTAACTTTAGATTATTTGCAATTTTTTGGCCTATAGCTAGTATTTCACTGTCTTTAGCTTTTAGCTAACATTTATTTATTTACTGTGTATTTACTGTATACAGGTAGTCTCACAAGAACTCATTTTCAAGAGACACCTGTTTTTGGGAGCAGCTGGTGGGGGTTAAGGGTTAAGGGCCTTGCTCAGTGCGCCAGAGTTGGGCGAATGAGAGTGGAGGTAGGTGTGGATGTTTCACCTTTACCACCAACATTTTGATGTTGACGGTACCGGGAGATGAACCGGCGACTTTCCAATCACAGGCTCATCTTCTCCATCATTTACCATCCTTCTTGATATAGCGAGCATTGCACTGGGTAAGAGCTCGAGCTTGATGGGAGAAGGCGCGGGGAGGGCGGGGAGGACCGTACAGAAGCCAGAGGTACAGCTCCCGGACAGGGACTGGGCTGCTCCTTACTGAGCACAGCGAAAGAGCGCAGACAGACTGATGCTACGGTTACTGAGCCAATCAGCACTCGGGATACAGAGCACAAAGCTCTGGTTGGTCACCTTCCATCAGTCAGTCCATTGTGCACCTGCTTCGAATGTTATCACCCATTAAATGGTCCGTTATTAGTGGTTATCATCCCATAGGTTGCGTTCAGACTGCCCCTCCTAGTAGGTTTAAAGGTGCATTGTTAGCGCTGATAATACAGTCACATGGTTAAAAGTAACGGGTCTGGGGGTTAGGTTAAGACTCAAGGGTAAGGGGTTAAGTTTAGGGTCAGTGCTCTGGGTCAGGTGTAAGGTTAGGTTTAGGAAAAGGGTTAAATAAAGCTAAAAAAACAAAAAGTCAATTTTTACACGCGTGCGAAGCTACATACTGTCAGCGATAACAACATGCCTTTAAGGTGCGAGGGACAGTTTCAAAGCAAACTATGGGGATGATAAACAACTAATAACGCTCATTTAATGGGCTGATAACAGCCGAAGCCCCTGAATTGTGTGTTGTGCACAAGCTTACAACGAAAACCCGCAAAACAGTGAGTCCGTGAAAGTCGAGCCGCGAAGCATCGAGGGACTACTGTATTTTAATTCAGTCAAATCCAGTCGAGTGAGCTGCTGAACTCTGCAGGGCGTCTAAATGATAAATGTTTGTCTCAAGAGTTATTAGCAAATAAAAAAAAACTCAATTTAAAAAACAGACCTTTGTACTGTTCTGCAGCTCGGATCAGACTGCTTTCAGATTCTTCAACGATTGTGCAAAAAAAGTGATGTAAATAAGCTTATTACAGTATTTTTTAACACTTTTTTCATGGAGATGCTGCATTTCCTTCCAGATAGTGATAAACTGAATTAGATTCTGTAAAGCTGACGTGGTTTCCATCTATTTTTTTGTGTGTAAATGTGCACCATTGACGAGTAACTCACCGTTTGTGGTGAAATGCGCAACTAAGTGTTATTTATTTGTGTTAGACCATAACGATGTCACATTCGTGAGAAAGACCAGAAGAATATTGTTCTTTTGAAAAAACATACTTTTGCACACGGTCTACCTATAAGTGGTTATTGCTGATGGACGAGTTTGTGGAAAATAACAATAAACGTACTATTTTTAGTGTAATGGTTATAATGGATTTGTTTTGGGGAACACCTGTGTTGGGGTGGGAAGCTTCTCCTAAACAAACCTGAAGATCCTTCAATGATCATTTGCCGATGTCCTAAGATGGTTTATGGAGGTGAGGAGAAGTATGAACGGAGCGACGCTTTTAGTTTTTCTGACTGGTGGGAACATCTTCCTGCTGCTTCTCCATCTTCTTCGTGGTGAGCACCGTCTCCTCGAAGACCTCCCGCTGGGACACTTTGCTGCCGGCCTTGTTCTGCTCCTCCTCTTTGGCCTCCTTCTTGGAGCTCTTGCCGGAGCTGGTGTAAACGCGGGACTGGTAGCTGTAGCCCTGTCCGCCGACGGCGCTCATGGTGGGGCCGGGGAAGGCGATGCCCGTCCCGATGCGGGTCTCCTCACCTTCCAGTAGCTTCCTACAGAGAAAAAAAGGGGGAGAAATGATGTAGGGAGGATGGAAGAGGAGGCGCAGGTGATCCAGTCACCTCACCTGTATGCTGCAATCTCGATATCCAGCGCCATTTTGACATTCAGCAGGTCCTGATACTCCCTCAGGTGTCGCGCCATCTCACTCTTGGTGGACCGCAGCTCGTGCTCCAGCTCGGCCATGCTTTCCTGAGGCCACAACAGAGAAACGAGAGTTTAAAGCTTCGTCGGAAATTTCGTAAATGTTTTGTGGAGGTTTGAGGTGAAACAAGTTTAAATGTTGGAGCTGGTTCCTCAGTCAGAGAGGTCTGATGAAACAGACATCACTGGGGTCGTTTGGATGCGGTGGGCGTTGTCAGATGCTGTTTTCTCTTGGGAGGTGGTGGTTTCAGCACCACAGACAGCGCCCCAGCTGCTGCTGCTGCTGCTTCATCATCTCAGTGAGGCTGACAGGGAACAGCTGATGATGAAAGGTGAATGAAGTTTACCTGGTAGCCCACGATCTCCATGTTGTGCCTCTCCTCCATCTCCCGGAGCTGCTTCTCCAGAGACTCGTTGGTTCCCCTCAGACTCTCGATCTCGATGGTCTTGGACTGCAGCTGCCTCCGGAACTCGTTCACCTCCTCCCTGCTGGCCCGGATGGCCTCGCTGCTCCTGCTGGCCTGCTCCGACAGGTCCGCGAACTTGCTCTTGTACCACTCCTCGGCCGACTGCAGGTTCTTGGAGGCCATGGACTCGTACTGGCCGCGGATCTCCTTGAGCGCGGAGGTGAGGTCCGGCTTGGAGACCTCCATCTCCACGGACACCTGCGCGGCCTGGATCATGTCGGTCAGCTCGGCCACCTCCTCCTCGTGCACCTTCCTGAGGAAGGAGATCTCGTCCAGGAGGGACTCCACCTTCTTCTCCAGGTCCAGGCGCACCATGGTGGCGTCGTCCACGTCTTTCTTGAAAGCCTTGAGGGTGGCCTCAGCCTCCTCGCGCGCGCGGAACTCCTCCTCGTACTTGCCCCTGAGCTTCTGCAGGTCGTCGTCGACGTTGTCCCGCTCGATCAGCAGCTGGGACTTCTCCCCGGTCAGCTCCTCGAGCTGGGAGCGCAGCTCCCGGATCTCCTGCTGGTAGAGCTCCGCCAGGCGGGACGGCTCCGCCTGGCGCTGGCGCAGCGCGAGCAGCTCCGTCTCCAGGACCTTGTTGTGCTGCTCCAGGTGGCGCACCTTCTCGATGAACACGGCGAAGCGGTCGTTCAGACCCTGCATCTGCTCCTTCTCGTTGGTGCGCACGATCTTGTACTCGTTGTTGAGGACGCTGCTCTGCGTCAGGTCGAAGCTCTCCAGCGGCATGGAGAAGGAGCGCCCCGGCTTCCTGCTCCACGCGCCCGGAGACGGAGCGCCGAGTCGGGACAGAGAGGAGGAGGAGGAGCGGTACCCGGCCCGGGAGGAGACGCTCATGGTTGTGCGCGATGGAGAGGAGGAGTACCGGGGAGAATCCCCGAAAAGCCTCCGGTAGGAGGAGGAGGAGAAGACTTCAGACCCGTAGCTCATCTCTGCTCGCGCTGGGAGACTGCGCGCAGCGGCGCGCGCGCCTCCTCTTTATAGGAGGATGAGCCGATCACTAATTAATGCGCGCTGGGAACTTCCGGGCTCGGTTCGTGCAGTTCGGTGGTTCGGAAAGTGCATTGGTGCTGAAATGGATGATTCAGATGTTCGGTTCTGTTGGAGGGAGGTGATGATGCAACAAATCCAAATAAATCTGATTTTTTTAAAAATTATTATTATAGTCGTACTTTTATATTTAGGCTACTACTAAATCTGTTCATGAAGACAGATGTTTGTCCTTTTCATTTTTTTTCATATGTTTAAACGCAAAGTTTTGTTTTTTTAATTGTCTTTTTACTCTTGTTCCAAAGCTTAAATAGTTGCTGCTGAACTTGGATTTCGAGGAGCAATGTTCAAATCACAAAACTAAATAAATAAATACAATAAAAATAATTTGTTGTTTTGTTTTTATCTTGCACTGAAAACTTTATATCCTTTATTTACCAAAATAAAATGATTGGCAGTTTTATTTGCAGTGGTTTAATGTATGAATTAAAAAAAAAAAAAACCATTTATAAACACTTTACATGAAGTGATCTCATAAAACGTGTGTTTTTAGACCTAAACGTTGTGAATTTTTCCTTATTTTATTTTATTTTTTTGTAAACATTAAATTCTTTGGACCTGTTGAAAAACATGAAGCATTTGCATTTTAAAAAAAGTAATAAGTTAAACAAACGCGTGATTTGTTTTCATATATGGTCCTAACAGAACATATTAAAGGACAACTGGTTTTTAGTTTGATGCTCAAACATCTTTAGGAAAACGCTGAGGCTTTGCTGCTCTCTGTTGTTCAAGTCACCTCAGTGCATCACTCTGCAGCCACAGGCTGATCAATCCATAATGATGGTTCAGTACTGAATGAAGTGTCAGGAGACAGAGGCCGTTAGCTGCTTTAAAAGAAGCAAATGGACCAAATGCCATGAACCAACAAAATATTTGAGCAATTGAAAGTAAAATAAACATCTGATTAAACATCCAGGTTCATGCTCAATAATCCAGGTAAAACATCCAACAAAGTTAAGTCAGGTCCTCTGGATGTTTT
>JAVCKU010000042.1:5523117-5537082 GCA_032273985.1 Hypsolebias coamazonicus | reverse complement strand
ATACTGTATATATATATTTATATATATAAAAATATATACACACACATTATATAAACTTAATGAGGGATAAAATTGTATTCTGTTTTGTTTTTTCTCCAGCTAAAAACCAGTAAATTACCCACAATGCAACTCAGCTGCAACAATGTGTGTAAGAAAACAATGTTGGTTCAAGCTGGTCGCTGTATTGAGGTGAGGATTAGAATGAAAAGTGAGATAAAACTTGATATTTTATACCACAAATACAATTCATTTTACACTCCAACCACTCAAATTATATTGTTTAAATCAGGATTCTGACATGAAGAGGAGCTTGAGCAGCATTTTTTTTTGGTTTCCAACCTCCAAAATAACAAATTCAAAACTTGCGACACAAAATACCTTTTATCTGAACGACACAAGCATTGGTTAAAAAAAAAAAAAAACTATAATATTGTTTTCATTATTTATAACATTGTGAAATTTTGCTTGTAGGAATTGTAATTTAGGTTTACTTGATTTCTATAAATCAAGTCAGGAGCCCAACCTGGTGTTTTGTGGCTCCTGACCCCAAACTCATGAAACACTGACATTAGAGAAACATAGCTGCTTATTTGCATAATCACTAACAGGAGGAATAAAAACTTAATTTGGATCATTTCTTAATTATTGGATAATTCGGCTTAAAACTCTGACGCTGGTTTTTGCTTCAGAGGACAAAGTGATGAAAGGAGGCGCTCACATCGTTGATGTAGTCCTCGATGTCGGAGGGATCCGCAGGACGCCGGCGGGGGTAGGTGGGGGAGGGCAGGTTTTGAGGGGCGTCCTTCCTCAGGGGCTGCTTGCCTCGAGGAACACCGGACCCCGGGTAGAAGGACCACGGGTTGGGGGGTGCATCGTGGGGGTTCCACAGCAGGTCGATGTTAAAGGCGTTCTGCAAGGTGAGGCGAGAAAACAGACGTGACTGATGAAACAGGCGGGAGAGCGAAACCGCGTGAACGTCAGCCTCACCTCGTCCTCCTCGCCGCCGCCCTGCTCGTTGTAGTTGAGGACGTTGTCGCGTACGTCGTCCTCCGATTCCCCGACGAGCAGGCCGGTCCCTTTCTTCATGTGGTGGCGTCTTCCACAGGAGGCCAAAGCCACAGCCAGGAGGAAGAGCACTGCGGACATCATCACCTCGTCGCATCACTGCAGCTAATCGCGTCCAACGAACAACGTTAACGATCAAATTTACCGATGAGGAGGGCAACACAGGCGATGACGATGAAGAGCGCGATGACGCTGATTCCCACACTGGAGCCCAGGAGAGCGCCGGCCCTGGACTTGCAGTCCCCGAATGAGTCGCACGGACACACGGTGACGTTGACCTGAGCGTAAGAACCCAGCTGAGGGTCGCCGGAGTCCGTCACCAGCACGGTCACTGCGTATTCTCCGGCCTCCAGCTCTACGGCGGGCCTGAGCGCAGCGTGGGTATCTGAAGGAAGAGGCGGCATGAGAACTGTGTCGTGCCAGAAAAACCACTCAGTGACCACCTCCATG
This sequence comes from Hypsolebias coamazonicus, assembly GCA_032273985.1. Lineage (NCBI taxonomy): Eukaryota > Metazoa > Chordata > Actinopteri > Cyprinodontiformes > Rivulidae > Hypsolebias > Hypsolebias coamazonicus. The sequence goes on along the minus strand of JAVCKU010000042.1, from coordinate 5,535,567 downwards.
CGGAGTGTTGATCCTACCGTTGACGTGAAGGAGAGTCCAGTTGAAGGACAAGTCATCGTGGAATTTGAAGGTGAAGGGAGCGGAATGCGGAGCGTGGTCTTCGTCCACGGCGGTCAGAAGGAGGCCGGCGTTGGCGCTGCTGGCGCGGCTGCACACGGAGCCGCTCAGAGGGGCGAGCTGAGGGGGGAAGTCGTTGGTCTCCTTCAGGAGGATCTTCACCGCAGCAGTGCTGGACAGCCCACCAGCGTCTGAACGGGCCGACATGCACGCAGAACGTCTCAGCAGGTTTTGTTGTTATTGTCAGGCAGAAGTACACAAAAACAACCACCGGATAAAAGTCTGTAAAGCCTATTACAACCTGATTGTTAGTTTCCTTTACAAACAGTAGATGAATACAATGTTAAAAAAAAAAAAAAAAGGTACGTTACGTTGAAGACGAGAGAGCGTTTATGGATTTTGTGTGGTTTTCTGAGTCTTTCTTGTAGAAACAGATTTTTAGAATCAGTCCAGATCAATTAAAATGCTTTAAACCACTAGATGCTGATAGATTTCTTTGAAATGCCACAGGAAGAGACTGCGCGGACGAACCGACCTGTGACGGTGACAGCAGCCGTGTAGATGTTGTTTCTGACATGTGGCGATCTCATGTTGAATCTTGTCTTTGACACAATGTCTCCTGTGTCTCTGTTGATTTCCAGCCACCCCTCAGGATCTTTACTGATCTCATATCTAGCACGAAAAGAACAGGGAATCAGCCCATCGTTTGTTTGGGGAAGAGAAGTTAAAAGAACTTTGTTACATCTAACCACACTCCATGGGTCGTACCTGAGCTCGGAATGATCAGGGTCGGAGGCCAGGTTGCTTTTCAGGAGGGTTCCAGGCGGCGCAGACTCCAGCACCTCGATCCAGACGGGGTTCTCTTTAAAAATTGGACTTTCGTTCTTGTTCACGACGGTGACCACAACCGTGGCGGAGCTCAAGGAAAAGTTGGGAGCTTTGCTGCTCAGAGGGCTGAGATTTTCCACGGTCAAAGACAGGGTGTACTTTCTCTGAACTTCATAATCCAAAGGCTGCAACAGAAAAACAAAACATTTGTTTGCTCTAAATCCAAAATATAGGAAGATTTATATAATATGTATAGGGGAAAATGTCCAGACTATACTAATACTTTAAGTAAAACACAGCAAAGGAGAATTAAAAGTCAGTTTTATTCATGTGCAGATTGAAGTAAAACCACTAGGAGGCAGTATTTAGTCGCTGACAGCCTCCACTGAAATAAAAATAAAAAACATTTAACGAATCTTGTGTTTCACAAGCTGCCTGTCACTCAGCCTCAGTGGATTGTTGGATCTGATCTGGAAATGTTTTGAGATCCCATCATTTAGTTCTTAAAGCACAAAAACACTTTTTTTTTTTTTAAAAATTCGGCTACAATAAGCTGTTTTGTTGTAAACAAAACAGAAATCATTCCGCCATTTTTCTTCCCAGGCCTTTAAATTTACAATAATTTTCACAGTTCATCTTCAAGTAGCTTAAAGCAATGTAAAATAAACGAGTTGAACATTCCTAAAAATTTGTCTTGCTATTTGTCAAATGTGCCCCTGCTGGGCAAGTTTTACAAATAACATAATAACTGTCTGAATTGAGAAGAAAAAAAATGCAGACATAAAATTGAAACTTCTTCAGAAATTGCATGAAATTAAGCAAAGTTGTAAATCTGATCACATATTAAAGTCACTTTTTTTTTATTTATCTCAAGCCTTCTTGCAGCAGTTAAATCATATTTTAAGGGTAATTCTTCAAAAAAAGACCAAATACAGAATATTAATCAGAATTTTATACATGCATTTCTACAGAAACAGTCACGATCAGCACAGCTGTACCCGTATCACTGTCAGAACCCCCTGGTTTGTGTCCGGGTCCGTCCTGATGGCGAAGTTTCTCTGAGGGTCGTTGGTGATGGAGTATTTGGCCTCCCAGTTCCTCGTTCCAGGATCGTCTCTGTCCGTCACGTTTACTCGGCCAATCTCAACGCCGAACACGTTCTCCTCTGCTGTCATGCTGTACTGAACGCAGAAAACGCAGATCATCAGATTTACTTTGGTCCGATGAATTTATTTTTATTACACAAAATGAACCGAAACAGCGAGTGATGCTCTTTAAACATCTGTATTTATGTCAGTGCTGGGTGTTTTCCAAGCTTTTCCAAGGTGCAACTTTCTCAATCTGTGATTTTTCTGTTGTTTTTATTTATTTATTTTATTGTTTGGACTCTAACTACGTTAGCATAGTTTCAGCTATTTCACCCATTCAGATATGGGAATGTTCATCCTGCTTTGATGACAAAACAACAAACAGTTTTATTTTATTGACATATTTTTCCTTAGAAATGCAGGAAAGGCTCTTCTTGATATCTACTTCAGCATAGTTTTTTTTATTTTTTTTATTGCACCTACAGTTCTGACAATTGTAGCATTTAGCTACTGTGCTGTTTTAGCTATTAGTTACTGTTCTGGTGTTTCATCCCATTCTGTTGGTTTTAATTTTTTAGCTAACATTTAGCTAGTTTTTACTTTTAGCTAATATCTCGGTCATTTTAGCTTCTATCTGCTAGCTTTTAGTTACCATTCTGATCATTTTAACTTTTAGCTACTGTCCTGCTGGTTTTAGCTTTTAGTTACTAGTTTTCATATTTTGGCACATGTTTTGCAAGTTTTGGCTTCAATTTACAATTTTGCTAATTTGAGCTTAGCTACAATTTGTTGTTTTAGCTTTTAGCTACTGTTTTGCAAACTTCACTTTTTTTAAGCTACAGTTCATGCTGTACTAATCTTTTAGCAGTTGTTCCGATCATTTTAACATTTAGCCACTGTCCTGAAGGTTTTAACTTTTAATTACCTACCGATTTACCAGTTTTCACATTTTGGCAAATGTTTTGCAAGTTTTGGCTTCAGTTTACAATTTTGTTACTTTGAGCTTAGCTACAATTTGTTGTTTTAGCTTTTAGCTACTGTATTGTAAAGTTCACTTTTTTTTAACCAACAGTTCTGCTGTATCAACCTTTTAGCTGATGTTCTGATCATTTTAACTTTTAGCTATTGTCCTGCTGTTAGCTTTTGGTAACCAATTTACTAGTTTTTACATTTTGACAAATGTTTTGCACGTTTTGGCTTCAATCTAAAATTTTGCTAAATTGAACTTTTAGCTACGATTTGTTGTTTTAGCTTTTAGCTACAACTTTTGGTTTAAGCTTTCAGCTATTGGTCTGTTAATTTTGTTTTTTAGTTGCTGTTCGGTTAGTTTGAGCTTGTAGCTATTGTTCTGCTGGTTTTACATTTTCCCCAATTACCTCCAGCTTTTGTTTTAATTTTAGCTGCAACAAGTTTCAGCTGTCATGCAGCTGTCAGTTTTCTCATGTTTGGCTCACCGAGGCGAGGCTGAACCGCGGCGGATGGTTGTTGATGTCAGACACGAGTATGATGGCCTCTGCATCACCGCTCAAACCTTCGCCTCCCAAATCAGCGACCTTTAGCTTCAGCTTAAAGCCCTGCACCACCTGCGAGAGAACACAGCACGTTTATTAAAAAGAAGAAACCCCCCGACTGTCTGCGTTGACCTGCGTCAGACCTACCTCTCGGTCCAGGCCCACGTCTCGTGTGTAGATGGTGCCCGTCTGGTTGTTGATGCCGAACATGGTTTTGGTCACGGCGTTGGCAGGAATGCTCTCCTGGCTGACGATGGCGTAGCTGAGAGCAGCGTTTTCTGTCATCGGGTCGTCGGCGTCTACGGCCGACACTGACATCACCGATGTACCTGCCGGGGAGAACTCAGTAGTTTTACATGAGTGACGTTAAAACCTCAAGTACAGCAAATCATGCAAATCAACATTTTATCGTTTACTTCCTGCGTGGTCAGATGCCCCAAACTCTTCAATTTTGACTGTATCTAACCAAAAATTATCAATAAAAAATATTTTCCATCAGTGTTCCTCAGAGTATCTGATTTAGATGTTATTCTTTCCATAATCAACTTTTCTGTGTGAAGTTTGCATGTTCGTCTCGTGCTTGCGTGGGTTTTCTCCAGATACTCCGGTTTCCTCCCACAGACCAAGAACATGCATGTCAGTCTGCCTTCAGGGCCAGGCCTCTCTTGAAAAAGAGATCTGTGATATCAATGGAATTTGCCTGGTTAAATAAAGGTTAATAAATTAATAAATTGATCACGGGTCATACATTTACATACATCTGTCGCAATAAATAAATCCATTTAATTTTGCTTTATTCATGATTTTTATGAACTGTGCTCGGCAGCGCTGAGGAGGCTCAAACATCTGCAGCTTTTTAAACTGAAACTAGCTGCATATTCTGTAAAGAAATGCATGCATGTTTTTTTTTTAATGACAAAGTTTAAACTAAGATGTTGCACGATCTGTTGACAGCACTCAGAATAAATGTTGGGAATCCAGCAACGTTCAGTCCGGTCATCTGGACAGTTTCCTTTTTTGTGCTGTGATGTTTCACCTTCCATCCAGAAGGCTTCATCAGTCTGAGGGAACACCAAACAAAACTGATTCTCCCCCAACAGCTTAGTCCAAAGTGGGAAAAAAAAAAAAAAAACAGTTATGTTGGTGCTAAGATGCCTCTGTGGCACGCCCTCTCCTCCAGTGCCCACCCTCTCCCTCGTCGACAGTCGTCAAACTGGTTCAAAACACCAGAGTCCATGCTCAGTAATCCAAGTGGATTAATGAGCACTGACTCTGGTGTGTTGGGGATCAGTGTCACCTACTACCACACCAAATTTTATCTTAATGTTTGTGACCTGTGCTACAGGGTGCTGTTTGTAAAGTTGCAGTCAAAAATTAGCATAATTTTATTTTTTTGTTTATTTAGCTTTTAATAAGATTTTTTTTCAAAGTCATATTTTCACCATGCTCTTCATACTTTCATAAATGTCATAAGTCCCAACTAAATATTTAATTTACAAGATAAATATTTAGTTTACAAATTAAATATTAACTTGCGAGTTAAATGTTTGTTAGCAAACTAAACGTTTAGTTGTAAATTAAAAATTTAGTTCATAAGTAAATAGTTAGTAAATTAAATATTTGTGTATAAATTAAATATTTAATTTACACCTAAATATTTAGTTTACAAACTAAATATTTAATGTCTGAGCTAAACATCTTATTTCCAAAATAAATATTTAATTTGCTAACTAAATATTTACCTCTGACCTAAATATTCAATTTGCCAGTTAAATATTTAATTTATTAGCTAAATATTTAACTTGCTGGTTAAATATTTAACTTGCTAGTTAAATATTTAGGTCCGAGCTAAATATTTAGTTAGCAAAATTAAATATTTAGTTTAGGAATTAGAAATTAAATATTTAGTTAGTAAACTAAATATTACATTTTATACCAAAATATTTAGTTTACTAACTACATATTTAGGTATAAATTCGATATTTAATTTACACCTAAGTTTTTAGTTTACTAACTAAATATTTTACTTGCAAGTAATTAGTTTGTAAACTAAATATTTATCTTGGAAATTAAATATTTAGTTTGAAACTATGACATTTATAGATGTATGAATAACATGGTGAAAATATGACTTTGAAAAAAATGTTTTTTTCCCTTATTAGTAAAAGCTAAATAATCTAGAATATTGATGTTAATTTTTGACTGTGCACCTTTACAAACAACGCCACATAGTGCGCTGAGGCAGAATGAGCTCAGGCTGCTGCGCAATCCCAGAAGCTAAAACAGCATGTTTTTCTTTCAGCTGCTCTGCAGGGGTCACCACAGATAGTGACCTTGACTTAAGATGGTATTTAAAAGGGAAATGAGTATTTTGATTAATATTATTGTTGCTGACATATCACTTGTGTTGGACTTATTTATTTTTTAACAAACTATCAGCTGCTTTGGACACAACAATGAAAAAATAACACAGTGAATGAAATTCTTACATATCTGAAGGACCGCTAGTCAACTGCATGTTTGTTTTATCTTGAAAACTACTCTCAGATTAAAATGTGCTTTAATATATATATTTTTTTAAGAAACGAGGGGGAAAAACCCAATGAATCAAAAACGACTTCATGGCCGTACCTGGGACAGAGAACTCTGGGACGGTGCCAGAAAACTGCTTCTGAGTGAAGACGGGCCTGTTGTCGTTCTGGTCCAGAACCACTATCTCGATGGTGGTGGGGTTCTCCAGTCTTTCTCCACTGGGGGACAGCGCAAAGGCCTTCAGCTGCACACACAAACAGAAACAAGGAACGTTTCATAGTTTTGCGCTGAAATCATGAGATTATTCATCAACGTGTCCACTAAGAGCATTAGACATGTGAAGTCAGCCAACACGGGCCGTCAGAAGGAAAAATGCATCACATCCTGACGTTTCTCTCAGGACGCCCATAAAAGCCTCGAAGCACTGACTTCTGGACGTGTTGGACACAATGATATGTGAGGCAGCAATGTTAACACGTGCACACGTGCTTGTTCTCGAGCCTCGACTTACGGTGAAGCTGCGGAACCTCTCCCTGTCCAGAGGCTGCTTGCTCCTGATCACGCCGCTTTTATCGTCGATCTCAAACAGGTTCTTGGGCTCCTGGTCCACCCCCGGCCCCTCTAACTTGTAGATCACCTCGCCTGAGAAGATTTTGTCTGACTTGATCTGAGAAGAGAGACGAGAAAACGGTGAAGGAAAGATGAAGTCGAAGCGTTAAGTCTCCTTCTGAGACTCCAACTGACAGCAAAAATCAATTTTTAACTTTGTTGTAATTTCTTTGACTAATTGCGTGTATATTTTGCACTTTTAAAAAAAAAATATATTTTTTTTGTTTGTACAAAACAGTCAGTTTATAAGGTTTTAATATATAGCTGACAGACTTCAGATGTCCTTGTTGACGTTTCCAGTCAGTCACCATCTTATTAAAGCCTTTAAATTAATGAATGAAGACAAACTATAATAAGAACCAAATGGCTTCACTTTCTAAATCTGGATCAACCTTTTGGCTCCACGTGTGTTTTAATCCTGAACCAGTCAAATGTAAATCTAGAAAGAAAGAAATACTTTTCATTTTGGTCCTGGTTTTAGATGATCACACTTAAATATGAAAACAAGATGGTTGTAATTTTAAGTCTTTTTAATACAATGCTTTTTGCATAAATTACTTTTTGTTGCTTAACTGGTTGAATCAGACACTACATGGTTTGTTCACGTGAATTAAAACAATCTTTGGGTGATCAAAAAGACATATAGGATTTTTTTTTTTTTTTTTTTGTGGGGCTTTAAAAAAAAAAAAAAAAAACTATTCATCATCCTATACCATATATACCCAAAAAACTATTGTATGAATATAACAAATGTTGTATATCTGACAACAACAAGGTCGAATATAAATATTCACCAGACAACATGCTGACTGATTCTTGTTTTTTACCTGGATGATGTTCATGGAGCCAAATACAAAATAAAAAAGGAAAATGGTAATAAAACTGTATCTTTGGGGGAAATATGTGATTTGCTAACTTTAGTGGCATTTAATTTTAATATAAAACACAGTTCTCGGTGGCTCAAAACAGCGAGACGTTTCCGATGAAAGCTGAGAAAAGTTATTTTCTTATCATTTAGATTAATTGTGATGCAGACACAGTCGTTGCAGCAGTGGCGATTTTAGCCTCTTTTTGGGGGGTGCTCAAGCACCCCTAAATTTTAATTTTGCACACCTGAAAAATAAATGTAAAAAAAGTTTTTTTGGGGTTGTTCTTGCATTTATGATTCAATGCACCAAAATAAACAAATTAAAAAGGTCACAGATCATTGTAATACTTGATTTATTTACATAATGACTTTAATCGCTGGATGTTCGGCCCCTGAGCTGCTGGCTTTCAGTAACTGAGCAGTTAGTTGAACAGCCCTGCTTTAGAGGGTGCGATACAGTTTATTCCATTCCCCAAACCCAAACTGAGTGTAGATATGCAAAAGATGATAAAACGCTGCGGCCGACCTCACGAGCAGCTGAATCCAACAGTGATAAACAGGAAGTACCACATGTTCATCTGTACGAAGGTAACTGCAAGTAAGTCCTCCATTTTCTGTCATAATTACATTGCATGATTAATGGTTAATCAAATCCCAGTCTGGGAGCCTTTCTGGGTGGAGTTTGCATGTTCTCTCCGTGCATGCGTGGGTTTCCTCTGGATACTCCGGTTTTCTCCCACAGACCAAAAACACGCATGTTAGACTAATTGGTAACTCTAAATTGTTATGTGACCCTGTGATGGATTTGTGACCTGTCCAGGGTGCCCCCCGCCCCTCGCACAGTGACTGCTGGAAATGGGCACCGGTGACCCCCATGACCAAAAATGGACGAAGCGGGTAAAAGATAATGGATGGATTATTGGTTAAATTAAAGGTTAATGTTTAAAGCTAGTTGGGATATAAACTTCTTGTTGCATAAGTTTAGTCTTTATTTGTTATGATCATTTACGTAACACTAATCTGATTTTGTACAAAGTGCTTATTATGTTGTGTAATGTAAAGCAGAGCGCTACGTCTGTCGCGTTGTCTGTATTGCACATGGCTAGCTCAGCGCTACTTCTTGTTGTGCTGTGCTCTCTAAAATAATTACTGAATCAAGTGTTTACTAATTTAGGTAAACTTAGACATTAAACAACCCGTTAAAATACACCAGAATGCAGAAAATGGCATCTACTTTATTCAAAATTTATGTCCCAGCCCCCACATGAATGCTTCTGACACCTATGGCCACCACATTGTTCAAGCCAAGAGCCATTGTCAGCACTGGGGGCTAATCCCCCCTAAAGGTCAGATTCTAGAATCGCCCCTGCGCTGCCGTCGGTTACAGAAAGGACGTTTCTTTGACAAATAGAATTGCAGCAAATGAAAACAGTTGCCGTGCACAAACGACCAAAACCAATTACCAGTTATGACACCAGACTTCTAAATCAGCTGTTTGAAACCAGGATTTGTCATCGTTTGTGTGTGTCTGTGTACACGCGTGTGCACTTATTAAAATGATTATTTCCCTGCGGTTGTTCGTTTGTTTGTATCTGAGTGATTATAACCTTTAACCTTCTTGTTTCTTTTAAGCCCCTCTTGCACATTTTAGTTTTACTCTCTCATGATTTTATGCTTCTTCTTTTTTGTTGCACTAAAAAAAAAACGATCAACACCTGAGAGGGTCAGCAGTTGTGTGACCTGACAGCTTTACCTGGACGAGGTCTTCAGGAACCTGTTTGCTGTTTTCTGACACTCTGATTTGAGGGATGATCCAGTCTCTCTTCACTCTGACGCCGTCTTTTCTTGGATTTCTCCACGAGGAAAGCGTCCGAGGGTGCCGCCCCTCCTCGTTTTGTTCTACGAAGCTCAGAACCTGAGAAAATGTGAAAGGTTGACAGTAAGTTGGATTACATGAAATGCTTGTCATGAACCCCAGAGAGCCTCGCTCACGGAAGACAAACATTACACCATTACAGCTATTTGCAGCTGCTTAGCGTCCCTCGGAGCTTTAATGCTCCCAGAGGCCTGCAGAATGGCTAACGGTTCTGAGGAGGTCCAGAGAGGAGAAGGCAGCTTCAGCTCTCACTTTGTGTCTGTTGTGTTTGAGCTGGGTGCAAATTCATCTCAGGATGAGGAAACTCAAACACTTATGTTCATTTCACTTCATCACATTGCTCACATGGCTGTATTTACCACCCCCCCCCCCCACCACCACCACCACACAGCAGCTGTCGACAGTGGATTTAGATCTTGTGCTTTCCCACCCGCATTCCCGCTCACGCTCACAAATTCCCCCTTTATGCCTCAACTCTGCACCTGACTGGGAGTTTGGGATCACCTTACAGATCTGCTCTGCACGATGAATTCCACAGACACAACAGCTCGTGTGTGTTTTCTCACACAACCAAGCGCAGATGCGCACGCATAAAGCGCGCACGAGCTTCGACAGAGCGCACGCCCACGCAAACGTTAGGTCATGCACACGTTTCCTTTGGTCGCTTCCTGCTTTTCTCTGGGATTTCACTGCAGTCAGCTCAACGTTTGAGGCTCCACAATCCCAAGACGGAAAAATCATCTGTGCGAGTTCATTCACACAAAACTGAACGTTGAAATCAGTTTGACCAGTGGTTGGTGAATTTGGTGACGCAGGAGATGAGACTGACTGTTTTCTGATCATGTGATGTGCTTGAAACTTTGTAAGTAATTAATGGAATCAAGTCTGCCGATAAACCATCTAGGGTGTAACGGTTGTTCATCTGCAGCTGATTAACTAACCTGATTCAAGATGGCGGCCGCAGCTAGTCAACCATTTCTACAACTCTTCAAGGTTTGGCTCAAATGGCTACAGGTCCATCGTTTATCAGCTCAAGGCGATTCGTTGTAACGCGGCGGGTGATGTTCATGTCTTCAAGGAGTCCGGGCCTTTAATTAAACGATGTGTGACTTGTGCAGAATCACGAGCGCGCTCTGTCTCTGTTGGGTGTGTTGTCTGCTGAACAGATCGTCTGTCGCGCTGCGAGACGGCACAGAAATGAATGGCAGGCATGGCTGGCATGTGCAGGCCGAGACGGGGAGGAGGCTAATCTTAGAGCATTTTATAATCCCTGGCCTCTTCCTGTTAACTGTTTCTATCCTGCAGCATCCGCACTCAGAGATGCTTCCACTCGAGTCTTAACCCCCCCGTCCTCCCAACACATGTTCAACCTGAAAATGATCAACTTCCGTTTAGCTATATATTCTGAATGACTCGGTCCAGATCAACAACACCCTCACTAGGGTCCTTGAGGGGTCATGGGAGTTTTTCCATCCAATCTACGTGTTTTGTGGACTTTAAGACTTTCGACCATGTTCCTAAAGGTACACTGTGTGGGGGTGCTCCATGAGGGGCTTGTTGTTACCGGCTGTTCCGTCCCTATACAAGCGGTGCAAGAGTTTGGTTCACATTGCCGGTGGTTAAGTCGGACCCCTTCAAGGTGGGAGTTGGACTCTGCCAGGGCTGCCGTTGTCACCGATTCTGTTCATAACTTTTATGGACAGAATTTCTCGGTGCAGCCAGTGGAAGGAGGGAGTCCGGTTCAGTGGTAGCAGGATTCCGTCTCTGCTCTTTGCAGATGATGTGGTCCTGTTGGCGTCATCGTGCCGTGATCTCCAACTCTCACTGGAGCGGTTCGCAGCCGAGTGAGAAGCGGCTGGGATGAGAATCAGCACCTCCAAATCTGAGGCCGTGGTCCTCAGTCGGAACAGAGTGGATTGCTCTGTTCGGGTCGAGGGCGAGGTTCTGCCTCAAGTGGAGGAGTTCAAATATCTCTGGGTTTTGTTCACGAGTGAGGGAAGAATGGAGCGTGAGATTAGCAGACGGATTGGGTGCAGCATCTGCAGTATTGAGGACTCTGTGCCGGTCCGTTGTGGTGAAGAGGGAGCTGAGCTGTAAGGCAAAACTCTTTGTTTACCGGTCGGTCTACGTCCCTCATCTATGATCCTGAATTCTGGGTAGTGACCAAAAGAATGAGACTGTGGGTACAGGAGGTTGAATTGAATTTCCTCTGCAGGGTAGGTGGACTCTCCCTTAGAGAGAGGGTGAGAAGTTCAGTTATCAGGAGAGATCTGGAGCAGAACCGCTGCTCCTCCACATCGAGACGAGCCAGTTGAGGTGGTTCAGGCATCTGCTAAGGATGCTTCCTGGACACCTCCCTAGGGAGGTGCTTCGGGCATGTCCGACATGAAGGAGACCCCGGGGAAGACCCAGGACACACTGGAGAGACTATGTCTCTCAGCTGGCCTGGAATCCTCCCAGAAGAGCTGGAAGAGGCTGTGGGACGAGATGTCTGGGCCTTCCTGCTCAACCTGCTGCCCCCGAGACCAGACTTCAGAACAAGAGGAAGATGATCGATGGATGGATGAAGATCAACAACAGCTGATTCACAGCTTTACTTCTAAATACGTCAGTTTCGACATTTTGCCTGAAATGTGAAAATTCAAGTTTAAGAATGTGCAGAGAGAAAGTTGCAAATTGGGAAGCATCAGTGTGGGTTCATCAGAGTTCACAGCACAACTTCCAATGAAACGACTCATTTACTTCAGGAGAGTCGCAAATTGGCTTTAAAATTCACTTTGTTAGGAAAAGTTGAGCACAGCAGGTACAATGGTTTAACAAAATGAAAGTGTGCAGCATTCTCTCAGCAGATGCAACAGGAGCTGTCCTGGCTCGAGGAGATCCTGGGGAGGAGCAACCCATACTCTACATGAGCCATAAGCTGCAGCCTCAGGAAGTGAGGTACTCTGTGGTGGGCAAAGAAGGCCTGGCCATTAAATGGGCGCTGGAAAGCGTCAAGAACAGAGTATTGGATTTGGAGACAGATCATCGTGCCCTGACCTGGATCAACACCATGAAGGACAGTAACTATCGTCTAACTAG
>JAVCKU010000042.1:5499444-5518815 GCA_032273985.1 Hypsolebias coamazonicus | reverse complement strand
CCAGGGCTGGGTTTTGAACCGGCAATCTTCTCGCTGAGAGGCAGCTCTACCAACAGAGCCACCAAGCTGGAAATGTCATGCCTTTCATTTCATTCTCTGAGGTCTATTGCAAAACAGATATTGAATATCTAAATGAATCAGTATATTTCTGTTTTAGTTGACTGCAGGTTTAATTATTATATTTCTTACCTGACAGAAGAGAAGACCCAGCACACACACCATCAACATCCGTACCGCCATCCTCAGTGTGGACAGGACCAGACCTGAGTCTCCTCAGTGGTTTTACTGCACACAATGTCCAAACACATCAACTTGCAAAACTTTCCCTCGGTCTGTCCTCTTCTGTCCTCCTGCAGCCTCTTACTGTGAGAGTCTCTCCTTCCTTTCCTCTCCCAGCATCTGTCTCTCGCAGCTCCACCCTGTCCTGTCCATAGCTGGCCTGTGTCTCACAGTGGTGGGGTAAAGGGGGTTAGGATTTCAGCAGCGGGCCTCTCATGAACCCTCCACCCCCCAGCACATGTGCTGTCACTCATAAGGCCGATGGACGAGGGCGAAGGAGAAGAGGAGGGAAGTGGAGCAGCTGCTGGCAGAGAGGACAGACACAAGAAGAGAGGATGGTAACTTTTTAAAACTACTAGTTTAGACAGGAAAACAAGAAGAATAGAGAAACAGGTTTTTATTTTATTATTTTTTTTGTAAAGATGTTATGTGAATGCTAAGTGCTGGATGACTTTGCTACAAGTTGTTAAAATGAGCAAAACAGAGACTAAAGCAAGCAAAATAGAAGCTAAAGTGCACAAAAGAGAATAAAATTAGTTAAACAGTGGCTAAAATTAGCAAAGCAGAGGTCAAAATGAACAAAATACAAGCTAAAAACTAAAAGCAGCAAAACAGAAGCTAAATCTATTGCTGTATTGTTGCTGTTGTCATCATTCCTTAGTTTGTAGCCAGGTCTCTCTTGTAAATGAGTCCTCGAGGCTCAATGAGATTAACCTGCCTAAATAAAGGTTGAATGAATGAATGAATGAAAAAAACTGTTTCCTATCTTTCAAATATCTAGATACCCACTGGAATACTGGTCCTCTAATACCGTATTTGTTCAATTTTTCAAGGAGAATAGTGTGATCAATAGTATCAAATGCTTTTTTTTTAATCAACAAAAATACTGACACAACATTGTTTTTGATCGACAGCAGTAGTATTGTCCTTATCAGTGTCATGTCCCTGATTATTGTCCTGTGTCAGTGTCTTGTTTGTCCTCTTCATACTTCAGCTTGTTAGATCAACAGCTCCTCATCAGGCTCGTTAGCAGCAGGAGGACTAATGAGCAGACGGCTTCATGCAGAACATCAACACCTGAATCAAACCATCTATTAACAAAAACAAAGGAGGAAGCATTATTAGAAGTTAATTTAATTTCCTGGACATTAACCTTGCTTTATCTGCTAAAGCAACACTTTTAGATTCAACCGCCCTGTTTTCTGTGTTACTTAAACCATAATTAGCAACATTTCTGTGAAGGTGATGTTTCATTTTGAAAGATGAATGTTTTATTGTTGCTTTCTTTATTTGCACTTAAAAAACATTAATATCCACAGTGCTCACTTTTCCAGGTGATTGTGAGGTAAATCAGGCGTCTAATCGTTACACTATTCTCCGTAGTTTTCTGCAGTTACAGGTAATCAAAACAAGCGTGGATCTCTTAAGTGTTTCGCCGCCTGTGTGGAGTGCTTTCATTAATCAAGCAGACAAATAATACCCAGAGGGATGCGTCTGTTCTGAATTTAAGAAAATAGGAGCACAACAAAAAAAAACTTTATGATGTTGAGAATAATGAAAAATACAGCGGCGCCAGTGGAGCTTCTCTTGTTGGCGTCCGCTGCTCATTTATCTGTCAGATTCTTCTTTCCGTCATCTTCTGCCTTCCTGTGACTCATGAAGGGCTCCATTTGTCATCCAGCAGGCGATGAGTGTGGTGTCCTCCCCCCACGACCTCTGCTCAGCCCATAATGAGATATCAGCTATTCTGCCTCATGCTCGCACCATCAGCACCAAGACCTGGGTCAGATGGTGTTTGGAAACACTCCTTCAGTTTGTTCGTGCACTGGATGAGATGAATTATCCACACGGGTCTGTGATGAACTGCAAACATCAGCTCTGTCCCGCAGAGGACAACAAATATAAAACAATCAGTATTTGGATGGACGTCTTGTTTTATAGTTTTAATGCTGGTCTGAGACGCACGGAGGAAAAAGTTACTTTGTTTGAATCTTGTTGGTCTGGAGTCAGAAGGTTGATGATGAAGGAATATACGTCACAAGTCTGATGAAGAACCCTTTAATGCCACATCAAGACTTTTATTAAAATCCTCGTCTAATCTGCAGCTGTTATTCACTAAAGGTTCACATTACAAGCTATAAAACAATAAATAAATAAATACATGAAACATGAAAAAGGTTATCCTGAACTGTATCAAATCTTGCATTAGGAACAAGTTTCCTCCGGTAGTTTTCTAGATACAGCGGAGCTTGAAAGTTTGTTAACTCTTTAAACGTTTCTATATTTTTCTCTACATATGATCTAAAACATCGTCAGATTTTCACACAAGTACTAAAAGTAGATAAAGACAAGCCAGTTACCGTATTTTTCGGACTTGAAGGCACACAGTGAGTCTTGTAATCAGGTGTGCTGTTTGCATTGATTGTGCTTACAGACCTCGAACCAGTTTCATGTGGTTGTTGTGAATGAGTTGAATAAAGTTTGACTGTTTTGTTTCGCTTAAAGCACCTCATACTCCAGTGACAAGTCAAGTGTGTCCCATAGTCTGAAAATACGGTAAACAAATGAGACAAAATATTAGACTTGGTCATTTATTTATTGAGGACAATGATTTAACATTAAATATCTGTGAGTGGTAAAAGTATGTGAACCTCTAGGACTATCAGTTAATTTGAAGGTGAAATTAGAGTCAGGTGTTTTCAATCAATGATGATGATCAGGTGTGAGTGGACACCATGTTTGATTTAAAGAACAGGATCTATCAAAGTCTGATCTTCACAACATGTTGGTGGAACAAAGGAGACACAGTCGTATCCAGTTTGGTCAAATTAACGTGTGTGTTCTCATTAACTAGCATCATTTCTAGTTGTGCTCAGAGTGTGTGTTGTGAACGACTGTCAGCTACTACCAGCCCAACATTAAACTCAGTGACATCACCGAGTTGTTTCTGTGCTGATCATCTGCATCAAACTGTTTGAACTGAGTTGGCACCAACATTTAATATGTACTAATAATGGTTTCATTAAAACCTACCCTGTGATTAGGAGATATTTTGCTAACAGACAGAGTTGGCTCCAACAGTTAGTGACAAAGATACAAACTTATTTTAATTTAAAACTCCGGCATAAAAAGTGATGGGCGATACGCATTCCTTCAGAGAACGTTACACTTTTAGTTAAATATTTTTCCTCGGGTTCTTTGGTATGTTTGTTTTCGATTAATGAATAAATAAAAAAATCTGCTGCTGTTTTAGTAAAAGTATTTTTGAAATGCTCAGCAGCTGCATTCTTTGGAAAAAAATTAAACTAATATAAACCTAAACCCTAAAGATAAAAAAATTGAGAGTCAATAATTCAGCTTCAGAAATATTCACACATAAAACACAAACATTAAATATAATTTTTGGTATTTTCTTCAGCTAAAAATATAATAAAATACATTTCCAGTATTTTTAGCAGAGAAAGAAAATACTGGAAAATCATTTTCCTGATGGTTTAATCGTGGAAAAATAATTTAACTCATGTATTTCAGCAGTTCAGTCCACAAAATTCACAATTTCTTCTTTTGGAAAAATGACAGAAAACAAATATAATTGGAAAATATATTTTTGAAGTATTTTTAGCAGAGGAACAATATTAAAAGATAAATGTTTCTGTTTTTTGCAAATGATGAATAATCTAGAGTAGTTTATTTCAAATGTTCAATTCAAACAAACAAACAAACAAAAAAAAAAATTTCCAGTATTTTTTCCACAAGAGGAAAATGTTAACTTTGTGGACTGTACAGGAGAAATAAACACCAACGATGGTTAGGTGATCCTTGTGGAAAAAACTACAGGTAAATATATTCTTTCAGTGATATAGACATTTCCAGAAAATTATCCAGATGAAGGATAACCCGCTTATTTTAGGTTGTTTGTTTTAACTTTACAATTCCCGTAATTAACATTTTTAGTAGTTAATGTTAGCATATGTGTTTTAGCATAGAGGTTATCAGCTGTTGTGCCAAGTTAGAAATCTTTTCTAATAACTCAGTTAGTCTGGTAAAGCTAAAATGTCCCAGGTTTTCACCAGCCTTAAACGCAGCATAAACCGAGTTGCACTCCGGCTCAAAATATCCGACCTGACTCGGCCCCAGGCTGTAGTCATCATTTCTGAACCCGACCCAACGAATTAACAGTAATTACAGGTCAGAACTTGAAAAACCAACATGTTTAATTAAGCTTTGACCGCCTGTATAGTTATTAACGGTCGGAGGATGCGTGGCTGAGGGGGTGTTTGTCCTTTCATGGCCATCAAAACACATTAAATCCCTGCTTCTGTCTGCATTCTGCATTATTCAGACATGGACCCTGCTCTGACATGTCCGCTTTGGGATCTCACCTGTTTAAGTTGTCAGCTGGGCGCGTCCGCTGAGCGCAGCGGCTGAACGTCCATTTCATATCAATTGGCTTCATTCGTGCTGGTCGATTGTTTCTGTCCCATCTGAAGCTGAGCAAAACTTTATTTGACCTCTTTTAAGGCCGGTCAGCGCACGGTGAAACGGCTGCGTGCGGCTGGTGAATGTATGGCAAGCCATGTTACCATATAATTGGATTGTCAGCCGACTGACTATCTGCTGATGCAATCAAAAGCCCGACACTGGCCTGGCCTGGCCTGGCCCGGCCCACACATTAAGTACGTTATTGTGGCCCGGCCCGACCCAGTTTAGGGCCAGGCCAGGCCGGGCCAGGCCAGGCTGGACTCTGGGTTCGTGTTATAAATGACAGCTCCAGTGAATCTGGAGCAGCAAGAAAGTCTCACAGCAGAGCTGCGCTCTCATGTTGACTGATGTCATCCACAGCAGGGGTTGTGCACGTCTAGTTGACAAATTGTATGTGCTGAATAAACTCGTGCAAATTGAAACGTGAACATTTGAAAAACTGTTCATGCATTTTAAATCTTATTTGTGGCACTAACCTCGTAAACATACAAATCGCTTGTGTGACGTGTGAGGCTGATTTATCGTCATCAAAATCTAAAATGTCTCAATATTTAAAATATTCTAACCTCGACTGTAAAACAGACAGAAACAGACATAAATAATAATAATAAATCTGCACTAAAAGCTAAAGTTTGTATCTGATAAGTTGCTCATCTCTGAGTCTCATTCACACTTACACACATTTAATAAATGTAAAAATGTTTTACAGATTGCCTTCAGCTGTCTTTTGATTGTTTTATTTCAAAGCTTGTGGTTAAAAACTGAGATAAAATAAAAATAAAAAGATTTACTGTCCGAGCACGTTCTTACTCAGCCAAAATGTAAAAGATTTAATTTGAGTCAGCTGTTTTTGTTTTAACGCAGTAGCACAACTCTGTCGAACCAAAGTTATTTATCATTTCACTGTTTCGTATTTGCTTCACAGCAAGGAGTTTGTGAACTTTAGATGTTCCTCATGTTTTATTACGTTAAGAAGGATGTCATCGAGACATTTATTGATTCTTATTTATTTAGGTCTCAAAGCTTTTTAATCAAATGTCTGAACTGCTCTTTAAAACGTGCACGTTGAAAAGTTTGAGTTTAAATAAAAACACATTGAAGGAGAAGCTGTTTGAGACGAGTCAGCTGCAAAGATCAGATGACATCATCACAGCTGAATAATAATAAAAATGGACATGTGAGCCATTTTTCAGCGACAGGAAGACGCTGGATTTAGTTACAGCCGAGCGCCGTTGACTGTTTGGACCGGCAGAACCACGGCACAGACTTTATTTTACCGTCAGCACTTTCAAGAGTCTCCGGGATGAGATCTTTTGTTGGTCACACCTTCAACAACCTTTGAAAAATGAAGAAAAGCAGTTTTTGAGATTATTTAGATAAAACAAGGACATTTTAGTCAGTTTCTAGATAAGAACGATATTCTGATACATTAAAGAGATCTTTTTACAAGACGGGTTCTATGAAAACTTTATGAAAAATAAACATCTTACCTGTTGTAGACAGCTCTTTAAACAACCTCAGCTAAAATAAATAATTTTAATCTAACCGGACTGACGAGCAGGTCCAAGAACAAACTGGGCTTGTTTAGCGCTGGAATAGCTTAACATTTCAACATTTTAACATTTCAACTTTTTAACATTTCAACATTTCAACATTTTAACATTTCAACATTTCAACATTTCAACATTTTAACATTTCAACATTTTAACATTTTAATACAAAAGTTACAAGCTGTGAAAAATGGTAGAAACCCACTGTGCTAGCTGTAAAATGTGGTGGCTCTAAGGTGTAAATGAGCAACATTTGAAAAAAATGGAATTACATTAAGCCAAAGGAGAAGTGGCGTTTGTTTGTTTTTTTGTGTGTATTTTTAAAAAACTTTATTACTGACATAAAACAGAACAACAGAACAATGTACAATATGCATACAATGGAGGTAAAGTTAGCAGGCTAGCACACACACATAAAAACATCACTTCTGCTTTGGCTTAATGTCATTATGTTTTTTTCTGCTTTTTATTTTAAGAAAAAACAAAAGAAACATTTTAGTAATTTTTTTCTTTTTTCAAATGTGATTATGGCCACTTCTACTTTGGCCACTACTGTTTTGGCTTATGTAATTCTGTTCTTTTTTTTTTTTTTTCCCAAATGTAATTCCATTTTTTATTTTATTTATTTATTTATTTCAAATGCGATTCCGGCCACTTCTGCTTTGGCCACTTCCGTTTTGGCCTCTCCCTCCTTGGCCACTACCATTTTGACCACTTCTGCTTTGGCCACTTCCATTTTGGTCACTTCCGTTTTGGCCACTACCGTTTTGGCTTAACGTAATCCCCCGCCCCCTTTGGCCACTTCCATTTTGGCCACTACCGTTTTTGCATCTTCCGTTTTGGCCTCTCCCTCCTTGGCCACTACCGTTTTGGCCACTTCCTCTTTGGCCACTTCCGTTTTGGCCACTACCGTTTTGGCCACTTCCGTTTTGGCCACTACCATTTTTGCATCTTCCGTTTTGGCCACTTCCTCTTTGGCCACTTCCGTTTTGGCCACTTCCTCTTTGGCCACTTCCGTTTTGGCCACTTCCGTTTTGGCCACTTCCGTTTTGGCCACTACCGTTTTTGCATATTCCGTTATGGCCACTTCCGTTTTGGCCACTACCGTTTTGACCACTTCTGCTTTGGCTTAATGTAATTCTGTAATTTCAAATGTTGTTCATTCACACCTTAGGGCCACCATAGTAAAATCATCAATACAGTCAAAAATAAACTTTGTGTTCCGAGGCCGTTCAAAATGCCATCTGCAGCAGGTAAGACATTATTTGTTCATAACTTATTAACCGAACCCCACTGCAAAGGATCTGAATGATCATTTTAGTGTCCATAACTCAGTTTAACATAAAGTGTCAGGGTAATGAAGGGACATATATTTGCTTTGCACCTTCAACATATGTAATAAAAGAAAAAAAAGTGTTTTGTGCTAAAATAAAAGATAAAATGTAAAATATTTAAAAGTTTAGGAGCTCAGTGTCAATCAGGATCAGGCTGCTGGTCTCTGTTCCAGATTATTGAGACTAACTGCTGCTAAATGTCATGATTATCTTTCTGTTTCTTCACAGCTAATGTTCCCAATAAAAGAACAAAATTTATTTCACATCATTAAGCACAAAACAATTGTTAGCTTAGAAAAATATTAGTGTTAAAGAGAGATATTTGCAAACTAATCTAAATGTCACCGTTTGGGGTTTCCTGCTGGTTTTGTTGTTTGTTTTTTCAGTGTTTGTTCATTTAGTTTTTCATTTTTATTTATCTTGTATTGCAGCTGTCATGTTTCTGTATTTGTTCTGTCATGCAGACACTCACACCTGCCAGCCATCTGTAATCACCCCAGCTGTTCACATTCAGTAATTACCTGACCTGGTTACTTATACCTCTGCTTGACTCCAGCTCGTTATCAGCTCCTCGTGCACTTTAAGTCCTTTTGGGTTTTGGCTCATGTAACTCCAAAAAAATTACTTTATTTATTTGTTTGTTTGTTTGTTTTTCAACGTGCCTTCCTGCTGCTCTGCACTTTTGGGTCAAAACCAACAACATGAACTACAATCAGTTCCCTCTGAGCATGCATCAGGGTACAGTCAGTTCCATAAAACTAATTCTGTCCATGATCATATTATCATGGGTGGCTGTGGTTGAGCGGTTAGAGCCGGCGTCCTCCAGTGGGAGAGGTGGAGGTTCGACTCCACAGCATCACTGAACCCCTCACTGCCTCAGATGTGTCCCATCAGTGAATGAATGTGATGATCAGTCTATGTAGAGATCTATAGAGCGCTGTGGTAAACGAGGCACAGAGTGTTGTAAAGAGCTTTGAGTGTTTTGATCAGATGGAAAGTCACAGCTGTCCATTCCCATGATCTGCTGCTTGCTCCAGAGTCTGGCTGCAGGAGCAGGGAGGTCCAGACCTCTCTCCACACCCAGCTCTTCTGGGTGGACTCCAGATGCTCGTATCACCTCAACTCCTCCGGATGTGAAGGAGCAGCAGCCGTGCTCCGAGTCTCTCCCTGATTTATCATCTCGATCTCCTGCATCCATAATATAGTTTTTTCATTCATGACTCAAAGCTGCTGGTGCTGGTAGGAATGCTGAGTGGAGATTCACTTTGCAGCTCGGCTCCCTCTTCACCACCACGGACCGGTGCAGAAGCTCAGTACTGCAGAATCTGCACCAATCTCACGCCCAGAGGCAGCACCTGGCTCCCAGCAGTCCATCCTCAGATCACAGCTGCTGCTTTGTCTTTGCTCGAGCACCACAGAACATCTGGTCCTTACATGGAAATCTTCTCGTCGCATTAAACTTTTTCTCAGTTGTGCCTCAAACCCAGAGGCTCAGTGATGGTCCAGATCCTTTGATTGCTCAGGGCTGTTTAGAATGGATCAGAAGATGCTGAGACGTGGTGCATGAGCTGGGCGCGATGGAGAGCGTGCACAAGCAGAGAATGAGCAGAGCCAAGTGTTTCTGACAGCTGAGAACTTTTTAAAGAAGATGAAGGAGCGAAGGTCGACGCTGACGTTGACTGATGAATAAACTAAGACCAAACGCTCATCGTGGGCTGAACATGTTTGTGTTTGAAGATTAGAGACAAATAAATCAATACACCATTAAAAGACTTTTCTATCAGTGTTTGAACAAAAACCTTCAGACTGTGCAGCAGTTTCAGATGAAAGAACGACGGCTGCTTGGAGGCAAAAATCTTCATGCATCTTTTTCATCTCAATGTATTTTATACCAAAACAGAAAAGTGATGAAACTTAAGGAAACGTTAGTAAATCACATTATTACAGATCATTTATAAAATATTGTCAGTGATTCTCACAAATATGAATGTAATATTTATAAAACTAAGTTTAAGCCGTTTTGTTTTTGATCAGGTTGGTAGTGGTGTAATAAATCATATTAGTATTTTAACTTTACACCATAAATGTATTTTTTTCTCCAGCATTAATAAATGCACATCAGTGTGACAGTGTTTCACTTCAGCTGTTGCTCAAGCCGCTAAATGTTCATCCTTCAACAGAAGCAACACAACAAAACTTTAGTGGCTCTACATCTACAGTAATCCATATAATGTTAAGATTATAATAAAGCATTTATACTTACAGAAATGGAGTCATTAAAAGCTAATATTTGAGATGCTGTGGGCCAGAATCCATTTGCTTTGTCCATAATTATTGGATGCATGCTCACACACACAAACACACACAAAACCTTCTAAAAATGAACAAGAATCCAAATTAAACAACTGTGCACCATAAGTTCAAGACCCATGAAGCATAACTAGCCTCATAAATGAGCTCCGCTGGATGATTTTATGGTGTTGGTCTCTGCCGTGCACTAAACTCTCAGCACTGGCGCTATAAAACACAAAGTCATCAGAAACAGGCAGCTCTGGCTCCATCGCTGCTGTTTGTTGTGTGGATTCATTACAGCTGCAGTCAGAGATGAACCCTCGCTACAAAACCAACAAACTCACACTTTGATGCGAGAAGTAAATAAATAAATAAATAAATAAGTAAATAAATAAATACATGCAGCTTTGTGAGCTACAGATTAAATTGTGTTAAATCAGACAACTTATCCAGGAGAACTTATAATCTGTCCTTTTTGTCTGTTTTCTTCCTCGTCTTTATTTCCTTTCCTGCTCCTTGTGTGTCGCCCTCTTGTGGTCTGTTCCAGCTGTTGCTCCCTCATGTAATTAGCTTCTGCCAGCACATGTTGTGTCTCCAGCTGTTTGTCAGTGTACAAGAGTCTCCTGTTCCTTGTCATCTGGACATGAAGGTTCCAGGTTCCTGTTCTCCGCCATGTCCTGGTTTAGTCTCTGGTTCCTGTAGGTTGTTGCTGCCACGTCAGCCCTTTTGTTTATTTTTCATTAAATAACTTTTAACCTGAGTTCTCAGAGTCCTCTGGTCCAGACCACCACCAGATGGCTACATAAACATCTGTGCAGTGTTTCCCCTGAACCATGTTGGAATTAAAGGAGCAGCATCACCTGCTGCATGTCATGCTCAAGTTTTTATTGAACTTGTGTTGAGAAGGACCCTTTGGACCTAATCTGTCATGGTTTTGGTTAAGGCTGGCCCCAAGTTAGACAGAGCCAGATGCACAAAAGATGATTTTATCCTCAGGTGCAGCAGCTTCAGGGCTGGAAGGGACAGAAGGTCAAGGTGAGCGTCTTGGTCTTTCCTTAAATTTAAAGCAGTGGTTGAGTTTTAGCTGTTCATCTTTTCTTACTGATATCGTGTCTTATACGTAGTTGGAGCCAGGGAGGAGGAGGGTTGAGGATCCAGAGGAGGTGAGCGTCGGTGGAGAGAGGAGCAGGTTGTCTGGCAGAGCAAGATCTGGTCGCAGCGGAGCAACAAGCAGCGAGGAGGTCTTTGGAGACTTGAAGATGCAGGACTTGGAACTCTCTGAAGAGACTCACAGTCAGGACTGTGCAGAAACAGATGTTGTTGGCGGTCCATTCATTTACCACATTGTAAAATAATGTCCCGGCGCTGGAAGAACATCTGGCAGCAGCTCGTATATGACGTTACACAGTCTCATGGGATGTTGCAGAATCTTGCTTGGCCTGTTGGAGCCCAAAGTTGGTGTTGGGGGTTCTCAGCTGCCGCCATGACGGATTTGATCTCAGACAGAATCATCGCCCTTTGTGTTGATTAAGGTTGGCCAGATGTGGCGGCCATCATAAAATGGGTTGGCTCCTAAAGGGTTGACTTGAATGTGACTCATCCTGTTTGAAGACAGCAAAACCCAGCATGGTGGTGGCTGTATCATGGTTTGGGCTCCTAGGTCCAGGTTTAGACGATGTGGACGTTCGTTCTCTTTGTTTCACCACATGCACTAAAAAGATGCACAAATGCAGAGAGGACAGCTTCAAATCTTATTTCTTTACGTAAAGTAGGCCAGTTGTCCTGCACAGCTGCACTCACTGTTTTTGAATAAAATCAAGATATTCAGCAGATAAAAGTTGAAACATCCATTTCCTTCATGTCCCAGAGTAACTCCTTTAGTGGGGCTGCTGCGTGCTTCAAGCCTCGTGCACATTTTTTAAATTGTTTTTGGGTTTTCCCATCATGTTCATCAGCACAGTGTTGGCTTTAAATGTAAGACAGTTCATCTACTGATCATGTTATTACTATCATTATTATTATTATTATTACTATTATTATTATTATTATTATTATTATTACATAATGCACTTTTTGTCTTTGCAGCAGCTATTTACTGTACATTTCTAGGAATGTGGAGGTTCTCAACCTGCCAGCTCCACATTAAGAGTTAAACAAGTACATTTATAAGTTTTAGTGTCAGTTGCTTCAAAGAGTTCATGTTGAAAAAGTCAATTAATCATTTTAAAGACTTTGTTGTGTTGTTCTAATAAAAGTCTGGAGCAGTAACCAGTGGGTGCACACACACACACACACACACACACACACACACACCTGCTATAAACGTCCTGAGCAGATGATTTATGGCAGCATTAAAGAATCTCCTTTTCTTCTGTGAACGGCAGTAAACACTTCTCCGTTCTCGGGCGTCGTGGGCATTATTCTGCCCTAATAACTGCAACGCTCGGCGCTGAAACAAAAGTCGTTTTTTATGTGAAAGCTCAGTTTCCTTTGCAGTCGTCCTGTTTGGTTGTTAGTTTAATAGAAAAGACTCAGTTCTGATAACTTCCACTGCAGTGTATAAATATTCAGACCCATCTTGGAGTTTTTACCTGTTCCAGGTTTGACAGAACACCAGAAAGAGAAGGTGCACGAGTTATATTTTAAATCTCACTACTGCAGCTGCACTGCTGTGAAGGTGCGTTCCCCAAAGGAGTCAACGTCACTGACTGAACTTCATAAGAGGGCAGCTTAAATTAGATTTGGATATTAATTTAGTGAGAATTACTCATGTTGGTAAAGACTTTCTCTTCAGTTGGATCTTGGTCATAAATTAACACGATGTTTGTTTAATGGCCTCACGTTGACAGACTGATGAGACACGGGCTCAGAATACCAAACATACGTGTTGTTATTGACAGTACTTATAGATTTTCTGTCTGTGGGAGGAAGCGAGGAACAAGAGAAGTGTAGTGTTTCACAGATCTTGATGGAAGAGAATTGTTGCTAATACTTTGTATTGTTCTTACCTTTGTTTGTTGCATTGTGGGGGGAGGGGGGTTCAATGTCCTAGTGATGCAGAGGAAGATGGAGAAGTGAGCGATGCTGCAGAGGAAAACTGCTTGTGGTGTTCGGTGTTGGGTCCAAGCTAAGTCTTGGTGTTTGTGGGACAGAATGGTGTCCAGGTGAGGTAGTGAGCAGGTAACTGTTGGATAATTTCATTATCTTATCATCAACTCATGAAATAAATAAGCCATGTAAGAAACTAGAAGATCTTTACAAACCAGATTTAACATCCTTGCAAGGTAGAGCTCTCATTTCTAACCCGGGTCAGAAGCCCGGCCTGGCCTGACCCAGATTAGGGCCGGGCCAGTGTGGGGCTTTTTATTGCATCAGCAGATGCATGCGGCTGACACTTCAATTACATGGCAACATGGCTTGCCATACCATCACCAGCTGCACACGGCCATTTGACCGCACACTGACTGGCCTTGAAAGAATTAAAAAGTTAAAGTAAAGTCAAAGTAAAGAAAGTCAAACAAATGACATTGTTGTTTTTTCCTTTAGAAGGTGGTTGTGTAATTTTAAAAAGATTCAGCTGCACTCAGTGGACGCGCGCGGCCGATGACCCAAACAGTTGAGATCCCAAAATATGTTGGAGCAGGGTCCGTGTACGAATAATGCAGAACGCAGCAGAAGCAGGGATTTAATGTGCTTTGACAGCCATGAAAGAACAAACACCCCCTCAGCTCCAATCTTCTGTTCCCTTGACTCAGCCGTGCACGGCCGCCAACCGTTAATAGCTTTATAAGCAGTCAAAGCCATGTAAACAATGTTGGGGTGGTGGTGGTGGGGTTCAGATCTGTAATTACTGTTAATATGTCGGGTCAGGTGGGGATCAGAAATGATGACTACAAGCTGGAGCCAGGTCGAGACAAATATTTTGGGACTGAATGCAACTCTATTGCAAAGGGAGCAGCAACTAAAACACAGTGATACAAGATGTTCTACACCACCCTGATGACAAGCTGTGCCCGCAGCAGCATGAAGGAGCATCGACTTATCAGAAAAGGTGAAGTCGAGACAACTCTGCTTTGCAGCTTAGGCTCCTTGAAGTCTGTCAGGTGCGCTCCTGCAGGCTCCACTTTGTTCAGACAGGACATCTCTATAACATTTGACATCAGTAAGAGAAAAACATCCGTGACCTTTACATCCCCATCAGTAGTTAAGGAGACATGGAGGAGCATGAAGACAAGAAACTATCAAGAGTTTAGTCAAAGTTTCATAAAGAATTTGTTTTCAGCTGTCACTTAAATTAGCGATGACACCGTAATGTTCCAGCGCAGGCTGAACATCTGGTGAGGGTTTCAGTGGAGCAGGGGAGTCATCATGATGAGGTGCAGGCGTGGCTGTGTGGATGATTGACAGCTGTGGGGAATGTGAATACATCAGAGAAAAGTGCATAAAAACTGTGAAGGAAAGTAGTTCAAACATAATCGTCCTCCTTCACTCTGAGGCAGAGGATGGACAGAGTCTCTGAAGAAACATGAAGAGAACGTCTAAAGACAGCACAGACTATTAAAACTTTAAAATGGTCATTTTCGATCGACACCTGGCCCGCCAAGCAGTCTGAACCTTAATCTGATCGAGAACCGCTCAGTCACCTGAATTATGAGCGAGACCTGATGGACCAGGAGAAGTTTCTTCATCAGAGGAATTCAAAGCACAAAGGAGTAAACACAGGAACTGTGTTGGGCTCACAGCTGACGGCACGACTTCAGAGTTGAGTCTGTTTTCCTACAAACTAAAGCATCCGAATAAACCGCTCCCCAAAGTGACGTTTCTGTACCTGTAGTCGTCGCCTGCTCTCCTGCCTGCACGCTTCCAGCAGCAGGCTGGATCAGAAGGTGGAGACCTCCACGATGACCATGAACACTGAAGAGCTGAGGCGTGAGAGACGGAGGAGATGACAGAGAACTTAACCAGAGCAACTCACAAACAGTCTGAGACAGGAAATAATGTGGATGTTGTTCTGGTCAGGAGCTGCGTTCTTTATAGATCTGTTGTTTTATTTGTGAACCAAGTGAAGCTCTTTGTGTCCACCTGCATTCTGGCTCTGATCCAACGACTCAGCCCGACAGTTTTTCTTGTGTCTCATAAACATCAGCGCAGATTTTAGTGAACTTCTCCAAAACTAAACAGGACGACGTGTCTCGTGTTTCCTCTGTAATTACAAATGTGCTGATTGTTGTAACGAATGGTTCACGTTAACAAGGACTTTAATATCAAATGTTGAAGGTTTATATACGTGCACACTTCTTCTCACGCCTTTTCAAACAAACTGGACCAGCACATGAAACTCTATGTTGTGATTTTTTATTTATTATGTATTTATTATTAATAAATAATCAGCACATGAAGCTCTATGTTGTGATTTTTACTTATTTATTATGCATTTATTATTAATAAATAATCAGCACACAAAGCTCTATGTTGTGTATTTTCATCAAATGATCCAAAATACATTCATATTTGGGGTTGACCCTCTTCAAGATGGCCGCCCCTGCTTTAGCTACTACAAGCATGGCTGTAACTCAGACAGATGTTGAACTAGAACTGACTGTGGTAGTAGCTGAGAGTCATCCCCATAATTAAACTTATTTTTATTCCATGTTAGTTTCATCGTGTTTAATGTTTGAACTTTGTTCACCAGCAGTGATTTGAACGTTTACTAGAGAAGTATAATGTTTTAAAGGAGGCAGCCGAAGAGCCTGAAGATGTTGGTTTTCATTCTTATCTCTCGTGAACAGAAGTTTCTCTGGAGACCGTATGATTTCCTGACAGGAGCAGAAAATCCTCAAACTGTAAATGAATCATACAGACTGGTTCATGTCAAAATATCAGAAGAGTCTTCATCACATGTTGCAGATATGAAGGAGATGATTCTTCTTCCAGACATTTTACTGCATCAAGCTCTTTTGTAGCTGTTTATCCTTTTTAAATATAGAAATAATTGTTCATTACCAATAAAAAATGCTTTTAAGGAGAATTATTCTGACAACTAAAGGTTGTGGCTGCAGCTGTGCACCTGTTGGTGGAGCTCAGTGGGTCTGGTGTTCAGGAGGAAGCCCTCGCCCTGCCCATCAGACCTCTCCAGCTCCACGGCGGTCATCAATGGCTCCTGTGAGGAGACAGAGCTCCTCTGTTCTGAAAGGTCTGCCCTCCTGTGCACTCACAGGAAGCAGAGCAGAGCCAGAGCAGCTGCACGCCGAGGAGAACCAGGGCTTGTTGAGAAGCTGGCAGGAGACGTGGAGGAGACATGGCGGGTAATTGGAGCACAGTGATATCCGCCATCTTGGCGCGTTGCTTTAATACCAGCTTTGATTGAGGTGAATGGGCCCATGAAGGGCTGTGGAGGAGCTGATAAACCTCGCAGGGCCCGGCTTTGTTCTGGACACTCTTGGCACGCGTGGAGACTTCCTGGAGCTGGGACCTGGGCGGGCACCTGGGAGTCCAGATGTCTCAGTGAGGAATCTCTGGAGGCATCTCTCAGAGCCTGCGGTGACATTTATCGCTCAGTCTGGCGAGACTGAGCCGGGAGGGTTGTGCCAGCTTCCTGTCAGCCCCCCACCCCCCTACCCCATATCTGGCTGAGTGAGCGCTGCTGGAAGTTCAGCTTCCTCCTGTGAGAGAAGGATTTAAAAAACGAGGCACGGGAAATGCACAAGACGCTGCTGTGCTTTCCTGACACCAACAAAATACAGGATTTGTAGTATCAGACGCAAAACCCAGTTTTTCTTGAAGACGCCACAGAAACACAAAGACTTTCTAAAGGCAGGCGGCGTGCACCGACATGAGCGAGCTCTGGAGGATCTGTGTGCTTTTGGTGCTTAATGTTGAAATGAGGCTGCGTCAGGGACGGTTGCTTCAAAACGATGTGCAAAGACCGAGAAACATCTGCACTGGAGGCTCTGCGGGAGAGTCACTTTAATGTTTGTGTCAATTTATGTTAAATATAGTTTTATATAGAGTTTGATCTGCGCCAATTAAACAGAAACAAGATCAGAAGATAAACCATTGATTTGCACCCCCTCCATCTACATCAGGGGTGTCAAACTCACTTAGAAAAGGGGCCAAATTAAAATCGTTTTCAAACTGACAGTTTTAGAATCCACATGAACTTCTTGGTCACATCTTCCTCAAGAGTTTGATTGGTCTCATTTGATGTTCTCTGTTGCACTTTTGACATCATAATCAAAGATCACTGAAAACAATTAAAGTGATAAAAGTATTTTGCATTTAAAATAACATCTTGGGGGCCAGATAAGATTTCAACGAAGGCCACATTTGGCCCACGGGCCTTGAGTTTGACATAGAGTATATGATGAATGAGGTGCCATTTGTAAAGTTGCACAGTCAAAAATTAACAGCAATGTTTTGGTTTATTTAACTTTTCATGAGAAAAAAATTAGTTTTGTTTTTTCAAAGTCATATTTTCACCATGTTATTCAGACATTTATAAATGTCATGATTCCAAATTAAATATTTAATTTACAAATTAAATATTTAGGTTGCAAACCAAATATTTAATTTCTAAGCTAAAAATTTGATTCCTAAACATTCAATTTGCTAAATTTTTAGGTCAGACCTAAATATTTAACTTGCTAGCTAAATATTTAGCTAACAAGTTAAACATTTAGCTTGGATATAAACATTTAGTGTGTAAACTAAATATTTAGTGTGGAGCTAAATATTTAGTGTACTAACTAACTATTTAACTTTTAACTTTTAACTTTTTTATTTAAATAAATATTTAGTGTGGAGCTAAATATTTAGTGTACTAACTAACTATTTAACTTGCAAGTTAAGTATTTATTAGTAAACTAAATATTTAGCTTGTACATTAATATTTAGTTAACAAACTATAACATTTATAAATGTATGAATGACATGGTGAAAATTTGACTTTGAAAAAACAAAAACTTTTTTTCTCATTAAAGGTTAAATAAACCAAAACACTGCTGTTAATTTTTGACTGTGTAACTTTACAAACGGCACCACATACACAACTTTTGGGCTTTTATTTGACTTTTTTTGCTTCACTTTTATTTTAGGCATTTATTCTGTGATGTTTTGTGATTTATGTTCATGTTTTTTGTATTAATTTTTTTATGTTGTATGGTTGGCTGAAAAAGGCTTTTATTCTGACAGTCATGTTTGATCTTCTTATTTTTAGATTTTTCCAGCCTTTTGTTACTTTACGCTTCTAATAACTATTACTTCAAGCTAATACTCCTGCTTGAGCTAGGTGTTTGCAGTTTTAACCTTTTTAGCTATTATTTAGCTACTTTTACTTTTGGATTGCCTTTGATAGCTTTAGCCAGATTCTTCATTCTAGACTTTTCTGATTATTTTAGCTTTTAGCTATCCTTTTACCACTTTTAATTAGCATTTGCTACTTTTAGCTTTCATCTAGCTTTTTGCTACTTTTGGCTTTTATTTGACTCTTTTCAGCCAGTGTTTAGTTTTGTTCTTTTCATCAACTCAGTTTCAGCCTCTTCAGAAATGTCAGCAGATTGAGGACTCAGCAGTCACTGCATGTTTGCAGAATGTAATTTGTCTTGTGGTTTATCTTCTGTCAGACTTTTATTGTTTCTTGGGCTCAAGTCTCATCTCCTCCTCCTTGAATCACCATCTCATTACGGTGGAGGAGTCTGTGCGCCTGAATGATCCTGGGAGCTCTGCAGTCGGGGGCAGGTGTAATTGCCCCTTGTAGAGTCTCAAGACAGACATGGATCGTGACCTCTCTGGTGGAGATGGAGCCTGAGCTTGTGAGGTTGACGTACCAACTAGATCTAGTCGGGTTCACCTTGATGCACAGCATGGGCTCTGGAACTGATCTCCTTGAGAGGAGCTGGACCTTACACTCTGGAGGTGTCTATGATGAGAGGTGCTGAGGTGGTGTAGATCTACTCTTAACCCCGTCTTGGTGCCTGTGTGTTGGAGTTTTCCCATGTGGTCCTGCCCTGCACCTTCAGGGGAGGGGACAGACTCTGACTGTTGTTTGTGCAGTTCAGAGTATCCGGCCTTCTTGGAGTTCTTGGGTCCTGGAAGGTGCACCAGCTGGGAACTCCTTTATTCTGCTGGAGGACTTCAATGCCCAAGTGGGTAACGACAGATCAAGACAAGATCCAGCAGAGGTTCCTGGAGGTTCTGCCTCAAGTGGAGGTCTTCAAGTATCTCGGGGTTTTGTTCATGAGTGAGGGAAGAATGGAGCGTGAGACTGACAGATGGATTGGTGCAGCGTCTGCAGTGTTGTGGACTCTGTACTGGTCTGTTTGCAATAAAGAAGGAGCTGAGCTGTAAGTAGAAGCTCTGTGTTCACTGGTCAGTCCACGTTCCTCCCCTCACCTCTGGTCATGAACTCTGGTAGAGACTGAAAGAATGAGATCGTG